>JBBPBQ010000001.1:64035311-64058159 GCA_037974755.1 Cicer yamashitae
ATTGAAAAAAAAAAAAAAAAAAAACTGAAGTACTTGAAATTAAATTAAAAAACGCAGGATTAAAAAACGCAGGAGTGATTATGCCTACATATATTCCTTCCGTTACTTATTCTAGAAACCTCCGACAAAACCAAGGTAAATTACAAAAAGTTATTGAAGCAATAAATTCATCTAAAATATGTGATATTTTTACTAATTATTCTATAAGAGCAAAATATTTGAAGTTTTCCGATGTTAAATTAAACAACAATATTTATATAAAGAAACTTTTTTACAAAGGATTACATAAAATCATTCAATAATTGAAACATAAATTATCCTGCCAAGTAAATATACAAGAGAATAAATCTTCAAATTCCAAAATTAAGAAAAAAAATAAATAAAGGAGAAGGAAAACATAAATAAGTAACACTGACATATATTAATTACGCTCTCTTCAGTCTTGAAAAAAGAAAGAGAAATCTACAAATGAAACAGTTATGAGAGGGCATGTTTTTTGGTTGAGAGATAGAGGAGAAAAAGAAAAACAACAAACATAATGACAAATAAACTCATAAAGATTTGAATGATTTAATATTTAACTTAATAATTTTAAATTTTCAAAATTCTTTCGATTAAACTAAATTTTACTGAATAAAACATTTTACTTTATGAAAAATTAGTTATCTCTTTTTTCTTCTTTTGTTAATTAGGAAACTAATCTCAAATAGAAATTGTTTTTCTTACAAATAATAATAAGAAAATTGTTTTTACAATACAATAATTACTAACGTTTTCCCTTTCTTGTGTAAAAAAAAAGTTTTCCATTTTCGACGAGCAAAATAAAAAAAGTTTTGATTTATTTATAAAAATATCGATTTAGTTTTAGTTTGTGACAAAAGTAGTCTAGCAGTAGAGAACATATCTATCTAGCGCGTCTGTTGAAAGCGAAAAGAATAGAAGAAGAGATGGAAGGTTGGGACCCTAATACTAAGTCGACGCTAACACAGATCCCATTGCTAACAACAAAGGCAGGTCCTAGAGACGGAGCGGCATGGACCCAAAGACTGAAGGAAGAGTACAAGTCTCTTATTGCATACACTCAGATGAACAAATCCAACGACAACGATTGGTTTCGGATCTCCGCTTCTAATCCCGAAGGTACTCGCTGGACTGGTAAATGCTGGTATGTTTATAATCTTCTCAAATATGAATTCGACCTTCAATTTGATATTCCGATCACTTACCCTTCCACCGCACCTGAACTTGAACTCCCTGAATTGGATGGCAAAACTCAGAAGGTTAATTTAATTTCTCTTCTCTTCTCTTTCCCGCATTTTTTTTTAGTTTTTGTTGATTAATTAATTAATAACAATTCAATTGATTTTCAGATGTATAGAGGAGGGAAGATATGCTTGACTGTGCACTTCAAGCCTCTCTGGGCAAAAAATTGGTACTTTTTTTTTTAAATCCTTTTATAAGGGTCGTTATGTTATTGTGATATTGCTTGATGTTAGGATTAGGATTTGGTTAGGTTTTGAAGTTTGAACAATTGGAAATAGAATTTTGCTCTCAGGGTTTGATTTAATTGGCTTATCTGAGTTTATCAGTTGACATATACACTTGAGACTATTTCAAAGAGCTTATGAAAACAACTTATGACATGTTAAAAAATCTGTTTTGCAGCTTATTTTCATAAGCTCTTTGGATAATTTATGAAAACAGTTTATGGGCATGTTTGGATTGACTTATTTGAATTTATGTAATGACATAAACACTTGTGAGATTATTTGGTTGAGCTTATACGAAAACAATTTAACTTTATTTTATCTTTTTGTTGTAGAAATAGCTTATTGTATAAGCACTTACATGCTAGGCGTATATGCTATAAACGCTTAATTACATTGTTTATCCAAACAAGACTTATAGCTTGTATGGAAAAAGTTTGACGTAATTTTATCTTTTGTTATGAAAATAACTTACACATAAGCACTTAATTAAGTTTTTTCCCAATGCCAATTTGGTTTGAATTGAATGAAGTAATTTTAGGTGATAAAATCTCGTTAACTTCATGATGGATGATTTTACAGCACCTTTCACATGTTTTGCTGAATTCTTAGTACTAAGTTTTTGTGTTCATTGGCTTTCTTTTACAGCCCTAGATTTGGTATAGCACATGCACTTTGCTTGGGTCTTGCACCGTGGCTTGCAGCAGAGGTTCCCATTCTTGTGGATTCTGGTATGATCAAGCACAAAGACGATGCAACCACATCGACTGAATCTTAGTTATCACATGTCTGATTAAACCTGTAAAAGTAGAACTCAGGCTTAATAGTTATCAAACTTGTCAAAGGGAAATAAAATGAGCTGTTTCATTGTGTATTTACGGGATCTTTCTTGTAACTTACACACAATTATCTGCAGATATTAAAGTCTTGAGATCAGAAAATTCTCTGACAAACTATTATATGTTATATGTTGCATGCACAACAACATGGCTAGTGAATTAGTGATTTTCATCTAAACTTCAAGCAATTGACTGAAAAAAGTTAATCTTTTTATATTGATAATAATGAGTTTATTTTCTAATTGTGATTTAAAACTTTACCTGAACTGAAAGTGATAACATCATTTGTTTAGACTATAGACACGCCGGCAATTTTAAAGCAACTGAAGTTTGGGTCCATTTAATCCAAGATTCACCTTTCTCACTATATGACTAGTATTCTATTTTGTAATTTTTTCTATGTGGAATGCTCTTCTTGCATTGTCTTTCTGTGAGAAAATATATGGTTATATTTCCTACCAAAACCTATTCAATATGGTTTTTTGGCTTTGTAAGTTGTATCATTCAGCAAACTTTTGTCTATACAATTTGGTATTTATTGGCTTTTTCTATTACCAAAATTTATTTTGGCAATGAAGTTGTAGAGAGTTATCTTAAGAAAACATGAATATAGGATACAGCATGAGACTGGCCCTGTCTACCTGATTATATATATATATATATATATATGTTGACTGAGTCTGACTTCTCTCCTGTTCTTTCAGCTCTCTTCCCATTTTCTATTATAGTTCTTTGTATAACTGGAAATCTCTGGTACTCTGCCAGTTGCCACACAGCTTACTGGTACCCTTCATATTGTTCTGATGAAATGTGTGCAATAAGAACACCCATTAGTCATGAATATATAGTTATGTTTCTTCCCCTCTGTCGAGATTAATTATTTTGAAGATTAATGAAGCTTTTGTTTTTATTACATTCACCAAGTTTAGTCTGCCAATGGGTTTCACTAGGAACTAGTTCTCTCAAATTGTATGAGTATTGGGTTTTAAAAGAGTTGGTTCAGTGGTTTTGAGATTGTTTAAGTTTGTATCCTATACTCTCAACAAGTTGTTGTTTACTTAGGCTCTGTTTGGGAGTTTGGAGGGGAGGGATTTGGGGAGAGTGGTATGGTATCTAGTGATTACATTTTTTATCTTTTGGTTTTTCTTTGGAGTGGGATACTGCTTTGACATTCTGCTTTCTTGATCTGCAGCCATTTCTTGTCTTCTAGTTTTTGTTTTTCTCCCTTTATTTTTTGGGTCCTGTTTTCGGTTGTCATCTTTGGTGTTAAATTTCTTTTCTGTATTTCTTGTCTTCCTGCCTTTTCATCAATTTCCGTCAAATTCTTGTAGTATCTAGCGGTAGCGCATGATTGATATCTCTCTTCAACCCTTTGTAGAAGGTAGGGAGAGTGGCATCTAATGATGCTTGAGCTAGACAATTCTTAATTTGTCTATTTGATTGTCTGGTACTGTTTTAGCAATTTATTTACACTGAGTTCAGTGTTGGCTACATTCCTGGGTATCTTTGAAACTAAGAGGACCTTATAGAAGCTCTATATTTGGTCTTCATGCTTTGATTCGGTCAACCTGGGTGTTCAAAGGAGTATCAATATACTCAACCTCAAGTGGTGATATACATGGTTAGCTATGGAAGAATTATATGGCAACTTAATCTAAGACACCGATGGTATAATATTTAGAATGTTGGACTTCTTATTGATTTAATCAACCGGTGTAATCTTTTGGCAACTTTAGGGTATTGATTATTAAATGTACTACTAGGTGGCCTTGAATGTATATCTGTAAGGATTAAGAGTACTTGTATTTTTTCCAATTCTCTAGCTCATACATGGTCCATATGCAACCTTGAAACATGGTGGTATAGGGTGCCCATTGTGTGCTGGGTGTGAGGTTGATTTTAAGTAATGAAATCTTACTAATTATAAATAAAAAATGGTATACATATGAGAATTGATGGACCCAAATGCGGACATGAGATTGATGACCCTAACATTATTTGTAATAAGGATTTTGTATTCCCACTGCGAAACTTGGGATGATGTGCATTTGAGTTGGTTGGCAAGACAATTGTCTATTCAATTTCATGCTAATAGAATAGTCAATATTTGATGTTGAGGTATGTTTTACTTGTTGGATAATGGTTCAGCAATTCAGCCGGTGCCAACATATTTCAGATTGAAGCTTCACAGTGATGTTGTGGTGGTTCAGTCTATCACAGAGGCATTTAGTGATATTTGTTGGAAAAATTTGGTTGCAAGTCTCTAGTGTGTCAACACTTAAATTTGGTGCTGGACTTGAATTTATTTGGCTCGTAAAAAAGAAAAATCGGTACAAGCTTTTCTTGGTCCTTGGTGTCCTATGTGAGTTTCATGCAGAACACAATGTTGGTTAGAACAAGGTCGTATAATACACATGAAGACTGCAGCAAGGAATGGTTAAATTTAATGTTGCTGCAGTCAGTCTAACAGGGCTGGTTTGGTGTTTGTCAGGTACAATTTTGTTGTTTGAATTCAATTTTATTGATGATCGTTCTTTGGTAAATCACACGTAAATATCACTTCATGTTTTTGCTATGATTAATTTATCTTTTTAGACTTTTTGTTACTAATAAAAAATAGAGTTTTAGTCAAGGGAAGGAAAAAACAGAGTTTTTGCTATGATTAAAACAGTGTTCATTTTTACTCTGACCATTTTTTTATTCATTATACTTTTTGACACGAAAGTTTTGTTTATGAGGTAGGAGGTAAATGAGGGAAGGACTTGGGGTAAAGGAAGGGAAAGAGAGTAAAATTCCTTAACCCACTTTAGCCCAAGTAATTGGTTCAACAAGTAGCTACTCTGTTATTTTGATGGTGTTTTTATAGAGAAAAAACCGTAGCAGAAGACAAATGTGACAATTATAAACTAGGTAAGGATCTTGTTATTAACTTGATGCTCAGCAAGTTTCTAGATTGTGGATAGTTGGAAAGTAGCTACCTACACAATAAGATAGAGAAAACCTGAACAATTTATCTTTAGATGCACACTATGGCAAGATCATAAATGGAAAGGAAATTATTTCAAGTTAAAGACTACTAAATAAAAGTCATGATTTCAAATCAACTAGTTGATTATGAAATTAATTATTAAAAATGAGAAGCACATAGCATTAGTCAGTTCATCAGACAGACATCTGTTTAGGCATGACATATTATGCTTATATAAAGTAGACATCAATGCTTAAGTTATAAGATTGAAGGAGAAAACAAACTGCAACTTGAAATTTTTTGTGTGCATCAAGGCAAGACTGTCTGTACTATGTACACATGTTAGGCATGGATAGCCTATAGCAGGGGTGAAATAATATTTTGAAACTATATTGCTTGAGTTTGGTAGTGAAACTCTGGTACTCCAAAGCTCATTTTCTGATTTATTTATTTTAGTGTATTTGGTTGTATGGTAGCTAAAAGTGATTTTGATGAAATTAGTTTTTGAAAAATTTATTTTAATTTAAAGTGAATTTAATGCACATTGATTTATGTTTTGACGTGTTTATAGAAAGTGAATTTGAACAATAAATTTGAGGATAAAAATCATGTTTAAATATAAAAGCTAAAAATATTAACTTCAAGATATAATTAATCGTATAAGTATAATCAAACATTAAAAAATCAATTTGAAGTGTTCAAAATAATTTTTTACTCTCACAAAAGTGAACAAAATATGTACTTAATCCTTGTTTGAAACCACGTAGGTAATAGCTATATATATGAACTCCACTTCTTTATTTTTAAGATGCAAAGTCAGAAACACTATCAATTTGTATCTGATTATTTTTTTCTTATACTTTTTTGTTAAAGTATTGTAGATATTTGCTTTGGAGGGCGTGACAGGAAGTCGGAGGTGTTCGAGGAAATCTATTTATTGTAAATTATTTTGTTGTTGTTATTAGACAATAATGTGGTTTTTTTATCACTGATTTTGGAATTTTTATGTTTTTTATTTATTTACATTTTTAGTATATTGGTAGTTACCTCTTACCAAACATTTGTTGATTATTTCAAGTTAAAATTAAAGGTGCTATCGGGCGATGATTCACCTCAAAACATTTGTTTGTTTTGGGGGCCACAAGGTATGGCTATAATTTAAACTTTCTTAGTGAAACTGTGGCAACAAAATACCCTGAAATCTCAGAGAGCAACCCATATCACATAAACTCATACCCCATCTTTCCTTCCCTTATCTTTTTCTCTCAATAACTATGTAAAGATTATTTCCAAAGTATTCTTGATATTACATTTCAGGCATATGCTTTGGAGATCCAGTGACGTTGTGAGTGCCACGCTGTCTCATATAACACCATAATAACTGGCTTAATTAATTTTCTTTTTCCCTAATATTTTTTTTAAAAATATTTATCTAACAAATTTGCTCATATTTATTGCATGAGTTCAGTGAATATTCACCGTAAATATGAACAAATATAACACAATTTTATTATAGTAAATATTAGCAAATGTAAGTTAATCTATTCACACTAATGTTATTATTCTAAATACACCTTCCAACTAATTTATTAATATTAAGAGGTGATGACTATTATAATTGGAGGTATGTTAATAAATGTATAATTTTATTTATATGAAATTAAGAAATTTAAATTCACTTAACTATTAATTTTTTATACAAACTTAATTATCATTTTTAGTAAATGTAAAAAAATTTATATACGTGCTTAATTCTATTCATAAGCATGGGAGTATACCCATTAAAAAATTTACTAGTATTTTTTGTGTATGAAGCTCACTTACTCATGAGAAAATGTTAACAAGACCCGCTTTAAACTCTCTTTTCAATGTTTTTTATAAAAAAAATTATCTTTTCAATGCTATCTTCTTCTTAGGTAAAATTTATGTAAATCTTTGCATAAATTTCATCTAAAGTATAAAATTTAGATGAATATCATTCAATGAAAAAATATTAAAAAGAGAGTGTTGAAAATGATATGGACATAGTGCCTCCTATTCTTTTTTATTACTATGCAATTTATATATATATATAATTTTTTTTATAGGTTGTTTTAATTCTATCAAAGATTTAAATATAGTTCACCACATGAATGTTTAGTCTCTTTTGTTAGATTCAATCAGTAAAATAAAATTATATTTTTTTTGAAGCAACAAATGGCATCGAAAACTTTTTAAGAGCTGTGCTAAGGATTACTCTAAATAAATTGGTTAAACACTTCATAAAAGAAAATTTTATCTTAGAAATACATATCAAACACTTATCAAAATAATAAATGCATTAAGCAATATCTTAAAAAGCACTTATTATTCCTTCTGTTCTCGAACTTTAATCTTTTAAGTATTTTATTTTTTATCTCATAACTTTAATTCTTATAAAAAAATATATAATAAATGTTTTTATACTTTAAAAAACCTACAAACATACCTTAAATGAATTTTCTTTTAAAGTACACTTATTTTTTAACATGTATGTAAGTTTAAAAGAATCAAACTTTAACGAAGATTTGAAGGAGAATTGACGGAGTGAGTAGTAGGGTCCATGGAGGAGAGAGAATTGAGGTGGTGAAAGAGTGTGGATAAAACGCGCGTTTCTCAAGAGCCAATCACAACTCACACAAACACAATACAATCTCTCCAAAACCCATAACATAACATAACCGAAGTGAAAGTAAGAGGAAGGGTCAATTCCCATTACACCATTTCCCATTCTTTTCCCCCCTTCCTCCTCTTCCTTCAATCTAGGGTTAGGGTTCTCACTTGTCCCAACAATGGCCGTTTCAACCACTTTCTCCGCTGCCAAATTGGAGACTCTTTTCCTCAATTCTTCCTCTTCAAGGGCATTATCGTCCACTACCAACCATGTATCACTTCTCGCAAAACCCAGAACCACCTTCATTCAAAAAGGGATTATTCGATGTGATGCTCAAAATTCTGATGCTCAAAGTAATGGTACCACCCTCTCTGCTCTTGAACAGCTCAAAACTTCTGCAGCTGATAGTAAGTCAATGCTTCATTGTGCCTAATTTTGCATTCATGTTTTATGATATTTTATCTAATTTTTGTTTGTTTCATCAAACATTTTCTACCTTATCTGTTTTCATTTGTTCTAATCTCGAACGTATGGATTATGTTAGACATAAAATTAGCAAATTCAATAAGGACTTTGAGTAGATAATTTGTTTGCTGGTGAAAATGTTGATTTTAGCGGTGAAAGTTTTTTTTCTTTTTTTTTTTATTTTGCTGACTAATAAAAGGGCTCTTATTTGTCAGAAAAATGTTGATTTTGCTGGTGAACATTTTTCTTTATGATTTCCAGGGCTTGTTTGAATTGACTTATTTGAATTTATCTAGTATCTTGCTGCATAAATACTTGTGAGACTGGAACATGTGGAAACAACTTATAACATGTCCATTAGTTGTTTTCAGGTTATATTCATAATCACATATGGAAAACAGCTTATAGTTTATATGAAAACAATTTGATTTGATTTTATCTTTTGTTACATAAATATCTTATACATAGTCACTTATATGATAAACATTTATGTTATAATCACTTAATTAAGCTATTTATCCAAACAAGCCCTAGTTTTGTATTGAAGTAGTGTCAATTGCTTGCATTTATCTTGGGACTGCACTTTAGAGAATTTCTTTACCTGCTCCTCTTTATCTGAAACTCTGAAAATATATAATCTTTTGCACGATTCTACTGTTTCTCTAGATGTTGAATAGTATTCAAGCATTGAATTTTAAATCACTGCGCTCTGAATTTAACAGGAAACATGTTTTTTTTGAATTAGTATTCAAGATATTTCCTTTGTATTTTAAGGAAGGAGATCTTTTGCGCTTTAACACTTTTATATCCCTTTTTTTCACTTGTTGTTTTGAGTCTGTTTTCTTCACTCAAGGAGATTTGTTTCTGTTATATTTCTTAAGTGGTTGAGCTTTATGTTGCATCACTGATTACACATTGATGTTCTGAAGACTTGTAGCTTTTGGGACTTGTAGCAATGTCAAGACAGGATTACACGCTTTTCATTGGTTGATTTGTAATGGTTAATTTTCTGAAACTTGCAAGTTGCGGCTTTCAAATAATTTATGCAATAAACTTTAACAGGGTATACAAAGGAAAGGAGCAGCATTGTCGTCATTGGGCTCAGTGTGCACACTGCTCCAGTGGAAATGCGTGAAAAACTTGCCATTCCAGAAGCTGAATGGCCTAGAGCTATTGCAGAGCTGTGCAGTCTCAATCATATTGAAGAAGCAGCTGTTCTGAGTACCTGCAATCGAATGGAGATATATGTCGTTGCCCTATCTCAACACCGTGGTGTCAAAGAGGTCATGGAATGGATGTCAAAAGTAAGTGGCGAGTTTATCTCATAAGTGGTATTTGTAGTGCATTGCAATATATTTAACACTCCTGTTCGCTTTTGCAGACAAGTTCCGTTCCTGTTTCAGAGCTTTGTGAGCACCGGTTCTTACTTTACAACAAAGATGCCACACAGCATCTTTTTCAAGTATCAGCAGGTCTTGAGTCTCTAGTATTGGGGGAGGGTCAAATCCTTGCTCAGGTTAAGCAAGTTGTCAAAGTTGGACAAGGAGTTAATGGCTTTGGAAGAAACATTAGTGGACTATTCAAGCATGCAATAACTGTCGGAAAAAGGGTTAGAGCGGAGACTAATATTGCTGCTGGGGCAGTTTCTGTGAGTTCAGCCGCTGTTGAATTGGCCTATATGAAGCTACCTCGTGCCTCACACGATAATGCCAGGATGCTGGTTATTGGTGCTGGGAAGATGGGAAAGCTAGTGATCAAACATTTGGTTGCAAAAGGTTGCACAAGGATGGTTGTTGTCAATAGAACTGAGGAGAGAGTTGCTGCAATACGCGATGAACTGAAGGATATTGAAATAATTTACAAACCTCTTTCAGAAATGCTCTCCTGTGCCAGTGAAGCAGATGTAGTTTTCACCAGTACAGCATCAGAAACCCCATTATTCATGAAAGAGAATGTCAAAGACCTTCCTCCTGCAAGTCAAGATGTTGGAGGCCGTCGTTTTTTCATTGACATTTCTGTTCCTCGAAACGTTGGTTCATGTGTCTCAGATATTGAATCTGCACGAGTTTACAATGTTGATGATCTTAAAGAGGTTGTGGCTGCCAACAAAGAGGATCGGCTAAGAAAAGCAATGGAAGCGCAGGCAATCATTGGTGAAGAGTTAAAACAATTTGAAGCTTGGAGGGACTCGCTGGAAACTGTTCCTACCATTAAAAAATTGAGAGCCTATGCTGAAAGGATCAGGGCTGCTGAGCTTGAGAAATGCATAGGTAAGATGGGCGATGATATCCCAAAGAAGACGCGGAAAGCTGTGGATGATCTTAGTCGGGGTATTGTGAATAGGTTACTTCACGGTCCAATGCAACATTTAAGGTGTGACGGGAGTGACAGCCGGACTCTAACCGAGACCCTTGAGAACATGCATGCTTTGAATAGAATGTTCAGCCTTGAGACTGAAATAGCTGTTTTGGAGCAGAAGATTCGAGCAAAGGTCGAACAAAACCAGAAGTGAGATGGATCCAACACCAATTTTCATTGCCGATACACATTTATTTACTTCATTAGAATAAGAGAAAACACTCTCACCATTTTATGATTTAAAATCGTGTATATTTAGTTGCATAGTTGAAACAGTAGAAGTCTCCTCGGTTGAACTTCAATTGATCGCTGTGTCTATGCGTCTGCTAGACCAAACTTGGTTGGGTTTTGGCTTATGTGTTTGCACATCCATCTGGTTTTGTATTTATACCAAATTGAAGATGTTTTTATGAGCTTTGTATTTACCACGAATAATATTCGCCTAAAAATATCCCGGTTATTATATCAAGTACCGAATTTATACATACTTCAAAGACAGATTAGTTTTCGATGTCTTCTTTCTTTGTTCTGTTTTATATTCACAGCTGTGGTTGCGCTTGGAAGCTAGGATAATATACTATATAGTAATAGTATATAATGTGTAGTTATTAAGCGATGAAACTATAGCTCTAGACATAAAAATAATAAACCAAAATTCTGAGTTAAATTTTTTAATAAAATCTGTGTTAATTTTTTTTCAATATTCTCTCAACTTTTTAATGGATTATATAATACTTTGGGTCAAATGAGTTTTATTAAAAAAGCAAACTGGGTCTCAAGAGAGAATTTTACCTGTTTCATTGTAAAAAAACTGCACCAAAATCGTACTCTTTCACCAAGAATTTTGGTATGTAAAACTTTTTCTTCAAAAATCCGACACACAAATTAACACTACTGAAAAGTTGATTTAAAAAAATTCTTGTATGAAATTTACTTTTTAGATTATCAAAAGATTTTGAATTTTCGATAGTGTTTATTTGTGTATCGAAAATTTCATTGATCAAATTTCCGAGTTATTTACTCTCCAGAAAATTAAGTTTTGAAATTTCCGGTTGACAATAATTACTGGAAATTTCACAAAATTAAATTTCCGTTTCGAGAAGTTCAGAGAAGAAAAATTACTTTTTCATAAATTTGAAAATGTAGGAGTATGTTAAATTAGCTGAATTTGTTTTAATTTTCACTATTTATTTAAGATTATTTTAGTAAGTTAAAGAGATAAAAATTATAAATGTGAGTACAAGTCTAATTGAGGGGTAGAAAAGTTAATCTCAACCAGAATACAATCGGTCCAAATACAAATTGAACTAAGTCAATTAAGAAAACTTCTTGTCAAAAGCGCCCAAATTTAAAAGAAATACCCCTCAACTAATACACTCTTGAAGTGGACCTCCTCTCTCACTTATGCAAGTCAGTTGTGTGGCCCAATTTGAGAACAAACCTCCCTATAGTTTCATGTAGTTCACTTTGCCTCCACTATTTCCACCAACATGCATGGAGGTGAATCAGGTGATCAACACCATGCCTCCACTATATGTTTAATGAATATATTTTAAAATATGAAGAAAAAAAGTAAAATATTATTTTAAATTTTGTGTATGTTACACCATATTTTCCAAAGTAATTAAGTCGTTTGATCATTTCACACATATTAAAAAAAATACATAAATAAAAAAATAATATTACTTTTACCAAATTATTTGCTATATATTGGTGCATTATCAATGTCATAAATATATAGTGGAAGATATTGTTGAGACAAAATCTCAAAGTAAGTGTTTTGAAGATAAATAAACAGTTAATTGATCACTAATTATGATTATGATTATATTACTATTTAACTTGTGTTTTTGAGTGATTTATTCAAAGATAGGTGATCAAATATATTCATGTAAAGATTACGTATTTGTCTGCGAAAGAAATCATGAACATCAATGTCCTTATCATATCTTATTACTTAAAGTTGTTCTTGACAGAATCATCAAAATCAATAACAAACTGAACTGGAGAATGATAAGAAGAACATTATGAATGTTCTCTATTAAAAACAAAGTCAAGATAGATTATGGCGTACCATTATACACTTGATCATTCATACTCAAGTAACAAAGTTCTTATCTTTAGGAAAACTCCATCTATCTCATTATATTTAAGGATCATTTTACTGAGTTCTTGCTGATAATCAATCTCAAACAAGTGTTGAGAAAATTTTTAGATCCTAAACACTTTTATCATACACGTCATTTGTAACTCAAGCCTATGTCTTAAGTTATATTGAGTGTGTTGTAAAAATCCTTTTTAGTTATTCAAAGGTACTTATAAAAATCTTTTCTTTACGTGAACTAGAATACATGTTTGCCTGATCTTTTTATTCTTATCTATATTTATTTTTCACTCACCGATCATATATCACATAGAACTAATTCTATTTTATTTACTTTTAACATATCCAGAATAATGTAGATATTTTATTTTAACCAAGATTGTTCATAACCAAATTGAAAGAATAGTTCATTTTGAAATAATCTTTTTAATGCAAATAGGTCAATTACTTATGACGAAAGAAGTACAATTTATGGATAAAGATGCTAAGTGTGGGTGTACATTTGAAATATATTTTGTTGCTATCAAGAGTGTGTTTGGATTTAGGAATTTAGAAGATTTCACGTGAGAGAATTTTAAAGTGATAAGTCAGTATTTTGGTATTTTTTTTTTTAAAAAAAAAGTAGCATAATAAAAAATCATATAATATTTTAATCACATTTTTATAATTTAATTTTAAAATATTTTATAGCTTGCTTTGGTTACATAAAACAATCATGATGAACCCAAATTTTCAACGAAAGATATACAGCCAGGTTGTAATAAATGTATAAATATTATCTCCATGTTATTTTGATTTTAGGGTGAGTTTGAATTGTGAAACGTGGGCTACAAAATCCCCATAGGAAACAGAAAGATTTGAGGAACAATGATATGAATTTGCAATCTCCATCGGTGTTGTAAAGACAGATTGAATTGAACAACGGTCCCCCCCCCCTACAATATCACGTGAATTCATTCATCCACAAAATACCCAAAAAGTCTTTCATCCTTATAGTTATGTCCCCACTACTTTTTATGCTACAGAAATTTCTTATGTTTTTGCATATAAATTTATATTTAAATTAACATTAAACATTATCATAAGCACAAATTCACTCATCGTATGATGATTATATATAATTTGTCTATTGAAAAATACATGTCTAACATTTTTTTTCCCGTCACTTCACATAGATATAATTTATTTAGTTGATATGATATCCAAAATCCTCTGCCCCGTTGCTCATACAGTCATACGTGCAGCAACACTATCCCTTCGTTTGTAAGTGATAGAGATAATTGATAAAATATCAAGAAAAAAAAGATATAATTGATAACCAAATAAAATTATAAAGAATAAGTTGCTTATTTAAAAAATAAATTGTCTTTAATTGAGTAAGTGAAAATCATAAGTGAAAAAACCCGAATAAAACGCGTATTTGAGATCTAAACTATCGCTTTCTCTTATAAAAATATAATAAATAGTTTTAAAATTATTTCTCTTATAAAAGTATAATAAATAGTTTTAAAATTATTTTTAATCTACCATTTTTTGTGAAACGGTTAACATTGTTAATTAAAATTGTTAATATTAGTATTTGTTAAAAGTGTAGATTAAACTCACATCTCTTTATTATTCTCTAATGTATCAACCACCAAATTAATCTTATGTTTGAACCATTGTTGTTTCTCCAATTTTTAAAAAAATTGAAAGACTAATTCAATTAATTAATAATAATTAGAAGTCAAAACGTGGGTTGGTGATTTTGACGGAATTAGAGTAATAAGATCATAATATCAACTCTTTACTTTAATAAAATTAACAGCTAATTATTAAAATTGAGTATTTAAAAAAAAAGTTTTTAAGAATTACTTGGAAAAAAAAAAACTCCTTTCATATGTTTTTTCTCTCTTCAAATAGAAAAACAAAGGCTAAGTGACACAATAATAAGCATGGCCCTCACTCATGTCTTTACCATTGTTGTTTTTGTTGTTTCTACACGACAAATTAATAATAAGACTCGTAGTAGTTACTACACTACCAAGAATAATAAACCAAAAAACCAGAGGGCCTGGCAATAACACAAAGGCCAAGATAGTGATGGATTAGACAAGTGAGACACTTATTGGGGCTCCATAACTGTGGTCTCTGCTTATATTCATGTTTTGATGCAAACTAGCTTAAATTGCCCTCACACCATTTATGGTCCATCTTATATATTTGCCACGAACTAGCTGGAAATTTGTTGTCAAACAAAGGAAGCAAAGCTAGCTGATAGAGACGGTACCATGAAGAGCTTTCAATGTTGTTAGTACAAAAACAGTTGGTGGTGTTGGCCTTTGTATTTATGATGAAGAACAGCCTCTAACCTCGACTTAAGTCCCCTTTCATATCTATCTAATGCCGCTTGTAAATTTATACTTTGTTGTAGCTATCACTTCTTTAAGGAACACGACAAAAATATCTATAAATATATAAATTTGTAATTGATTTGATTCAGTAAGAAAACTTTAAACATATATCATGACACAAAAATGATAGGCGGCTCCATAAAAAATAAATATGAAATTGGATCTAGAGCAAGAAACTACCCTACTATTATATGCAATCTCATTTAAAAGATGTGTCGATATTTAATGTTTGATAGGGTTTCAACCAAGATTACTTCTTGTGGATTGAACCTAAAAACAAAATCCAATTTCTCTACAAGATAGTAGAATTCAATTAATATTCTCACCATGCATATTAGGTTTACCTCTTGATGTAAGGAATCATAATAAACTTAATTTTATGTTTTTGAGAAATCTTAATAAATATTTAGTTTCACGGTGAATTGACTTGCAAAAATAAACTTATAAGAAATTAAAATACTTAGATCGTAATTTTGTTACATCAACACAAATAAAGCACACCTTATTTCTATTCCTCTTCTACTTTGTTTTTGGATATTATTTCCCCCTCTCCTTTAACCACAAATAATGCAAAGCACATTACTATTATTATATCTCTTATATGATTGCATTTTTAACACTTATGAGGCCCCTTCATATTTTGCTTCAAAATTGTTAAGGTAAGATATTCTAATAAGAGAAGGAAAAAAATAATAGCATCATGCATGGTGCCACTAAATATAATCATTCATTCATCATTAAGATCTGTCCTCTGCCATATTTTTCATCCAAAAGATCATGTTAGCCCCATCCCTAGTCCGCTCCTAAATTATTAGCCCCACATATCCACAACAACATTAAAACGACAACAAAAATCCTCAATATAACCAAAAAGGCAAAGCATAAAAAGTGAGAGAAAAAAATAGTGATAAAACCATAAAATCCCCATTCCAAGTAGTACACTAGTTTTGAGTTTTAATGTGCATATATCTTAATCTCATGGACTGTATGATCTTAGAAAAAAGGGAATGATTAAAATTTAGAACAGCCAACGAATCAAATTCTCATATTTTAATGTGGGCCATACCCTCCATCACATGATAGTAATAACTTTCCCCATCGTCATAATATTGTAATGCAGAAAGGGCCGCGCCGTCTGCTACCACCTTGTCTCCATTCCAATCTACTGTCAAACCCATCCCCATTTGTTTTCTTTCTTCTCTCTCTAACAACTTAATCTTTACATATTTTCTTTTTTTTTTTCAAAAAAAAAAAAACAATTTATTAATCCAAAAATATTAAAGGAAATTAAAACCTAGCGTTTTCGAAGCCGTGCAAGTCGCTGACTTTATTCAAAGATTTCTTCACCATAGCCATCTTAGCCAGCTTCTCAGCCGCTCTCCAAGCCGATGTAGGTGTAAGCGGCTCACCATTTTCATCCACCATATTCATCTCCCTCTCACCCCCTCTTCTCCGTTGTTGCATTATTTGTTGCTGCTGAAACTCAACTTGAACCTGTTCTCTCTGTCTCCTCCAATGAAGCTCTGCAAGCTCAGCTTCCAAGCCGCGCACATATTGCTCAGCCGAAGCTGAACCAGATTGAATCAGAAGCGCACGAGCCGAAGCAAGTAAATGATGAGCGCTGGTGAAGTCATTATTGTGATCCAGAAGCCTCCTAGCCTCAGCTATGGCTCGAGTGGTTATGAACAGATTCCTCAACCTTTCGATCCTTGTTCCCGATGATCGTACGGTCAGAGACTGAGGTAGTGGCACCGTAAGTCCCTGTTCCTTACCGTATACAATCTCTTGACTTGCGGGGTCCTTATACAGACACCGTACCGTCATCACATGGTGGGTCCCACCCCCCAAAGCCGACGCGGGAACTCTCAGCTCAACCAATAGCTCCCTCTCTTCTTCAGCGTACAAATCGCCGAGCCGTACTGCTCCTGGGCTCAACAACGTGGGTCTCCCACTACACGAGTAAATTGCGTTGATCTCAGCCCGGCCCGAATCAGAATGAAAGCCTAACTGAATCCTTAAATCTTGAACTACCACACTCAAAAGCCCACCAACGCACTTTGCAAAAGCGTCCTCACCCGGTTCGTGACTGTAACCGCTCTTGCTTCCAAACCCAAACGCGTGAACCGGAATTTCAATGTGCGCGAACCGGGTTGAAGACGCGTGGCTCCACGTCTTCCGTTGATTTGTTTTATTATGGTTGTGAACCTTTTCATCTTGACCGTCGGATAGAAGCATAACGCTAGCCACCGGGTTTCTTTCTCTACGATCCTCTAATACTCTTGTAGCTTTTCTCAAAGCTTCACCTACACTGTTTCCTTCACCGGTTACAAGCCGATCAACGATGCGCCGAGCCAAACGCTGACCTTGAGCCGTCATTCTTTTCAAAGGTAAGAGACGTTTGGAAATAGCAGAAAAAGCCACAATAGAAAGCCTATCAGCAGGTCCAAGAGATGAAATAACCAAACGCATCGCGCGCTTCAGCATATGAAGCTTCGCGCTTGTCATGCTTCCACCAACGTCAAGCACTGTAACAAGATCAATCGGCGCTCGCCGTGAAGCGTCCAAAGTGCTACTTCCGCCGCGAAGCGGCGGCGGTGCCTTTACTTTTAAAACCAAAGCGTAAGTCTCATGAGTTCGTGAAACTGATACGACGGCACACTCCGGCATTAACTTCATCTGAACAGTTCTTGAATCTCCGTCGCCGATTTGTAAATCGTCAGAGTAAGATTTGTTTGAGGAGGAATTAGATTTCGTGTTGACGAAAAAACCTTGAAACTCGACGTTATCATCGTCTTCTTCCTCTTCGTTTTCATCGGCTTCAGGAATAGTGATGATTCTTCCACCACCGGCGGTCGGAGAAATGAGAGGTTCATCATCATCATAAGATCTCACTGATTCAGAATGCTTCAATTGATTTTGTTGTTGAACCTGATCCAAATTCTTGGTTCTGAAAACGGAAGAGTGATTTTCCATTGGTGTTTTCTCGATTGCATTGGGGATTTCGTTGGTCCTCTCGGATTCCGAAGCGAGATTCTTGTGCGCCGCTAGTAATGGTACGTCTTTCCATGTGGCGTTGCAGACAGGGCAAACTAGGGTTCCATGGTTGCGTACATGTGCTGCGATGCACGGGAAATGAAACGCATGTGCACATTCTGCTGTGTATATTGCTTTCCCCTGTCCCGTTTTCACACTATTCAAACAGATTCCACAGCTACTCTGTATCATTCATAATCACAATAAAAAATTAAATAAATTAATATCATATTGATTTAGTGCATGTTTGATTTTGGATGACATTCACCGCTACTTCTTGTCTCAAACACCATAAAACTATGGTCAAAGAAAATTTGAACTAAATAGATCACTCTTCTTTGATCTTGTTCTTATTTGTGTTTGAGACGGGATGTAATACTTTGCAAAAGTATAATGATTCAGCGTAATTTTGTGACAAATATCACTGTAAAATCAATCATAAAGTCACGTTTGGATTGGGATCTCATTAAATAAAATATACAAAAGAGCAAAATAAAATTGATGAGAAAGTATACCCTGAATTTGAAGCTGTTTTTGAAGAGGGATAATTTCAGAGGAGAGCGAGGGGAAGTTGGATTTGATGTTGAGTTTGCTCTTGGGGTGTTATTTTTGGTTTGAAATCTTGGGCTATCATTTGTTTGAGAAGCTGCTTCAGTTATTGTACGGCAACGAAGGCTTGGACTTGAAACTGGTTGAGATTGATGCAAACGTGGAGTGGTAGAATTGCTACTTCCAGATAGAAAACTCAATCGAGCACAGCTTCTTGGGCTTGGGCTTGGGCTTCCGTTGTTGTTTTTATCTGATATGGTAGATTCAGGGTCTCGTGTGCAAAAGGCTCTTCTCCAACCCGTACCCATTTTTACTCAGCAAAAGGTTATCACTAATCACACCTTTTCTCTTTTCAGAAAAAGAAGTAGTACTAGAGTTTATTTTAAGATGATTTGTTGAGAGGAAGAAGGAGATAGGAAAAGGAAAAAAAACAAGTTTTGTTTGTTATGATGGATGGATCTAAAGGTGAGACAGAAGAGAAAGGAATTTAGTGAGGAGAGCATGGGATCAAATGAAAATAAAGCAATGAGACAAACATAGAGCCATCAGGATATATTTAATAAAAAGATAGATATAATGGTTTCAACTAACTAGACTTGGGTTCTTGTTTATAGTATTGAGAAAAGCAAAAATATCCCTGCAATTAAACGCCTTGAGAGAGCTCTGTTCTCTCTCTTTCTACCTGGCTATTTGTATTTGTGTACAGAAAGGGAAGGCTTTTGTTGTCTGCATATTTATATATATTTTTCTTTCAGCTTTTCGAAACAGAGTCGTGACAACAATTACCTACTCTAATCAAAGTTTTTTATTACCGCTACTCTAATCAAAGATTACTCCCCTAAATTAAGATAAGCCAAGCTGGAAAAACTTCATCATCACTTTATAAATTAATTTTGTACAATTATATTATGTTTGAATAAATTTTAAAATTTAATTAAATTTATTTAATTTCCACCAAATCACCTACTATCATGTTATTATTATTGAACCACTCGGAATATACTCTAGATATTTTATTTTGGTTGTGAAAAAATAGCTAAGCATCTCGTATTACATGAGACAGGTGTTGACAAAAAATTTATAATAATTAGATAATCCTCCTTTTACAATTGGTTTTGTTAAAGTAATTTTATACTGAATCCAAATTCTAAATAGATTTTACCAATTAGAGTACCACGTTAGCAGCCACGTGTTGGTTGATTTTTTTAAAACTAAATTGGTCAACGCTCACACTCACATGATATGAGAATAATTTTTCATTATCAATTGATCATGAATTTTATGTATAAATAGTCTCATTTTTTATGTAAGAAATTACGTGAACAATTTTTAAAAAAAATTAGTACAAAAGATTATGTGAATACTTAAACATAGTTAGTAAGTGGTGCACCATTGATCACATAATGTAATTTAATTGTATTTTGTTCGTCTCATAATGAATGTTGTTTAAATTTTTGTAGATATATTAAAAAATATGTTTTTTTCATTTTAAAATAAATATTATTTTAATAAAAAAGTCTTAAAATAAATGTCACATTCAATTTTTCAATGTCTCTTTAATTTTTTTTTATATTACCTTTTTAATAATTATTTTGTATACAATTTACAAAATATTATTATATTTTACATTGATAATAGTAAAAAATCGATCAATAATTAAGATAAATAATTTTGTAAAATGAATTATTTTTTATTCTAATTATTATATTTCTCAATAAGTGTACAGCAACCTTACAGGATATTTATTATAAAACAAATAAAGTAATAATTTAAAAAAATGATATATCATTTTACTAAATTATTAATTTTAATTATTGATATACTTTTCACTGTTATCAATATAAACTATAACAATATTTTCAAAAATATGCATATAATAATTATTAAATAATAATATAAAAAATAAATAAATAAAATTTTATTAAAAGATAAATAATATTTATTTTAAAATAATTTATTTATTAAAATAACATTATTGTGATAGAAGGAAATATAACCGAACATACAGTATAATACCTGTTCTATGCAGGACCCATGCACACCACCTTCACCTTCACCTTGTGACTGAGTTGAGTTGTGACACCTCTATAAGGACACGTGCTTTTCAGTTCTCAAGTTTTGATTTGATTTGACTGAGAATTGTGGAAAGAGGTGTGTTATTGACATAGGATACCGGTATTCGACAACCTACAAAATACAATTGAGGTGTGAATTGAAATATATTATATATAACAAATTTTTCCTATGTGAAAATGGTTTTCATATAATGCATGCATTTACCGTTAATCTTTAATGAATATAGACTTTAATTGATAGTTCTTTTATATATGTATTTATTCAATTTTATTGATTTTTATATTTTAAAATAAAAATTATTTTTTAAATTGTTGTAAGTGATTTTTTCTATTAGAAAAATATTTATTTTAAATAAAATTTTATTAACATTAATTTCTCACAGCAACCCTGTAACAAATTGAATAAAAGAGTTGAAGTTTTGAAACAATTTTAAAAACAAAAACAGAAATTTGAATTCTAAGAAAAAATATCACAATTATTTCTACAACTTGAAAATTAATTTTTAAGATGTTTGTTTTAACAGTGATTTGAAACCAAACTCACATTTCAATAAAAGTTACAATTTGCATATTCTATAAAAAATGACTGCCAAAATTGCATTGAAAAAGGATTTGAATTTGTTTAAAACTAAACCAATCATACATTCGAATACACACGATCACGAAGTTCAACGACTGATCCATTGTTGGCCGTTTGATTCGTCACATCCTGGTCGCGATTGTAAAGAAATCACAGTCAATTCCAATATTTACCAGTGAGTGTGACCATACGTACACTGTAAACTCGTGGACTTTACTATAACTGCATGTATGTACTAACCCAAATTACCCTGACATTAACCTCGGATTACAGTAATGTAATTTTCATAAACAGTAAAAGCAATAAAGCTAGATGTGAGTTACAGAGCTATATATGTTTTGAAAGTAGACTTGGTAGTATTGTTTCATGCATGTAGCACTGTGTCAGCCGAATTATTAAATTTAAAAAAACATAGATAGGAGTACAAAAAGGTGAAAACATTGATGGCAATGAAAATAGTCAGAATTACTACTACTAATAAAAGAGTCACTGATCAAACATCCACATACATGACCCGTCCTTTCTTGCTCTGTCAGTAGTTTGGAGACCTATCCCCCAAGAAGGCCCCCTTCCCAAACAAACCCTACAAACTCTTCCCACCATTATCCACTTACTACTTGCTAAAAACAATTCATTAATCAATTTTTTATTTTATTAATAATTCAATTTTAAAAGTGATTTTATAAGGAAAGTATTGTCTTTTAATTATTAAATTTTTTTATAGTATTTTGAGAAAAAAAACAGTTTTTTAATATTTTAAAATAAACAATTATTTATTAATAATTTAATAATGTGATGGTGGTTGGAGTACTCCACCACAGATTTACTTAAAAGTCATTTTAGAATTGTCATCATTTACCTTAAGAATAATTTTGGATTTATTGAAAATGTAATTGTACGAAGTAATTAATTTATTTATTCAAAGACTATTTAAAATTATCTTCAGTGCTAAAAAGACATAATTCATTAGAACATATTGATTGCACAGTTAATTTTATGATTGAATATCAAATATACATATCAGAGTACTTTTGATATAATACCAAAATCCAAAAGTATAAATAAAAACATTTAAGAAAGGAGAAAATTTGAGAGTCAAAGATCTAAGTTGAAAAACAACACTATTTCAAATAAAGCATTTCTTCATTGTAAATTGAGCAAAATCTTTTTATCCTCTATTTTTAGAATAATTAGATTGTATTTAAAAAAACCCTAGTTGAGACTATCATAATCGAATTGTTGATGTTTCCTGTTTAATTATACTAACTCTAGTTTGAAAAGTTTATAATTAGTTTAAATTATTGTGTTTAACTCTTTATTTACGTCTATCTTTTTGATTGAAAAACCTTTTATAACTATAAGTTT
>JBBPBQ010000001.1:64062240-64088097 GCA_037974755.1 Cicer yamashitae
ATATATATATATATATATATATATATATATATATATATATAATCAAATATAGATGGTCTTTAACATAAAATTACCACAAAATTATTTAGTTTATTTTTGATATTATAGATCATAAATAAAATTTTAATAATTATAATTTTGAAAAACTCCTATTAACAAATATAATATTATAAAAATAGTTAATATTATTCTATAAGATATGCAAGTAATAAGAAAACAATGAAATATTTTGAGAGGATACAATACCATAAAACTTGATTTTGATTCAATTATTAAAATTGAATTTAATTGTCAAGATCATAAGAATTGTAATGTTTCAAATAAGTTTTAAGATTTTTACAACATAATTTCAAGTTTTTCATAAAAAGTGGTATGTCTTTAAATATAAAACACAAAATTAAAAAGTGGAGTGCTAACAACACACATATGTCAAGACATTTTCTTTTATTCGTTGAAATTCACATGAGACCCACCAAATTATGTGGGTGTCATTTAAATTTGGTGGGATCCAATGAATTTCAATTAATAAAAGAGAGTGTGTTACTAATATTATACTATCTTTAGACTAGAATATAAGCAAAAGTGGTAGTTTAAATGTTGATGTATCTGATTAAGAATTTAGTCTAGATACATCAACTAACATTTTTATTTTTATTTCATTGCGGATGGAGTACAATTAAAAAAATCTCCTTGTATGCTCTATACTGTTTGAATCTTCTATTAAGTGAGTCAATTGTACTTTGATCTACGACATATAAAAAATAATGAATCATAAAAGGCTATTTAGCAAATTCAAAATTTAATTGTATCTATTTAGAGAGATTTTATATTATGAATAATTTTTTATATTTAATATTATTTTAATATGACAATATAATATTTTTAGTAAATTCATTAGCTAAAAAACGAGTCTATTAAATATATATATTATATATATATATATATTAATAACTAAATTTATCTAGATCAAAAGCGTCGAAGTTGGAAAAAACAAACATATAAAAAGTTTAAAAGAACATAATAATATAACCCTGAAATTTCGCAAACTAAAAAGAAAATTACAACCGCAATTATTTAAAGACAACCATAAATTAATACTATATAATTTTTTTTTACAATTAACATACTTCTGTTAAACTTTTTTTTCCAACGTCGATACTCACAGCTTTCAAAAAGATATTTCTGAACGGTATTTCACACCACTGTATAGACTCAAATGCATTATAAATAATATTTTTCAAATATCCCTATTTGTAAAAATTTCCCTTGCTTTTTACGACAACAAAAAAAACCGTATTTGGAATGCTAATGCTTATCCCATTTCACACGCTGACAATTCCACATATTTCATTTAGGATCTTTAAATTAACGTGGAAATTGTCGCTGGTCAACTCCAAAATATTAAACAATTCTTGGTCAATAACTGGGAGAGTTCTCAAACCGCAAAAAAATTTCAGAGCAGAGTATATATCCATTGTCACAAGAGCGTTCGAGATAGATAGGCACTTCCAAAAATATGATCTCTCACCATATATTGGCGTGTAATTATTTGATTTTTTTCCTTTCATATATATTATTTATACGCGACGAAATCTTATTTAATATACATTAGACATTAAATATAAATAATTTAAACTTAAATTTACCATGATATAAGAGTTTAATCTTTCTATTAAATTCAATTGTGGTCGGTATTAGTCTAATTATTTGATGGGTTGAAATAACAAGGAACCATGCATGTATGTTATTTTGCTTATTTTATGGTCAAAGACATGCCCATAAGTAGTAGGACACAGATTTGTCAACTAAAATTTGTTAGGATTAGAAATCAAAACACATTCTTCAAACTTAAACTTTAACTTTAAAATGAGTTTTCAATTAGTGGTCGGTCATGTGGATTGCTTTGGCAGTTGGTTAGATTTCAAGACACGATACAAAATTAGCCATGACCTCGCATGGTTTGTGTTTCCTCTATCACTATCTGATTTGATTCACTGATTTGAGGTATTAATTTCACATAATAAAAAGCATAATTAGGGTCTTTGTCCATCAAATTTTTGGTATCCAATTTTAGGTGGAATGGAATTACGTGATTATATGGTGGAAATAGGTTGACAAAATTAAATTTTGTAAAGACTTAATTTTGACATGATAAAAAATTAAGGTTGAGTCTAGTGAATTATCTATTATAAGTTTATTTATAGACTTAAGTCCAAAAAGAATGGCTTAGTTTGTTAGTCATTTTTAAAAAAATTATTTAATATTTATGCCTTTAGACAAATCATAATTTTATCTATCTTTAGTAAACAATTAATTAATAAACAGGTCAATAAAATTAAATTTTGTTTTCATATCTAACATAAAATTTTAAAGAGTTTAACTTTATACGATATCTATTTAAATTTTATTTTGTAATACATTTCAATATATTAAAAATTGATATAGAATATTGTACTTAAAATACATAAACAAATTTTTGAACATAAAATACGATTTAATATTATAATAATGGTAATTTAAATTTATTTAAATAAATTGATATGATATTCTTTAATGTTTTTTAATAACGCGTAAATGAAATTTTTAACTCAATAGATTTTAAAAATAATCATATCGTTAATTGTTTAAAAAATGAAATGACTTAAAGGAGATGTAAATTAAAGCATTAAATCTTATCGATTCACCTATTTCTACCTAGTATAAAAATAACAATTTTTTCAAGAGAAAGCACACCCTTGGTTTTAGGCTTTCCATCGATAAGTTTTTAGATGTTTTAGTCAAAAGTAACCCACTTTTTATATCCCTAATTAAATAAGGCCGGCGATTAAATTAATAATAGCATGCCAATAATTTCTCTATGATCTCCACGGTTCACGACTATTAATTGTAACTACCAATTCTAACTACTCCAACTTCCTTCAATGATGCAATGTATAAGGAACTAAGGGAGGGAGAGCAAGGCCCAAGATATGGTTACCTACTATTTTAGGCAATTGTCTTGCACCGTCTATCACATAATTCATCATCCTAATTAATTGTTTAACAAGCACTTTAATTAAATTTTCAAGGAATGGGATTTGGATAAGGTAGGGGTACTTTCAGTGTTGAAATTCAAGGCTATTCTAAACTATTCCATTTCTCAAATAAAGGTAGTTTATATTATAGATTATGTGGGTAAGCTTTTGACATCAACACGACAAAATATTTCCCTTTTGAACTTACCAAACACCCTTTTTTTTATGACTGCATTTTAAATAAAATTTACAATTTTTTTTATAGCTTCAAATCTAGATTAAACACATCTACATAAAAGGTCCACTATATACTTTACAACAAAATTTACTTATAACTTTCTATCAATAAGAGAAAGAATTAAAAAGATGGTTCCGTCTTGACTAAATTTAGAAAACAGAAGTTGAATGTCGACGGTAACAAAGTTAACATAAAAGTTATTAGGTGGTGAAACAAAAAGAAATTAAAATTTAATATATTTTAAATATAATATATTGAGTTAAGTTTAATCAATAGAAAAATACAAATTAAATTCATGAATGAGCAAAAAAATCAAAATTATTTATACAAAATGTAAATTAAGGTAGTAACAAATGAAATAAAAACTAACAAGAGCTATTTAAGAAATTAAGTTAAGCTCGACCACTCTTTAATGAGTGAAATTCATCCAATATTCTATGCTAATTAGATTAACAAAATCATTTTCGATATAAACAATTCAATTATTTACTAAAAAATCATCATCTATTTTATTTTTAAATATTTTCTTGACAATTCAAAACAATACAAATTAATGTATAAATTAAGTGATGATTTTTTTACTTTCATGATTTTCCTAATTTTTGGCACAACTCCGAGAATCTTTGTTATATTTTGAAAAGTTTGATTTTCATATATATCAAACATGCAATGTCTTAATTGCAATCTCAGATGAATGTTTTCTTGCTCAAACGTGAAACTACAATAATAAAAACTTTTTGCTATCTAATAATAACAAACTGGTGTTTTTTTTGGGACAAATTGGTTGATGTTGTTAGCAATCTACTTTTATCCTCTTCATATTCCCAACTAAAAAAGCCACACGCTTTGTTCGAAAATATGTTTTGGAGGGCAAAAAGATCTATTTCTTTAAATATATTGTAAAGTGTATGCGAAAATGGAAAATAGTCTCCCATCTTGTTATATCTTCATAAACCAATGAATTTGTGTTACGTGTAACTAAATATTTATTTATTTAAGTTAAAAAATAAAAAATAAAGTAGTCAAAATTACTTCGGACCCATTTGATATATAGTGATCTAAGCAATTTTATAAAATCAAAATAAAATAATTATAAATACTTCAAAATTCAATTCATATTTGTTTTTCATTATTTTGACAAATCGATACCAATTATATCACTGTATTAATTGCAAAGAAAAAGAGTAAGATAGGCTTTTAATTTTAGAAGACAACATGGATCGTTGTTTCTTTTATCGATCCACATTAGACACCGTCTATCAAGGTAGCCGATGCGATAACAAAATTTGAAATTTAAACCAAAGTGACATTTAATGTGAATAGAAGGTTGAATCAAACATGTTGATTTACTGTTGTTTTTTAATATCAAATCACACCCTGCAATGTATGTATGGGTGTCTCGTTTATGTTATCCTTTGCCATCCCCTGCTGCTAATAAATTGGTGCAATCTCTTCGTGATTTCTGCTGACACTATAAACGGGATTTGAGCTTGAATGATAATAATTGAAGGAGTGGGCGAAGATCTTGTTCATTTCATGTGGAATAAATTGGTAAAGATATATTTATGAAGTTAGTGAAGTCTATGGTCAAATATTAAATACTATCTTCGTCTCTTACTATAAATATTTATTGTTGGTTTCACTTTTATTAAGAAAAGTTAGTAGTGTAGTCAATGTGTTTATTTTATTTATTAGGGTTTCTAAAATAACATTTGTATTTGAATGTGTTAAACTTAACTTTTCATATTTCAAGTCAAATTAGTAATATTAATAAGGGTATTTTGGAATAAATAAATAAATAAACGTATCTAGTAAATTGATAGAGTATTTATATTTAGGGATAATTTTTTCTCCTTCTAAAGAGCGTTTATAATTAGGGGCATAAGTATTATCAAACATGAAATGTTATATTTACTCTGTCTCACAATAATAGATGCATTTGTAAAAAAGTTTGTTCCAAAATGAACGACCATTTCAATTTTCAATACAATTCTTTTTTTTTAAATTGTACCCTTTAAATTATACTATTTGCATAACTTTTAATACAATATCTTTACTACGCATGTATATTTGACATTGATAATACATTAATATTAGCTAACAAAGATAATTTGATAAATGTATTTTTCTTAATATGTGCGAAATGATGAATCAATTATTCAGAGACACACAGAGGGAGTATGATTCAATTGGAATAATTATTATAACTATGCCTTCTAACAATAGACTCAATACTAATATTGACTATCAAAAGACATTAACGTCACATTGATGTTGAGTATATGAGTCACAAGTACGTGTTTAACAAGTTTGGAGGCTTATAACAACTTTTAAAAATGAAATTTTTAGTACAAAAATTATGTTTTTTAAATACAAATAATAGCATAAAAGAGTGGTTTTACACAAATAATTTTTTTTATTGATTAGACATTTATATCACAAATAAAATTTAATGGAGACATGATTTCATGTTTTAAGACATAAATAAAATTAATGTATACTCTAGATTCAAATCATGAACAAAACACTCAAAACTTTACACTTTATCAGCAAAAAGTAACATACAATTATAACTAAATTATAATATAATTAATAACTAAATTATAATATAATTAATAATATCATAAACTATTGAGTTTGAAGAATTTTTGTTGTTGATAATTAAACCTTTTTCGAAGGCTTAAAACACTTGCTAAAGTGTTTCAACCTTTAAGTCAATTTTATAAGTTACATATATTATTTATTTATTCTATTTATATTTCATGTGAGACTAGTCACTCACGTTTAAATTTCAAAGTCTTTAATTAAGGGATTGTATTTAATGGTAAATGAACTTCAAAGGCACAATCGTTTAGATGAAACTAAGGAAGCGTTTGTTTCGTGGTTGAAAAATTTATTCGCAGGAATAATTTTTCAAGGATATAATAAAAAATAGTTTGCCTAAAATTTATTGTATTCTCGGTGGTTTTTGAAAGACGTAGATACATGGGTAATTACTATCTCTTTCTATGAGAATAAAAATATTGAAATATGAAATATTATTTTACTACGAATAACTTTTATATTCAAGAATAACTTTTTCCAAATCTTCTAATAAATATTAATATACTTATTCGTCATTTATCTATTTCTGAAAATGTGATTTCTATACTTGAAAGAAACGCCCCTAAATATTAATCAAAAGTGAAATAATTTTGGACGCCTTAAGTCAGCAAAAAAGCCAAAATCCAAAGTTGACCACTACATTTGTTTCCAATAATGAATATGGAAGTTCAGCACCAAGTCTCCAACCTACATTGATTATTCTGCGTACACGTTAAATTAATAAGTGCCTAACTTATTTGTAAAATGAGTACACCAAAATTGTAAACCTATCATTAAATTAATTTATACGCATAAAGACCCTGCAAAAAATTAAGTATTTAGATATCGCCGAGAATTAATTAGGTTGTTGATAATTTTTTATTGGATTTGTTAAAGCGTTGACAGGTTTTAATATGAGACAAATCTGTTATAACCAATTTTATACCTATATCTTATTAAAATATTCTGACATTGTTAATCATTAATTAATCATTGTATTAAACAATGTGAATAGATGTGTAATGATAGTGCATGCATTAGCAAGTTGACTTATGTGAGCCTTGAGATGTAGACCACATTTTGCATCCATCTTGAAACACATGGAATCGATGATTGTCAAAACAGTACAATCTGATTGGTTATAACAAGATAGACAAATAGTAAAAAATGTACAACAATATTATATTTTTCAACTTCCATATGGCATATGTCATAAATCATGTTCTAGTTTGATTGAATAGGAATATTTTAGTTTTGCAAATTTTTATGAAGTATTTTTAATTAAGATTTTTTTTATATTAAAAAAAGGGTGTATCTTTCAATTAAAAAAACAATTTGTAAAATCTAATTCAACTAATAAATGAATATATTGTTATGTTAGATATCATATCTCAGATTCGAACTTGAAATTCTACAACTAAATTTAAATTTATTTATTATTTTATCTATAAAAAAAAAACAATCATATTTATTTTACAAGTAAAACAATCATATTTGAGATTAACAAATGATAAAAATAAGATTTATTTGCAAATGATTTATTTTTCACAAAGGAAAAATAGATGAAAATCATATTAATATTGAGTCCTAACATATATTATGAACTAGTGTGTTTACATGTGCGGAGATAATTTGCAGATAAAGATTGAGATTTTAATACATAATCTCTCTTAAATAAAATATAATTAAAATTAGTTTACGTTTTTTGTTATATATAAGCAAAAATTATAATTAGGAGACATTATGTAAGAAAAAAAATAAGAGTGAGATAGACTTTAGAACATTCTATGATTTCAACCTTGCAATATTGTCTAAACAATAGTTACGTGTCATGCATAATGACAATTTATGGATCTCACAATATATGAAAACAAGATATTTTTCTACGAGCAATTTCTTGAGAGCTTCAATTGGTTATTAACCAAATTATACACGGCGAAGTATTTTGCCAACTCGTTTAGATGTTATTGAGAAAACTGATATTTGGAGACTAAGGGATGGTAATCAAATTCGTGTATAGAAGGATAATTGGCTTCCTTATCAAAATGGTCACAAGATTTGGTCTCCTAAACCTTCTAATTGTGATATTATGTTTATCTCATACATCATGATATTCAATGATGGGATGCCCCCTTAATTGATGAAGTTTTTCTTCCTTTTGAAGTTCAACAAATTATCCAGTTGTCACTTTCTTTCTCTCAACTACAAGATGAGTTTGTGTACGGTGTTTCACGATCTACTATTTTATCAGTAAACAAGTCGTAACATTTCTTAAAGGCAAGACGTGAGGTATTTGCCTCTCATAATTCATCACATGATATTGATCAACAAGTGTGAACAAAATTGTAGAAAGTAAAAAAAAAAAAAAATCCAAGACACACTAATTTTGCTTGAAGGATTCTACATGCAAAAACACCAATAAAAAATGATTTTTTTTTTTTTAAAGAGGAATAAATTGTGATCCATTGTGGGTTTTTTGTGGACAATATAATGAAACAATTTCACATCTTTTTATGGAGTGTCACTGGTCAAAGGAGGTCTGGTTTGCTTCTCCTTTAGGTTGATATTTAATTCACACTATTTTAGGTATGTACAATTTCAGGAGCGGTTTGAAAGAAATATTAATAATTCAAATGAAAATGTGATCATACATGTGTTGGCCTTGTGTTATGAAATATGGTGTGCTAAAAAAAATATTTTGAGGAGGTTGATGTTGATGTGACTTCCATTGTTCAAAAAACATACAAATCTATTGTTAATTTTAATAATGTTAGTGCAATATTGATGTATACACTAAGTGGAGGTCTCAATTTGCCTATATCTGATGTTCGTTAGACACCTCCATTTAGTGGTTGTTATGAGCTTAATGTTGATGCAGCATGTCCAATAGATGATGATAAATGGAGTATTAGTGTTGTTGTTGTTGCTAGTTGTTGGCAAGTCATTTCATTACTGGATTCAAAGGTAGCAGAAGTTTTAGCTATGCAGAAGAGTTTGGAATTTGTTAAAGATATGTATTTCTTGAATCTTATAGCAGAATCACGTGCTTCAAATGTGGTTATGGCATTGAACGTTCGTCAACAATCTTCGATTTATGTTGGTTCTATTATTGGAGATTGTATTAATTTTAATATTTGTTTTCATATTTTAAATTTTTACATGTTAGGCATGAGGGCAACGAAACTGTCTATTATTTAGCTAAACAGACTCTTTATAATTTAGATTGTATGTGGATTAAAGAGACTTCGCCTTATATTTTTGTTGTCTTGACTTTTGATTTGTTGTCAGACTTTCTTTAATAAAATTATCATTGACAAAAAAATGTAAACAAAAATTAATAGTGTTTTGCTTATTTAATTATAATATCTTTAAAGTATCTCTTTTTTACATAACTTTTTATATTTTTCACTTATTTTGTTTACACTTAAATAAAAAAATACATTTCAAATGAATCAACAATTTAGACTAAAACATCTTATCATCTTCATTAATTTATTGTCAGATTCAACTCCAATATCACATTTTGTACCATTTATGTCCAAAAATAACGATACCCATAAATTCATAATATACAAAATCCAAAATGACAAAAAAGTAGAGTACTTGAACATCTAACATGCTTTTTCTATACCAATTAATTTTAGGTAAATTATTTGTTTGGTTTGGTATTTGTAACACTCCTAACAAAAAATAAATTTAAATTTAAATTATTTAAAAATTAATTAAATATAAAATAATGACGTGACTTCGTATTATTTATTTTTAGATACACTTCTTAACCAAACATTAAGATATTAAAGTGTTGACCTTAATTTTATTGTACAACTTTGTCTTTCTCTTGTAGATTAACAAATTTCAGTTGTAAGTCACCAATTTGCAGCACTATAACATTCATTTTATTTTTAAGAATAAAAGGTTAGTTAAATCTTGAAGTATCTCAATTGAAGTATATTAATTTGAAGTATCTCAATTGATTATCTGATATAGCACATGGTTATGAATGGGAAACAAAGATTAGAATCTAAAATACAGTTATGTGAAGATTACAATAAGAAATTATTTTATTGAAAATCTTGTAACAATTTTTTATCTTACAACTAAACCACATATTATAATATTGCTCCATAATTGATATGCTTGTGAAAGATGCTGATACACATAACTATATGCAGTTCTCTTTGGTCATTTGATTTTTCATATGCTATGGAGCAATAATGAGGAATTGAGGATTTAAATCCACATTAATTATTAAAAGTAAAATCAACCAAACGATTTTTACTTACTTCACGGTGAATAGAATATATATTGTTTTTATTATGATTAAATTTCAGTAACTTATTCTCTCACCACCAATGCTATCAAGATCATCTAATCCGTATGTGTATTTTGTCCAAAAAACACATCGAATTAACAAATTCAGTGATATTAATTAGGAACTTTTAAGAACGCAAAGTGGAGGAAGAAATTGTTTTAAATTTCATGTACAATAGTCTAATCTAGTGTTTTTTTTTTTTTTGTGGTCGTAAAAATTTGAAATAGAGAAGCTGGCCCAATAAGGGACTCTGCCTATGAGCTTACGTAACATTGAGCCAAATATCTGCACGAGTCAAGGATGTGCATGCTAGCTCTCTAGATATATGCAAATCCTCATGGCTCCAAAAATGACATATATAGGCTTCAACTAACTTTTTAGGGTACATTTGTTGATCAGAATAATAGAAACATGATAGAATAATCTATCATAAATTCGGGGTTTATTGAGTCAACAAAATATATAAGATAGTCGTTTTCAATGTTTTCTATCCCATTCATCTAATTAAACTAGTACTTGAAATGATATAAGTAAAAATTGAATTAAAAAAAAATCGATATATTTGTTCCCAATTTTTACCTCCATTTTAGAAGGAAGGAAGTAAGATATTATAACATTGTATGATGATGATTTTCATAAATAAGGAAAGAGACTTATAATGACCCTAAAGATTGGAAACAGATACAAGATACATGTTTCTTTTGTTTGGTTTTCCAAAACAGATATAATATCACAAAATCAAAATTATTTTTGTCTTCGACCAATGGAATGATTGAGCCTCAAGGCCCAAGAAGCAAAAACATGACGACGGGACTTTGTCATTTTTTTCTCTATTAAGTTGAGGCTTCATTTACGTTTTAGGCAAGAAAAACAACTATTTGGATGGATCTGAATATAATAATAGGGGTATTTTTGGGTCGAGTTGGTTATGATCAAATCTATTATTTAAATCATATCAAATTTTATCGGTGGGTTAAAAATGTGTATTTTTCTGTCAAATCCGAATCAATTAGTGTAACCTAATAGTGAGTGGATTGGATCAGGTCGACTAAACAATTTGTGATATATAATTTAAAAAAAACAAAAACAATATATAATAAAAATACTATATTTCATGAAAATTACAACAATTTTTAAATTTTTAAATTTAATACTTGAACTAAATTGAAATATTTCTATAGACAAACAAATAAAAGTTGTATACTATGTTGACAAAAAAAAAAATACAATACTTTTTAACGGGTCATGTTTGATAGTTCATCGTTTCAGAATCATAAACTTGTTACGTTACTCAAATCAAACATTTTGGTTTTACTAGGTTGATTTAACGGACCCGAAATTGAACATATTAAATACGGGTTGGCATTAAGTAAGATTATTAGATTAAAATGTAGTTGATTTTTGATTCAAATTGAATGGTTCTGCAACGATGAACCATATAATGTTTGTCGTTGATTAGACAGATACTCAATTTAGATCATCTCTTATCTTTCTTTTAATGTTGTCTCTCTGCATTATTTTTTTAAAAAAAAATTCATCTTTTTTAAATTTATAGAGAAAAATAAAATAACAAAATTAAGAGAGCTAAAGATGATGGAGACATAAATGGAGAAGTGAATAAAAAGATCCAAAGCTGTTTTTTGTAAGACTCAAATCGACAGTGTGTTGTTCTTGTCTCTATGAGATCCAGTCACCCAGTGGCCTACCTTATGTAGGGTTTTTTTTTTTGACGGCTTTTGTGTAAGATTTTTGTTTCTTAATGTATTCACTTTATTTAACGAAAAAAAGTATTCACTTTCAAACCAAAAAACGAGAAATTTTCTTAAAGTTTATTTTTTTTAGAGTAATAAAAAGTTTTTTTTTTTTAAATGAGATATTAATAATTGATTATAACATTTTTATGATGATGATAAAGAAAGGTTAAGCGAGATTCCAAAATAAAATTTATTTTTAGTAAAAATGTCAACACATGAATCGAAAGAGGCCTGCCTACAAGACAAAGCCCAATTCCATCTCACCCATTTTCAGAGGACATTCCATAATGGCATCCAACATCGACTATGGTAGAGGCACAAACAAGTTGAACTGATGATATTTTGCACCTTCACCATGCTATTGTCCACTTTTATCACACGAGATTTTAGTCAATTATCTTCTATTCATAGATGTTTGAATGTAAGGTTAAAATTTATTCACTCTCTCTTCACTTTAGTCCATGAGCTACTTATTTTATTTCTATAAACACCAAATTTGAGAGAGAATCATAATTTAGTGAGTAAATTGAATGTGTATTCACAATTAATTAACATAGCATCAGTTTTCTCTAATTTAATTTATAACTATCGATAATATCAAATATCGCGACCGAAAACATAATTAATTAAAATCTTGATATAATTAAATTGCTAATTGTACAGTTGGCACTACAAAGGCCACTTGATGGTGATGGTTCTGCCTTCTACACATGGATTGTGATTCTTTCATCCTTTGGAGACTTACATGGGCATGCCAAGGCTATGAATTTTGGAACCGTATCTCCAGGCATCAACACAGGCAAGCTTTGACAACGATTCTGGTTCATCATCTGAACACAATTATAAACAAAACACATTAATTAGTTTCCACACAAAACAATTGATCAACTAACAAACTTTTGAATGTAACTGGAATTAAAAGGGATTTAACTAACAAAATTGTAAACTTTTCTCTATTTTCTTTCTAAAACATAAATAACTTGCTATTGAATTGTGTGTGTTAGAAAGTGAAGAAATTACCAAAACAGGAAACCCTGGTTTATGATGAGATGAAGCAAAGTTTGCTTGTATATGATTCTGAGGATTGATAACAATAATCCCAAAAGATTGAAGCAAAGATTGAAGTTTGTTCCAATGTAAACAACAACAAAAGAAGGAGCAAATGAAGAATAACAAGGTAACAAGAAGGGCTAAACCCAATGGAAAACCAATGAATATTTGACCTTGTGTGTCTTCTTCAATTTCCATTTGTTTTTTCCTATGTCGTTTGGACTCTCATTTCACCTGAATGAATGAATGAAACATTTACAAAGAAACATGATTTAATAAAAATATGATGCGTGACAGAATCTGCTTTTTCATTAATTGGATAGTTGTTGATAATGCGCACTTACTTGTGAGTGGAGTTTGACATGTTTATCATTAGTACTATTTTGTTGTCGTTATTCATGATGTGAGTCAGAGACTGTGTCATTAAGTACATTTTCATTTTTCGTTTCGTACGACATCATTTTGTTTTATTCATAACAAGGACAATCCTATTTTTTGATGTTACATTACATATGATTTTCATTCTTTTTAACAAATCAAATGCTGCATAGTTTTTTTTTTCTTAATAACTGAAGGAACTCTGTAAAGCTGCAAGAAAATTGATAAGTAGATTTTCGGGTTTAAATTTGGAATTTTTACTTTTTTTATATTTGATGTGTGTGAGATTAATTATTATTTGAAAGAAAAAAAAATTATATGTTTCAATCTAGTTAATTTATTTTATTAAAAAAATTAATATGCATAGCATGAAAGAACTCCCTTATGCTACTTCATCCCTAAAGAAAAGAAAATTAATGTCGAAAATTTGTCAATTCTAAAATTGTTCCTCGACTTATTTCATGTTTCTAAAATTGATAAATGTTTATTTCTATTTTTTTTCCTTTACATAATGTTGCTAGTTTTTTTATGACTATATAAAGAGAATACAAATTATCATAAATTTATTTTCCCCTGATATTTTTTCTGATGACTTTTAAAAAGAAGGATTCATATTTCATCCTATGAATGAAACAGTAACCTACAACACTAATATTGACTTTTAAAGCATTTTTCATACCGTCATCATTTTGTTTCTTCAGCTTACGAAAGTCGTCCACTTTCATTGGTACACAGAATATTGATCCACCAAAGTGGTGTACTAGTAAGTACTAGTGTTAAGCACGGGTGCTTATAAAGGGTATCGCATTATTAGTATGCAGAATTTTCATAAATAAAATTTATAATTTTGCATACCACTGATATTATATTATATTATATATATATTAATATATATTGATAGACTATTTCCACTTAACATTAAATTTTTTTTTTCTTTTAAGTGATTACGCCGAAGGAAAAATTGTATTTTTTTGTAAATTTTTTAATTAACTCTTAAAAAGAGTGTTAAGTATAATGTTGGAGTTTTTGAGGACTACTATCTAAATAAAGGAAAACACAAGTAATGAAAAATTTAAAGATAAAGATAAAAATGCAAGGAAAATAACTTATTTATTTGGTTGTTTGTATTTGAAATGAACGGTATAAATGATATTTTAGATAAGATGACTGAATATTTATTACTATTGAACATGAACAATATTTACAAAGATTCAATCTTAAGTATCAATATTCAATTAATTAAACTCGCAGATGGAGTGCGAAAACATGATATTTGTCATGTGTATGTGGCACTCCACGTCTGGCATAGTTTTCTCTTCATTTTATGATATTTTTGGACACTAAATCTACATGCTCCTTTTTATTTATTTATTGTATTCTACTTTGTAGCCGTACTTATTATCTTGAGCTATAAACAAGAAAGTGAGTCTTAGATGTTGAATTATCTCTTCCCCGTGTTTTGATTATTACATACATTTACACAACCCTAGTAAAACTCTTACGAAAAGAAAAAGAATTGTCTTGACCATTATCAGTTGTTTTTGGTTCGACCAATCCTTTATTGAGTTAGCTTAATTCGGATTATTCTCTACTTACATCTTAAATTATTTTAAAGTGTATATACTTCAAAAGAAAATTATATGCGGATATATTTAAAAGGTGCACCTAAATTTTTAAAGGATCTAAAAAAGTATTTTAAAATTGTTCAATATATTCTAAGATTTTGTAAAATTGTTCAAAATTTACATACAAAATGTAAATTCAAAGAATAGTTGTTTTATAAATTAATTGAAGTTTTTTTAATTTTAGAAAAAAAAATAAATTTTATCATAATTAACTTAATATAGGATAAAACATCTAATTTAACAATATCGACATTTGTCAATTGAGTTATAACTTAAAGATAAATTAATTAAAGTTTTAATCAATTGCACATTGGTGTAGATTGTGTGGCTAATTATGATTTGATCAAGTTCTTGTGATATACTTTAGTCAGGTTGACATAGAGTGGATGCATTAGGTCTCGGTCGCTATCAAAACCAAACCGCCGGTGGAAAAGAATGTCAAATTTCAATACTAATATTTTACTAGATATTCTATTCGGAAAGTCCAAAGTACACCTAAAAGAATGTCAAATTTCAATACTAATATTTTACTAAATATTCTATTCGGAAAGTCCAAAATACACCTAAATAAATTTGGGTATGTGAGTAATTCACTTTATAGAGTATAGTTGTCAATATCAATTATTTATTAACAAATTAAAGGTGATATTATATGTATATTATAAAAAGCACGAGTTTTTAAAATCACAACACTTAATTTTGTTACTTTATATTATATTCATTTTAGAAGATTCTAATTCACATTAAGAGGTGTATCTCTTTAATAGTATAAATTGGTATTATTAAGTAATCCTTTTAAATGTTTGTTTGATTTTACAGTAATAAAAATGAATTTAAAATAAATTAATTATGTAAAATCGATTTTAACTTAAAATGTTAAGATAAATTGTTTTATGTTTTAGATATATTCATTTGAAAGTAGGTTGGATGGTAACTTCAAGACTAAAAACCAATTTTAGAGTTAAAAGCTAAAAATTATAGCTTCATGTTTGACTCAATTATGCTCGAAAATAACCAAATATATCAAAATAAATTATAAGTCCTTAAATTCAATTTTACTTGCTTCAAAAAGTGGAACCAAATATATACTCCAGTTGTTTCTTTTTATAAAAGACAAATAAATTAACAAAAGTTGATGTATTTAATTCATATCATCAACTAAATATATTAACTTTATCGATTTATTTATCTTTCATGAAAAAGAAGTGAGGTACTACTAAACTAAAGATTTGTTAGAGTTACTGGGGAAAGGAATTTGAGTACTTGATATGAAATGATAAGAGGAATATTAAAAAAATAAATGAATCTCTCATTTTTAAAATTAATGATTAATTTAAATTTTGTTGAATGATAATATCGCTTTACACTTTAATAACTTTAGAGAATTCAAATTCTATTAATATATGGTAACAAATCATGAATTTGGTAACAATAATTAATTTTCTCATTTTACAGTTTATTCATTTTATAAAATTCAAATTCAATAAAAAGTATTCACATATGCCAACTTAAATTTTAGTATCTTAACATATTTTTATTAAAATGAGTACCAAAAACTTAAAATTTAAGGCATACAAATGTATAGTATACTTCAAACTTATAGTGTATAACCATAAATTTAAAAGTGTATGGTATTATTGGCACATATTTATTTAAAAACTAAAAGGTTGGAGTGTGAGGGAAAAAAAAGTATGTGTAATGTGCGTGTCCAAACTTAAAAAATATAGGGGGGGTACAATACCAATTATAGTGGTATACTTAACAGTTCCCTAAAATTATTGTCTGGCCCATTATGTCGTGCATAAACATCATTGTTTACTAGTTCTTATTTCCTTCTTTTTTGGGTCAAACATGGATTTTAACCATTATAAATTCTGTTATTATTATCATTTAACCACATCCTTACATTTCTAAAAACACCCTTCATCCATTTTTGCGTTTACGATAGACATTCTGAAAAATATGCATGCAACATTTTACAATAAAAATTAGTTAAAATATGGGAACAAAACAGTAATAAAAAATACTAAATTTAAATTACTAATTTTTGAAAAGTGAACAAAAATAGGAGAATAAAATTGCAATAAAAATATTAAATTTTAAAATATTAAATATGGAAAATAATTATAAATATTTAAAAGTAGTGATTCAACAAGATCATGCCAAATAAGTATTTTTAAAGATATTTTAGTAACTAACCTAAAAAGGTGGCATCATAGGATGATTTAATTGGATACATATGCAAAATAGTTCTACACCGTCGGTGTATACAAATTAAATCTTTAAAAGTAATGCAAACAATATTAATTTTTAAGAAGAATTGAAATAAATAATTAATAGTATTAGATTGAGAAAATTAAAAATACCCACTCTTTTTCATAATAAGTGCCACTTTAGTAAAAAAATTATTTCAAAATAAATATAATTTTCAAGTTTCAATGTAACTAAAATTATTATTTTTCAATTGCATTTCCAATTATTATTATTTACATCTATTCCCAATTATTATTATGTACATTACTTTCAAAACATCAGTTGCACTTTACATTTATGATAGTACAAAAATCAATCAAAAATTAATATAGATAATTTAATAGAATGATTATTCTCTTTCTTCTAATTTTAATTTGTGTACACAAATCTTAAACGACACTCTTTTTGGGTTTTACAATGAATCAGAGACGGAGTCAGACTTAGATTGTGGTAGGGACCAACTATAAAAATTTAAGTTTATATTTAGTAAACATTTGTAAGGTGAGTTTCATATAAAATATTTATAATTACATTTTTTTAAATAAATCATAAATATTTTAAAACATTACCTACATTAAAAATCTATCAATATAGTAACATCTCATACTCATTCGACAAAAATCATCTCATCTATAGTTTTATTTAACATACATAATTTATTGTTAAATTTATACTAAAACTTTTATCAATTTTTTGTTGTTTACTAAGATTCAATAACTCACAAAATAATCTTTTATCATGCTGTGAAGTATTCTTAGTTATGTTCATATATAGCAAAACTATAAAATATTTTGTTATAAATACTCCTTTCTATCTTTTTATAAAAATCAATTAGTTAAAGAATTGATCAACAAAAATTGATATATTTGATTCATAATATAGATCAAATACATCAATTTTTATTAACTAAATTATAACTGAATCATCTCTTATAAAAAAATCAAAAATAATTTTAATTTTGAAATAAAAATAATTTTAATTTTTAAGTGAAGGCTCTATATTAATAGCTAATATAAAATGATGCAAAAAACAATAAAAACGCTGCACTGAAAATAAAAACCTGGCAACAATAATATTATTTGCTTGAGATATTAGAAATGCAATGTTGCTTGCTACTGGATGGTCACTCGTTGTTATGCAGTAGAATTTAGAAATATATAAATGATATAATAATAATGGTCACTTTGCAACAAAATAAATTCTAGTATCAAAAAACCTTTCAAAATTTCAGCAGGGGCCTAAACCCTGTCCGCACTAACGTGTCAGTGTGTGTGGGTTAACCAAAAAATGTTTTAAAATTATATTTATTATTTTTTAATTATATCTTCTAATTATAATTATTGTTACTTATATTACTCCTAAAACATCGACTTTACTTTACATTTATACGGAGTGCTTATTTAATTTTTCAATATTGAACTATCGGCAAGAAATACTATATTAATGTATTATTTATTACAACTATTATTATTATTATTATTATTATTTATAATTAATTAATAGTAATAATAATAATAATAATAATTATTATTATTATTATTATTATTATTTAATGGATTATTATTATTATTATTATTATTATTTAATAATGTATTATTATTATTAATAATATTAATTATTATTATTAATGTATTATTTTTATTATTATTATAATTAATTAATTAATTAATTAAAAATATTTAAAAAACAGAAAACGACAACAACAAAAAATCAAACTCTCAGTAGGAGATCGCACTCCCGCTCAGCCACCTCCCACTGGGCCTGAAAAATATCTCTTTTAGCTAGTTGCACCCCATAACGACCTTCTACTTGACTCAAAAAATAGGGCAGATTGATAAACAAATCTGAAAGTAAGACATATTGGAAAAAAAAAAGGAGATATTTAAAAACAAAACTCTATTTATGTGACATGAAGTTTAACATTACATTTTAGGTTTTAAAAAGCAGCGAAGGCCATTTCATTGGTCATATCTGAGTGTCCAATTCTCGTGAACTATACAGCGAACAATTCTAGTATAGCAGCATTTCTTCAAACAAAAATCCCAACAAGAAAATAGGTTGATAAGACTTTGATATGATTTTACAAACACGTGAATTAATTAAGCATAATATTATTAAAACATAAGAATGAATACAAATACATTAATGTAGTTTAAGATTTCTATATAGATACCAGCAAGAAATTTATATTATTACTCGAGTAGGGTGTCTTTAATATTTTACAAGTTTCTTGTTCAATTTAAAATAAAACATCTTATTTTTATTTTAATGATAAATATTATTTATCATGTGTTTTTTATATTTATTAATTATATATATTTGTCTTGTATTTTTGTTTGTACCAACTCCCGTTGTTTTTAATATTTATCAATATTAAATATTTGTGCTGTATTTTTTTTAATTTATCAATAAAAAATATTTTTCTCATTATTTTTTATATATTTCACTTATAAATATTTATATTATTTTTTTTATGTATCATTTATAAATATTTATCATAATTTTTAAATATTTATCAATTAAAAAAAGTATTTATTCAATGTTTTTTTATGTATCAATGCTAGATATTTTTCTCGCAATTTTTTATATTTATCACTATAAATATTTGTCTCGTACTTTTTTATGTAGATATTTAAAATATTTAATGACTTTTAGATATTTAAGATATCGGTTTATCTTAATTTATGTAGGTATGCTTTCTTGTGGGTTTATGCACTTATTTTTTTAACACTCGCTTGCTTATTGTTGAAAGGGGTTCATTGTTTCTTTTTCATATACGTTTCTAAGTACTGAATTAATAGCACTTTCTAGCCAATGTTTACAATTTTTTTTACTTGACTAGATTACTCTTTTGAATTTTTTTAAGTTTTATTTTTGTCGTTAATTAATTTTCGTTCGATTTTGGTCATCTCTAACAGTTTTAATAAAAAAAGGTTAAAACGGTTAAATCTAATTTTTTTAGTCTTTTTTAGATCTTGTTAAATGTTTTTTTTTTAATTTAAGTTTTTTTTTTTAGTATTTACTGAGTTCATGGATTTGTTAAAGTATTTTTTGTAGGTTTAAATTTATTGTTTTTTATTTATCTCTCTTGTTGGGATTATGAATTTGAATTTGAATATCAGTTTGTTATACAGATTTTAAAATTTTGTTGTTTTTTTAAATTGGAGCTCAAAGAGAAGGAGAAGGAGAAGGAGAAGAGTGACTCAAACATCTAAATTAACATATTTATCTATTTTTTTTAAAACTGATGGAAGGAATCAAAGTGGCTAATAGAACTATAGTTAAAGAAATAAATTGAAACACAAATAAATTAAAAAATTATAAAAAAATACCAACAAAGAATAATTTAACCACTTTTTATTTTATATTTAATATTTATGTTGTTGTTACGAATATTCTCAGTCCTCTCTTTTTTCGTATTTCCTTTTTTTTTTGTTTCCCTCAATAAATCATCTTATAATTTTTCCACCTTTTCTCAGTGAAAAATGAGTAAAATATTAAAGGTCACACATTCTTATTTTATTTTTACATATAAAAATATCACATTCTTACATTCTAGAGGAAAGTGTTAAGATAAAAGTTACACAGAGAGAAATGAAAAAGTGATAAGGGAAAAAAGAATAGGAACAAAATCCCGAACTTTACTTTCTTATCATGTCTCACATTTTTGCTTGAGCCACCACATGCATACCCTAAGGGGCCACATGAAAATGTTATAATGATTGGTAATTGTGCCCAAGATTCATTAGGACAAGTCCATGATCACACACCTAGCTAGCTAAATTGGATTTTTTATTATGCATTTGGGAGAGAACTTAACCAATCAACATAAATGGGCAATCTTCATTTTAAGCAATATTAATATTATCACCCTCTTCCTTATGAAGAAAACATTAATCATTTGAAGCAATAGAAAAAAAATATTCTAAGGTTCTTTTTCTCCTATTATATATATTCTCACAAACATTTTCCTCCATACCCTGCACTTCTAAATAAGGCTTGCTTAATATCTTCAGAACTCAACATTGTCCTTCTTTCCAATTCCTGTTGCATAACAAATAACAATTGATTACCCAAATAAAATAGTGAATAATCACTTTAGTCCCTTAAGATTAAATTGAAAATCCAAAAATTGAAAATCCAAAAAACAAATGCTTAGTTCTAACTAATGTACCTCTGAGCAAGAAGCTTGCATTCTGAAATCATTGAAACAACTAATAACACATTGTTGAATCTCAAGTCCTAATGCTTCAAGTGTGTTTACTGTGGATAACAACAACCCTGGCTTCCCTGCACAACAAATTTCAACTCGGGTGTCACCGCTCCTCTCCACCTCAAACTGCAAAAACAAAAGTCTCCCAAGGATTAGTCCAATAGTTTAGGTTAGAAAATCAAATGAGTATTAGAGTTCAATTCCTCATACTAACATTTTCCTATAAAAAATTGACAAGACTAAAATTAAAAAATATCAATGCAGGACTAATTAAGGACTTCACCAATAAACAATAAATAACAATTGGATCCTTGAACATGGAAGCTCATTACCTTAGGAGAATTTCTGATCAAGATTTCATTTGGCTTTACATCATTGACAAAGCTTGTCATGTTTGAATCTAGTTCAATTTCTTGTTGCAGATTGTTGATTTTCTCCAAAAGCTCTTTCATGTAATCAATAGTATCTCCAAGTATAGCTGTTCTGTCCATCTGTCATATATATCATCAATTCAACCAAACAAAATTAGATCTGCGTAATGATCAGAACCACCAAGAGACTTTAACACGCCAGACAATGCATATATATGATCAACTTACCTTGCTTATCTTAGGGACAATTGCTCTTAGCATCGAAAGTCGGTCGTTTAATCGCTTTCTTCTTCTCCTCTCGGCCATTAGATTCTTCGATGGTTTTCCTTGAAGTTTCTTCGATTGGTTCTTTCTTTCCGAACTAGAACTAGTGCTGAAAACCGGCATTTCAGGTGATTGTGTTGGCTCCATTTTGCATGTTGTTTGAAGCTCCAAATTTTGAAGCTCTTCACCAAGCAAACATGGATCCTCTTCTTCAATCATGGACAATGGAAAATCTTCTTGAGAAATAAATGGAGTGTCGAGGAGTGTACTATTATAATATGAATCAAGAATTTGTGGTGTGGTTGAAGATTCATCAAGTAATAAGGAACCATAGATTTCATTGAAAGTGTAACTATAGTCATTAATGTTGTTGTAACTTTGAGGAACTTGTTGAATACAAGATGAGTTTGGTAAATAAGAAAATGAGTTTTGATCAAAAGAGTCAAAACTCAAATTATTATTATTATGACTTGATGAGAAGAATTGGTAATTTTCTTCTTGACTTGGATTTGTTTCATATGTTTCTCTTCTTAGAGCCATTAATTCCTCCATGAAATTCTCATCATAGAACTCCATTTCTCTGTCTCAATGTGAGCTTGTGCACGTGTATGTGTTGTGAAAATGTTAATGCTAATTCTTTAAGAAACACCCTTTTGAGAGTATTTAGAATTTGAGGGAAAGAATTTATAGGGGAATACAGCAAGGTTTTTGGCATTTTGCATGATTATTATAATGTAATGTTAATTATTATTTTTTGGTTTCATTGCAGTTTTAGTCTTTCTATTTTTATCAATCCATTAAATTCATTCTCCTATTTAAAAATCTGACAATTTTAGTCCATATATTTTCTAACTATAAAATAGTGATTAGACATATTTTAAATAACGTAACATACAATCTCGTGGTATAGAACCATTTAGATATATTAATTGTTTATATGTTATTCATTAAATTACAAAAATAAATAATTTCATAAGTTAAAACTATAAATTTTAGAGGTTTTATTGCAATTTCATGAATATTAATAATTAAATATTTATTGTTTAAAATATATTATATCGTAATTTTTTATTGAAAAAATTCAAAAAAAAACTAAAACTGTTGATTTTAAAATAAAAAATATATAAATTAAATAGAAATAGAATAACAGTGAAGTTTTATAATAGAATGTGTATAATGTTGTATTCGTTAGTATTGTCTATATACTCTATATAGCCTAGGACTTAAAACGGAATCTGCTTTACATTTTACAGCGGTTTATGTCTTTTTCACCGAAATTTCTGCAATCAAATATACAAATTATAGATTTAATTTGGCATTTTCCTATTAAACTTCACAACTGTCTGGAAGCAAAAAGGATTAATATTACTTTAATAAAACCTGCCAGGTTCTTTGTATGTTTAAAAAGTTTTGTTATAGTAATTGTTGTAAACAAAACAGAAAACAAACTCTTTTTCCTATCCATCATTGTTTGGATCACATCCTTTAGTTATTAAGGTAAGAAGCGTCCTTTTTTCAAAAATATTTTAGTATTATATCTTTTATTCACGTGAGAGTTGAATTTTTCTCAATACATTCATCACGCTTAACACTATTAAGTTTGGTGCGTGCATACAAAATGGTGGAGTGATCCATTCGAGTAGACTCTGATATTATTTTAAGTTTTATATTGAGTCTAATTTATTTTTACAAAATCAGTTTATAAGATAAGGAGTATCACTCTTTATAAACTATTTTAGAGTTTTATTTCTTATTCAAGATGAACTTCAATTTTTCCAAAAAATATTTCAATATTAAAATTCTTAAGAAATTTTTTTATCATTCATTATAATCCTACTTAACTCAAGAGATTAAGTATGCACTTTCCTGCAAAAGATACTTGTTCACACCAAAACTCTCTTTCTCTCAACCTTTTGAAGAAAATTTCACACGTGTGCCCCCCTTCACAATGGCTCCAAAATTGGGCTTAGCTCACAAAATTCAAATGAGTTGTTGATCTTGTTTTGTTCATTATATGCACTACACCACTGCTATATGTATTAATAGTTTGATGAAAATTATAGAATGTTTGTCCCATAGAAAACCAGAGTAATGCTAATTTTGTGCTCTTCATTTTTCTAGTTCTAGGAGTGAAACCATATGAAGCTATAAGTATGGAACCTCTATTCTCTCTCTCCACCTGGCTAGAGTAGGACATAACATAACATATGCTATACATCTATAATATTATATATTTATGTATACGAATAAAGAAACAGTGTAATACAAAAACCTTACTATATCTTATAGATCATCTAAATTTGGCGTATACATTTGGTCTGTACTATTTGTAGGAATAATTAAGCAATGTCATAGGCATTTCCAAGGTTACCCTTTTGGCTCTGTTTAATTACTAACGACCAATTAGGGGTTCATTAGTCTTTTTGTTCTAATTTTGGCTCTATATCTTATGATTAATTTCTTAATCGTAATTTGATTCTGATCCATCCTAATCCACTAAATGACAATTAATGTAGTGGTATTGTTCTTATTATCGCCGTTGTAATTTTAAGTGGTTTTTTCTTGGTAGTTAATTAAAGCTCTATAGATAGAAACATGAATATCCAGAAACAAAAAATATGAAGCGGGCAAAAATACATATCCTGAAATAAAATGGCAATTAAAAAAATGAAGCCATTTTTAAATTATGACCATCATGTGAAGAATTTAAGACACCTTGTCGACCTAATTAAATTAATTAATAATCTACATGTAGTATTAGTAACAATTAATTTTAGCTATGACTATGATTGTGGTAGCCTTATAGCAGAGGGGCGCTTGTCAACCATATTTATATAAAATAATAATTATATATGCATGAAAACCCACACACCATTTTTTTTCTTCCAAACTTGCATATGCACAATTAAGTGGCTAAGTCTAAAATAATTAATGGCAAGAAATGGTTATAAAATACACAAGAAGAAATGGATGCTCACATTGTGTGGAAGTCATTTATTGGGGGAATTGTACTTTTGCAATATGCATAAGATAGATTATTGTCAATCCGTTTAGAATAGGCATCTATACTTGTTTTTTTATGGAATAATTAATTCAATAATAAAGACTAAATGGAAAAATCTTGGGTCCGGTCAAAAACAAAATTGGTGCACAACATAAATAACATAAATATGTAAACATAAGAGATAAGATGAGTGTGTGATGTGGTGAATGATAGGAAGGGAGATATAAGGTAAAATGAATTGTCGGATGGATATACAAAAATTTAGAATATATACATATCATTGCGGGATTAAATAAATAAAATCATATTTTAAAGTATATATTGAAAATAGGTTAAGTACAGTGGTGACCCTAAAGGAAATTGAGAAGGGCTACAGCCCAAGGTCTCAATTTCTGAGAATCATTCAATTTTTTGTATGTAAGTACTATTAAAAAACAATTTTATATAAAAAATTATATACAAATGATTTTTTTAATTTTTATTTACAATTAAATTGTTAGATCATTATTTGATAAAAACTTGAAAACATGTCCTAAATATTTTAAAACTCGCTAAAATGTGACAATTCTTATGATTTTGATGGTAAAAACTATTTGAAGAATTAAAATTCATTTGATAATTTTAACAATTGAATTAAAATCTAATTATATGATATTGAACAAATTTATTTTTTCTATTGTTTTTGGTTTTGATCCGTGCATTTCTTGTAGAATAATATTAACTTACATATTATTGTTATAGATATAAATTTTTCTAAATTGGAATTATGACTGGATTGTGATCAAAGTAATTTTTTTT
>JBBPBQ010000001.1:64088430-64112488 GCA_037974755.1 Cicer yamashitae
TTTATTGAGGTTGAGAAGTTATGGAGTGAAACAATAAGAAGGTATCGAATTCAATTTCACCTTTAGTAAAATATTAACAATTAATTATTAACATAATTTTGTTATTCTCGTATTCCCATTATTTTAAGATATTTTGATATGTCTTTTTTTAAAATCCAAAAAGATTTGAAAATTTGTTTAAAAATATGTTAATAAATTTATATAAAATATAATAATAATAATAATAATAATAATAATAGCAATAAAAACAAATTTTCAATCACTTTTATTTACACCGTCATTAACACACATATATCAATATGTTAACTAATCATTTAATGTCAAGAAATGTTTTAATACATAGAGTCGATTATCTTAATTAAATCGCTGACTCTCCTACTATGTATCAATTATTTTGTAATTTTAAAATTTATTATAGTATTGATTCTTTTATTTTCACTAATTTATAAAATTAATTAATTTAAATTTAAAATTAAAATGTTTTGATTTACCTTTTAAATTTTTTAATTAATAAATAATGATGTGATACATTTTTGTTCAATAAATTATTTAACTTTAATAGGCAATGAGTATCGGAGAACTCATCTGTGATGTCATTCAATATGATTGGTTAGAAAAATGATTTTATAACACTAAAAAAGATTTTGCTTTGTGATAAAGAAAAAGATTTTGCTCTAAGCGACAATACTTACAAAACGGATGAGAAGAATTTTAGTGGTAAAAGTTCCACGTCCAGGTTTGAAATTTAGATAACATGTTGTCTGATTCCATGACTTTTCTGTATTTGCAAATTTCCCTTGGCCGCCATGCTAATTGCTATGCACCCAATGATTAAAGATGAAAGCCAATCATTACCTTTCCAAATAACTCACTAAAAATGTGTAAAACGAACAAACTTTGCCTCCTCTATCAATATCATATTTAGAAAGGAAAAGAGATAGTCTATAGTTCAAGAGGTATGAGGAATTGAGAGTGAAATAATTGGAGTTTAAACTTGAATGAAAAAGTAAATATTATTTATAAAATAATATTTATAAAGGAATTTATTTCAAAAAAGACAATTATATTTAATTTTTAATATAATTTTAATTATTTTATTTTTTAATATATGTGCGGTGTGTATAAGATATAAATTCAATAATTATATTTAAAAATTAAATAAACAAATCAAATATATAAATTTTATAATAAATATTTTGACGTAAAATCATTTTTTTTTAATAAACTTAAAATCAGTTTACTACTTGATATTTGTTTTTTTTTTTATGAATATTTAATTTTTTTAGAAGGAATAATTAATATTTGTTAAATTAATAAAAAAAAATACATATGCAAAAATATATGATTTATTCTTATATGTTTTTTTTACAAAAAAAAAAAAGATATTTATTGATTTAAATTGTAGAATACATGATGCAATACAAATTTAAATTTGCTAAAACATAAAGGATGAATTAACATAAAACGACAACATATATAACATAAAATAATAAAATATTTAAAAGTATGACAAAATTTAAGTGTCTAGAATATCTATGTTTTCGAATATGTAACATTGATGACGCCAAAGTCATCAATTAAAATATGTAATCAATCAAAATTGTTTTGTTAAGCTGAATCAAAATAAACACCGAACCAAAACGGAAAAGTGTCGTATGAAGACAGAAAAAAAAAATTACTTAGATAACAAAATCACAATAAAAAATACAAAAAAATAATTTTAAATTTGTGTTGAAACCTCTTATTTATATAAAAAAATAATTAGAGAAATGAGAAAAATGTTAATAAATTATCTTCCTATTTTGACACGCCTTAATTAATAGTACTCTATTGCATTCAATTATTAATTTTTTTTTGTAATTCATAGTACTATTTTACAAAATTTAATTTATACACGCGTTTTTGTTTGTCAACTTATATACGCGTTAAGTATGAGAGAACGTTACCATTGAAGCTAGTGAAACCTTATTCATCTTCAAGACCATTGGCATTCATGTATTTGTTGGAAATGGTAGTGTAGAAACCGAACAAATTGTTTTCAATTAAAAGAATTTTGATGATATTTGGCTAAAAAATGCTTTAAAATATTTAATATTAGATGTCTAATATGTATTATGAACATGAAAAAAAATTGATAAATCCATTTTTAAAAATCTAAAATATTGGACATCAAAAGTTTTTTTAACTTTTTATAGCTTCAACCTATAAAAATTACCCAATATAACAAAAATATCTCCATCTAGCTTTGCTGTAATCTCATATACTATTAAGACTTTGACTACGCATACATCGAATTCGGTTACTTGGCTATTCGAGATTGAAAGTTGTTTGGCTATTAACTTGAAATTTTATACTAACATGTGTTATCAATCTAGTAAAAAAGCTCAGATTCTTTAATTGATTTAACATATATAGTTTTGTGTATGATTTTAAAATCCATGAATTTAAAATTATATTATTGGGAGAGGTAAAAAAAATTGAAAGTGACTAAAAATAATAATTTTTTTAAAACTTTTTGTTACATATAGTAACTTTGGTGCTATTGTATAATTTTTTTTGGTTTCTTGCAAGTGATGATACAACGAAATAATTAAAACAGATAAATAATATTATAACTTTGAGGTCGTTTTTCCTTTACACCCTTAGATCATCGTTCATTGATCTTTGCCTAATTAGTTTTGGAGCGAATTTAAATTGTTTGGGGTATAAAAACAAATTTATTAGATAACTTATAGAACCTCTCATTTTCATGTGAGTGTGTGTGTCTGGGAGTCGTTACTTCCATAAAAAGCTTCAGCCGTTAGATTTACAGTTTTGTAGGTTAAAAGAAGTTCGCTTGATGTAAATATTGGTTTTATTTAATTTTTATGTGATTAATTATGTAGTATAAAAAGGGAAATGTCTAGTTACATAATTATAAATTGTCTTGACTATTATAACTAGGTAATTTATTAGCTTGTTTTTTAGTTTCACAGTTACTCTTTTTATTTTTAAAATCGTAGTTTTCTTTGAAATTCTTGAAAAAACAAAATGATCCGATTTGAATATATGCATCATCTGATTTCACGTTAACAGGCGTTATTGGGCCAACATCGAAACAAATGGCGAATGCCTGATAAACCATCCCGACAAGAACTGACCTATTGTCAAGCCATTTTACCACACGTTCCATGTGGTTTGCTTAATTTGTCGATTTTGTTTGATTCAATTATCATTGTTATATTACCTTTAACAAAATAAGATTTTAACCTAAATTTATTCTCTACTTCCTCTTTCTCTGTTTTATATTACAAAAATGTTAACATGGATCTTTAAAGAATAAATTTTAGAATTTGTGTGGTCAATTTTCCAAAACATTAATACAAATCAATCTTATATTATTAATAATAAAATAATTATTTTTTTACAAGTATTATTTTATTTATTGTAATTCAATCCATTTAACTAGTCTATTAGTTACTAGATATGCATGTTCGTTTTTTATCGGAGGAGTTGAAATGTAGTTTCTTAATCCCCATCCTTGTTAAGGTTGGATTTATCCACCCGTGTATATATATATAAAATAATAAATTTTAAAAATCATATTTATTATAATTAATATAATAATAATTTTTTGATAAAATAAAAAATTATATTAAAATTATATTTTTTAGAGAAGATTAAAATTTAAAATATATACAAATATTAAATAAAATAAATAAATATATATATATATATATATTTAAAAATATAATAATTTTACTAACGGGGTCAATTTGGATGTAGATACAAGACAAGTATCAATACCTCAACTCTGCCTTTATCCCAAATAAAAATTTTGGAGAAAAATGGCATTCACACCTAGTAAAAGTAGATTTTTTCTACAAAATTAAGACAAGTTTTCTGTAAGTTGTGTTGACATGCCTATTAATAACCACTCATTTTGGTTCCATACGTACATTCGAAAATATTTAGAGATTTTTGTGGTACCTATTTAAAGAAAATTTTATACATTTTAAAATGTATTAATTACTTATTTTGTTTTTATACCTCTATTAATTGTTCAATAAGAGTGAAGATATTCTATATAATCTCTTCGTTGAGTTATGAGCATTTCTTATAAAATGATCAGTTGAGTTGATTTAAATAATAAAATGAGTGTCATTTATTAATAGTTAAATGAGTTGAGATACAATAGCTATTAATGGTATATTAATAAAAAAAAAAATTCATTGATAATATAAAAAGAGAAATAATTTGAGATAAATAAACATTATTGCAAATGAAATTATTGTGAGAAAGAGTTTGTGGGTCTCTCCATTTTTGAAGAGCATTGATATAGGGTTATATTTGGAAGAGATATCATTTACAAATTATAATTATCATTTCTCCTATGCATATATAGTTATTCAATTGGTCAAAACCTCTATTTTTTGTATATTTTTCTTTTTCGTGCAAATATTTTGTAGCAAATAACACTATTCATAAATAAAATTCATTTTATTATCAAAATTAACATTTAATTATTTTTTTAAGAATTATGTATAATTAAATGTAATATTTATAACGAGGGAGCAACTTACCCAGAAATATTGTAATTTATCCTTAGCTAATAATCAAAAGATCTCTCCTATGGAAAATTTAATGATTTGATAAAAGATTCAGATTAGTACATATAGTATTAATAATATTATGTATTGATTATAGAATTAGCTAGATATTCAACTTGGAAGAGAAAGTGGCTTTGGTGAAGCAGCCACGAGAAACACAAAAGGACAAAACTAATGTGACTGAAAATGAATACTCGTACGTACGTATAGAAGGTGGTGTGAGAAAACCGCGGCAGTTTTCATCCCACCTCCCCTATACAAAGTGGTATTTTTAAACCAATTTTTTTCTTCTCTTTTCCATGGTTTCACAAGATTCAGCTTAATGTGACAGCCCACAATATCTTATTTCTGATTATGAAATTGCACCAAAACCACCAATCTATTTTTCATCTCCAAACTTTTGTCTTCTTGTGCTTTGTTTGTTAGTTTTAGCTTCTCGTTGGTTCTCCCTAGATTAAAATTAATATTATAAAGTTGTAATTTATGTTTAATTATTTTTAGTAAAAATAAGTTCAACAATAAATTTTAACATAAAAATTGTGTTTAAATTTAAAAATTATAAATCTTAACTTTAAATTAAAATAAATTTTAAAAACAGAATCAATTATATTCAATTACGTTCAAATAAATCGAAACTAATTCTATAAATACAAAATTAATTTTAACTCTTCTAAAAATAAAACCAAACATTAACGCTTTTAAACAATTAGTTGATTGGGGTCCAAAATGCCACGAGCCATCTATTAAATACCGTGCTGTAAAGTAAACAACTTTTTTCTCAAGGTAGGTCCTTCTCTAGCCTTCTTGTTCTTGATGTATAATTGATAAGCAATGGTAATAGTACTAATATAAGCCTTTCACGTATCAATTCATAAAATTATTATTCCACAACTATTGATTTCTTTGTAAAAAATTATCAAAATAAATGATATTTTTAATATAATATTAATAATTTTTGTAGTTGTAAATACTACTTGCATAACTTATAAATTAATATATCTTTCACTTTATATTTAAATTTATAATAATAGTGAATATACATTAAGAATAATTTGGTAAAAATATGGTTTTTTTATTTTATTTTTTGATATTTGTGAAATGCTTGGATAGATTACTTATGGTGGAACAAAGGGAGGGAGTATTTGAAAATATCAAAACTAATAATTTGTGAGTCATTTATTTTATTATCATGTATATTTGATGACTCATAAAAAAAATCAAATAATATTGAAATTGATTCTTAAAATTGTATAACTGTATCAATCTAATTTTTCAAATAATTAAATTCTAAAATAATTTTTGAAATTACAAAATTTTGATCAAATTTATTCATTGATATGTACAAGGACTCGCTAAATTAAAATTAAGTTGGTAATACGAGAGATTAATATAAAATTATGCAAATAATATCATATATGTATTTGTTAATAGATTTAGACAGATAGACAAATTTTATTATCATTTTGCAATTCCAAATCATTTTAGACAAAATGAGTCTCTAAAATGGTCAATGCATTTAAAAGAAAATAACTAAAAAAAAAAAGAAGAGTTTCTAATTAACCCAACAGGTCACGAGCTTCGCTCCGTCCCATTGCTTAGAGTTAAGCAAGATAAGATTAACTTGAATGGTATAGGGACTAAAATCCTATATGACGAAATTATATACAAAACAAAAAAAAAATTGTTTATTTTTCAATATAATATTCCTTTATATTTAATTATTATTAGATCGATACACACCTAAGACACCAACCTTAATGATGACAAAAATTTATCAATTGACTATTCAAATTAAGTTCAGTAAAATCAATACCAAACTAAAGCAGAAAATCATTCTATACCTGGCATGCACAATAATTAAAGAAACAAAATAAAATCTAGCCATTAGTTTTTTCTTTTATGCATATGAACTCAAGAGAGATTGAATATGCATATTATTACTGTATTATTGCAAATATTCAGCAAATTGACAAAACAAATTAAGCAAGTACGTGGTAACTAATCCACCAATGTTGGAACTCAAAGCTGTTAAAATTGGAAGAGTAATATATATATATATATATATATATATATGGAGGTAGTCAAATGCATATTATTGTAATATATCCCTAAATATAAAAATCATCCCACCAGACACCAGTTCACTCAAATTTTAAAATTTGGTAATGCATTAAGTTTGTCAATGTGTATAAAAATGATTTTTCAAAATTACCCTTTAATTAAAGTTTTTATTAAAAACTTACACCACAAGATAGTAAATTGATTAAGGATATTTTTGTTAAAAAATAATCATTTAGTAATTTAAAAATAGATTTATATTTAGGATTTTATTTTTTTCAAATGTAATTTAAATATAGGGAGATCAATCATATATATGGTCCTTTAGCATATCTATCATATATCTGGCATTAATTAAAGAAACAAAATAAAATCTAGTCATTAGAGTATTTTTTTGTTCATGTAAACTCACGAGAGATTGAATATGCATATTAGTCATTACTATATATATTATTGCAAATATCTGGGAGAGTCGAACTCCTATAAGGGATTTTCAACAGTACAACAACACGGTTTGGACTTTAGAGAAACCATTTTTCTAATATAGTAATCCATCCCACGATAATTGTTTTATTTGCGATAAAAAAATGTCTCAAATTAATTGACATCTTTAATTTTTAAGATTATATTATATAATTAGTTATTACTTTTTTAATTGCACTAATCTATAATTAATATTATATACGGCATTTTCAATTCAATATCTTTTACGTACGTACTTTATTTTTATGATATTAATGATAAATACATCAATATTTTATAATGATAATTTAATAAAAATATTATTCTATCTCTTTTGTTTATATGTATAAAATATTCGGATCCATGAATTATGAGATGAATGGAGTATGAAAAACTAATAAATTTAAAACCATGCACCCTACTTGAACTTTGACTATTGGCGATTCATTAGTTGTCTTTTTTCGAAACGAGACAATCATGTTGGATTGGACATACAACAGCTAGCATTGATCAAACTGTATCTCCATGTCAAATATATGTGGGGGGAGCTTGGAGAAAAAATAAACTCTACGAAAATCAGTGCAGATTATAAGGATCCCAATTCTGTAGGTTAAGAGTGTAAATAGAAACATTATGTCTTTCATGGACTATACTAGTATTAATTAGAGGTAACTAATTGCTACAAACAAATGTTAGACAAGTGGATAGGATTATTTTTCAAATTAGAGTTGTGTTTCGCGGTAGTTATCAACTGTCCGAGTTAATTTTTTTAAAATAAAAATAGAATACAAAAACATCATATTATTTATCATTTTTTTCAAAAGGAAATTTTATTAGAACAACCAACTGAGTGTGTGCATAGAAGGTTAAGAACTTAAAATACATCATGTAGAGTTGATTATATTATATAATAGCACCCAAGCTAGAAAAATAAACACATTGACCAAACTAGATTTGACATAACTTAACTGACTAGAAAATTATGCTTTCTCTGTGGTAAAGTACTATAAGCAAAATTGATTGGTGACTAAATATGGTTTACTTGTTAAAGCTGTTCTACATGGTAGTGTTATAAAGAAAATGACCAATGATATTTTCTAACGCGTATTCATGCTAAACCGTAGTAAATAGTAATCAATATTGATATAAAAATATATTTTGTTGATCAAGTTGTTTAAAGAGCATAATATTATTCATTTTAGCAAACGGTGTAAATGAAAATGACACACTCGTTACAATAAGTTAGGCAACCAAAACATGAACATATAAACAAATATGTAAATATATTTGTAACTAAATTAAAAAAAATTGACAAAATATAATTTATATATAATTTAAAATCAAGAACCAACAAGAATTAAGAATCTTTGGAGTTTAAAACAATCTATAATGTGCCATGAGTGGTAGTAATTGATAAATATATAAATGAAATTGAAATACTTACTTTAAGTGAGGTAAATCTTAAAATTAATTAGTTGAAATAATTTTTCTTCATTTCAACTATTTATATATCAAAAATTAATTATGCATTATTACTAATTGATTGATTAATTGATGTTAAATTAAAGTTGGCTAAACATGTTGATAGAGAGGATATTCTCCCTTTTTAATTCCTGTGTGTTTTAGCTGATTTGGGCCCTTGTGGGTCTTAATCATTTTTTCAATATATTGTGGTATTATTGAAAATGTTGTGCAGTGTACTACTCTCTACTCTCTCCACTCTCAATATAAGCAACAAAAAAAAAATTCATTTTTAGTGGTTTTAAATATAACTAAAATTTGACTACTTTTATTATATTTAATGTTATAATTTCTATAATATTATTTTTTGATAACTCATGGTTCCATGAGAACAATTTAGAAAGAGTTAAAAGAAATTGTTACTTGCTTCTAGTCTTGGATTAAATATATTTTGATTTTGATTTATATTTATTATTGGAGAGTATATATGATATGGAAAGAGTAAGATTGTACAAAATAACTAGTTTGTCCACCAAATTACATCTATATCCATAATCAATTTTAAAAACTCGAATACTTAAACTATAGTTTTTAACTTATTCATTTATTTTAGATATAGTTATCTATTTTGTTAATCAATTGTTAATTTGGATGTTCATATATCTATATAAGTAACTCTTTCTACTTTTTTTAAAAAAAGAAAAATTATTTGTATTTTATGTCAAAATTTCCAATAAAAAATGGAATTTTTTCTCAATGATTTTTGATAGAAAAAAATCTAAATTTTTTTGCAAACAAATTTTTTATAGAAAATTGAAATTTTTATATTTTTTATCAAAAAAAATATTAATTGTAAATCTGAATATAATTGGATACATTTGTAACCAATTATATTACTTTATATAATAATTGATTATGATAAATGATTTGTAGATATCCACAACATTCTTGGGAGCGATTAGTTAAAAACAGCTGTGAATTGTGATGATGCCGGTCAAACTACTATCTACGCACTACGCTTACCGCAGCAGTGAGAAAGAAAAGTAAAATTAAAGTATGGGTGACTCATGATCTCACAGACTCACTCATCACGACATGTGGCGTGTGTGATGAAGGATAATAAGCAACTATCCAAATTTCTGGGGTCATGTTTGATTCAGACCAAATCAACAAATTTCCCATCCATAGACTATAGTTAGTGAGAGAATGTATACTTGTTAATTCTATTCTATTCTATTAAACTCACGCCATGCCCAATATTAGTCTTGTAACTCCTCTATATGACCCTCTTTTGTTGAATGATTCCAGTTTTGTCCCTAATCTCATTTCACAACCTCGCCGCGCATCTCAACGTTCTCCTCATTCACTTCGCATCTCTTCTCGCTTAGGTACGCACGCTGCTCTCTCTCTCTCTCGCTTTCATTTTCTTCTATCATATGTGAATTCTCATACACGTTTTCGATACTCTTCTTTGCTTTAAATTGATCTCCTCCGAATTCATGTGGATCCGGTTTCAATTACTTTCATTATAATATAACAGTGACGACGATTTTGTGAGGAGTTGTTCGTTGATCTGATTCTTTTGTAGAATCGTACTTTCGTTTTCTACTTTCTTTGCTTAAGATTGACGAGCATTTAATGTTTCTTTAGATAGAAAAACCTGTCTTATTATTTTCAACTTGTTCTATTAATTTTATTTGATTGAAGCGTCATTGCAAGCGATTGTGGTTTGTTTCGCGATGCGAGGCTTGAAGTGTAATCTTCGTCGTGTAGCATTCCCCATTGTTGTTGTTGATGATGTTGTTTCTCTGTGTTGAGAATCTTTAATATGACTGAATTTGCCTAAATTTATTACTATGCATCTTTAGGTACAAATTGATACTCCATTCTTCTCATATTATGTGTTTCATTTGAAATATTTCTATATCTAAAATTATTTATTATTTTATAATACTAATATGATATTTATTATTCTCTTCGTCTCAAAATAATTGAATCATTTGATCATTTCACACATATTAAGAAAAGTGTATAAATGAAAGAGAGATAATACTATTTTTATCAAATTAGCTTTTTTATGTATTAGTGTTTTATCAATGTCATAAATGCATAGTAAAAGATATTGCATTAACTAGTATTACTTGATTGGTACAATTGGAAAGAAGTGCATTGAAAATAAAAAATATATATTCTTGTTCAAGAAGACAATATATAAGCGTGCAGTTTTGCTTTTATACAATATCAATATACTGGTTTAGTGATGAACTTTGTTAGTCACACTTTACTTTTTGGCCTTTCTTTTATGTCACTTCAGATATGGATACTTCCTCGAGTCAAGGCATTCTTTACCCATTGCACCGTTGTAAAACTCTTCACCTGGTTTGTGGCAACTTTTGCTTTGTGCATTAGAGTATGTTATGTTTTAGTTATTGAGAAGATAATTTGCTTAATTTCAAAAGCACTGTGTGACTCTGTAAGCTTATCCAATATTGTATACAGGTTAGACATGCCCAAGGGTTTCACAATGTTGAAGGGGACAAGAACCCTGACGCGTACTTATCTTATGATCTTTTTGATGCAAGCCTGACCCCTCTCGGATGGAAGCAGGTAACTGCCGTGTTAAGTAGAATTGTATGTTAACACAAGACAAATGCCCGACTTTCTGTAGAGATTGGTATCAGTGTTATGCCTTAGTATATCTGCAGTTTGTTTCTCATAAGAGAAATTTGTCTTAGTGGTCATCTCATGCTAGTATAGTTCTCTCTCTAGCTGATTTTTTCCCCTCATTTTTCCAGATTAATTTTGTGTTTTAAACATCATAGTAGAATATTTGTTGCTCTATATGACAGGTCGATAATCTGAGAGAGCATGTTAAGGCAAGCTGTCTTTCCAAAAGGATTGAACTCGTTATTGTTTCCCCCTTGTTAAGGTATAACTTGATTGTAATTTGGAATTCTCCTAATTCTGTTTCTAGTCGCATTTTTTCAAGATTTGTTACTTATAGGTGATGTGAGTTGAATGAAGAAATGTTATGATGTGAATGTGTATAAGTAGTCCTTTACAGATTAGGAATTTGATAGAATCTTGCAATTGTGAGATAAGATGAAAGAATCAAAGTCAAATGACCATATATAAAACAACAGATATTAGATGGTTTTTTATATCTATAATCTTTTACTGATTGTCTAAGGATGAGTGAAACTAGTAAGTTTCTACCAATGCCTCGTTTTTTACTTAACCAAAATCTAACATAGCACAAATCTTCAGAGAGAGAATGTCTCCCCTCATTGTTTGAATTACATATTGTGTCTGCTAGTCTATTATATACATGTATACATTTGTTATATATTATATCTTAACATATACTACTATTATAGCGTCTTTCAAATATGACTAAGCTATGCTTCTTAATAAATGTTTAATATATTTTTGTTTCAATTAATCCTGAAATGGCAAGAACAGCTGGGTGGTACATATAAGAACATGTCATTCAACCCATATAGTTTTATATTTAATATGTTGTTAACTGATTATTTATATAAATTATTAGTCTTGATTTGGAGTTTATCTTAAGTACGCAAGTAATTTTTTACATTTAGTCTCATAGGTTTAACTGATATTTTCACAAGTATTATTTTCTTGCAAATGCGCGAACAAATAAGAGTATTTCTAGATTTTTTTTGAGGTGGGGGTGAGGGGGTTATTCAAATTGTTAAATATTTCATTGTAGGACTATGCAAACAGCAGTTGGAGTCTTTGGTGGTGAGGCATACACTGAAGGGATTGATGCCCCTCCTCTGATGAATGACAATGTGGGGAATAGCAGTCGTCATGCAATTTCTAGTCTGGACTCACCACCATTTATAGCAGTAGAGCTTTGCCGAGAGCATTTGGTATGTGATGGTGAACATTTTATTGCTTTGGATTTTGGACTCTGGGCTATTGAATCTACTAATTACATCAATCATTCATTTGCTTTCTTCCTCCCTTTATAAATGCTTCAAAGAGGGCATGCGTCAGTACTTACGAAATGTGCCAGATGAAATACATAAATTACATGTTGACCGTCTAGCTTACATTTGTAGAAGTCTGCTTTCTTGCTTAATTAGGAAACTGACGTCATATCATGTTGATCATCTACTGTTTGTTTCTTGGGAGCTTCTGTAAGATCGTACTTCACAGTCCCTTATTTTTGCTCCTGAATCCAATTTAATATCCTTTTTTCTTTTTTATCTGTAATCAAGTTTCCCATGTCATGTTAAATAGTTTGAAGGTTGTTGATTCATTGTAGGATGAGGACATGAGGTATGTGTTGGGCTGTGATGAGATCCCACGTTAATTAGAAATATGGTCAGACGAGTCCTTATAAGGCTTAGGCAATTCTTAGATTTTGGATTGAGTTTGGGGTTTGGGCCAACCCAAATTCTACGATTGTATCAAAGTTTACCTAGTTTTAATATTGAGCCGCCTGAAAATGGGTGGACCTTACTGGTTTTTAGAATTTGTGACCTATGGACTTGTAGCGATCGGTTAGTTAATTGAGAGGGTAATTAAGAGGCTTAGTTTGTTGACTGAGTTACTTAACAGAAATAATGCATGTTGCCTATAAATAGTAGAAGGCATCTTGTCAATTGTATAGACTTTGAGGGTCATTCATTAGGAGAGTCCAGAGTCTCTAAAACTTTGAGAATTCTACTGCAATCCAAAGATTTTCCCTATTTTCTGTAGTAATACCAGTTGGTTCCTATGATGTGGCTAGTGAGTAGATTAGATTAAGATGAACATAGAGAAGTTTCAAAATTGAACGCCGTACACTATCTTTTTTACCTTCTCCTGTTTTTGTTTATATATATATAAATGGCATTGTAGTTAAGTTAGTTTTTGTATCATGCTCTTTTTGGTCAATTCAGGGGGTGCATCCTTGTGATAAGAGAAGAGGCATCACTGAGTACCAAAATATGTTTCCAGCAATTGATTTTTCACTGGTAAGTGATCTATTTTGATTAACTAAAAAAGTGGGTAGCAACTATTATACTTTTGTTCTGATGCATTTGTTACTAAGGTATGATTGATATTTGGTTAGATAGGATTCATGCTTGGTATGAATTATGTTTAGATAGAGCGTGATGAGGACATTTTGTGGAAACCTGATATTAGAGAGAAGAATGAAGAAGTTGCAGCCAGAGGACTGAAATTTTTGGAATGGTGAGTGATTAAATAATTCACTTCATGTCAGTGACTATGCATATTTAATAAGAATCATATTGAAAAAGTAGGGTAGGGAGAACCAGATGCTTGAGCAAACTGAATAAAAGGTTCATATTACTATGGTTGAGATTTAAGCTGATCTTTTCTTGATTGGTTGGAAAGGTTGACTTTCTTTTTACCATTTTGCACTTAATTTGATAATGTCAAAAGATTCTGTATATGGTTGTCCAATTTGAGTTTTATTTTTCTAGTGCGTTGCACTACATCTGAAACAAACATTTGCATCAGTCCACTATGATTTTATATTGGTGGTTTAAGTATATAAATTTACTGCACAATCCACTTTTTGCTGTTTGTTTGGATGGTTCTAACATTCGATTTTGTGAAGTATTCAGCAAATTAGTATGCAAGTGATAACTCTGGTGATAGGTATAGACAAAGCTCTATAACAAGAAATCTGATGTTTTCTTTTCATATGTCGGTATTTGTCCAGGTTGTGGACACGGAAAGAAAAGGAGATTGCTGTTGTTACCCACAGTGGTTTTCTATTTCATACTCTAAGTGCTTTTGGAAATGATTGTCATCCAAATGTGAAGAGTGAAATCTGCACACAGTAAGTATTCATCTAAAAGTAATTTATTGTCTTTTATGAACACCACATTCAAATTTTGGGATATATGACACTGATACTTAATAATAAGGTATTTTTTTATTTGGAAAAGTAAATTGGCGAATGAACACTGAAGGACCAATTGGAATCCTTTAAGAAAAAACAGGACAATAAGAGTTAGATTTTGATTGTTGTTCATATAGAAAGTTTTACATTGTTAGTCAATGACATGTTATATTAATGGGTTTAACATAACATTACATGACATGTTATACTCGAAGCATGTTCTCATCTGATCTGACAACTTTGGATATATTGACTAATCTCCACACATGTATATTTTTCTTTTTGCTGTTATATTTGTTAAGTTGAATTATCGACTACTTATTTACTATTTTCGTTACCTGATAGAAATTTCACTTCATCATTTTATCATGTATATGTAGATAATAATTTGCAAGCCTTACTTGTATTGGACTTTCATAGGTCTAACTGGTAAAATTTTGCCCTTCTATTTTTTACAGCTTTGCTAATTGTGAACTGCGTTCAGTGGTTATCATCGATAGAGGGTGAGCATCTTATTTACAGAACAACTTATACTCAAGCTTCGGCAGAAAATTCAGTTTTGCGTTTTTATTTTTGCAGTATGATTGGATCAGATGAGTCCTCAACCAATTATCCTGGGAAAATTCCACATGGCCTTGACCTTCCCAGTGATGTTGCTGACGAGAAACTTTCAGGGAATGAGCCAACAAAGTAACATGATAGGATCTTCTTCAGTTATATGACTTTCAAGACGATGCTGATAACTCCAATTTAGCATTCATTAATGGCCATTGATTTTACATGTAAACAATAGACATGTTCTTTTTTACTTCCTTGTTCCCGTCTTCTCACGATACATTTAACTTCTGCCACTTCTTTCACCGTGGAAAGGAAGGATCTTTGTGAAAGTTTTGGTGGAGGCCAAAAAGACAATCAAAGTTCTTTTTTTTTTTTTTTTTTACAGAAAAAAAGGCAATCAAATTCTTAAGCCATGGTAAAAGTATAAAGATTTTTTTTATCGAGTGTTCATTTGGTTCAACGGAAGAGAGGGGAAGGATTTCATGAAAGGGTGGAGAGAGAGGGGAAGTTTGTCCAAAGGAGGGAAGGGGAGAGGAGAGAGAGGGGAAGTTTGTCCAAAGGAGGGAAGGGGAGAGGAGAGAGAGGGGAAGTTTGTTCAAAAGAGGGAAGCGAGGGAGAGGGGAGGGATTGTTAATGGTTTTGAGTTTGGTTTAAGGGAATGAGATAATTTTTTTATGGTTTTTTAGTTATATGGGCCCGCACCTCTAAATTTCTCCAAAATAGAGCTAGAGAAAAATGAGTATAACAAGGGATTTTGGCTTCTTCTCTTAAAAATTAAATGGATTAATTGAAGTTTTAATTTATCTATTTTTAGTGATTCACGAAATTAATCCATTTATTTTAATAGTCGATAGTTTGATATTTTCCTTTGATTTTTTAATTAAAAAATAAAGACGTGAAATGCTTTAAATAATGCAATATATGATACGATAATGTAAAATAATTTAACACTCATGAAATTGGAATAAAACGTCATAAAAACTTAATATTCAACTTTGAAATTTTTTCATATTTTTAATTTAATTGATGACATGAATAATTAATGTTTCTATATTATACAATTGGAATTATATGTCACGTTATTTAAAATATGTCAAAATGTTATTTTTCTTTTTAGTTCAAAAATCTAAGAAAGAAATCAAACTTGTTGACTTTTAAAAGATGATCAATTCCGTAAATTGATAACATTAGAGGAATTAAAACTGCAACTAAGCCAAATTAAATCAAACATAAAAATTTAAAAATATTATTTCTCATCCATCTACCTCCAACCAAACATATCTTAAGAGTTTAAATATTATTTCTTTCTTTTCAATGTTTGGTATTTTCTCCGTATTACAATGAGTGTCGTTGAAATTTTTTATATACATATTAAGAAATGCAATAATTAGAAGAAAGCGAGAAGTTATTTTATCAAACTATCAATCTTAACTACTAATGTGTTTTTAACTATTTTCAATGAAGAAAAAATAATTAAAATTATATTAAAAGTTGTAAATGACATTCAGTTTCAGACAATTTTTTTTTATTAAAATGACACTCGTTGTGAGACGAATGGAGTGTCTAATATGTCAAAAATACATTTTCTTTTTCCTTTGGGTTTTAGTGCTTTTTTTATGCACTTCAAAGAGTTTAAAGAATTTCAATTTTTAATATACATCTATATAATGAATATGGAGGATTAAATTTGATTTTTCTCATCGTGGTTAAATGGCCTTGCTTTACATTCTAAAGTCAAAAATGAACTAAAATCATTTTCTTTAAGTTGATGGATAATCTATTTAAGATTGTTATTATTTTATTTATAAATTTTATAACTCGGGTTTACGAAGATAGTGGTTCTGACTCCTTTTCTTATTTTTGTGGTTTTAAAAGCTTACTGAAACACAAATTTTTTTATATAATTTCTCAAATTTTTTATTTGTAATCTTGGTGTCTAATAAAATGATATATTTTAGTTCCTCACTGAGCTAATTTTTCTTTTTGGTTACTCCACTGAAGTATTTTTAAAGATTGAAAACAGAAACACGTGATTTTTTGTAATTTTAAAGACTGGAATGATAAAAATAGACTATTTCCCGAAGACATGTTTTTCGAGTATAAAAAACACTGCATATTTTCATCGTTAAATTTATACGACACTATCATGCGAGATTTTATACTGTTATCACAACAAAAACAATCCAAATAAAATTTTCCATAATCCTCAAGTGCGTGATTAGGATTTTGTTATTGCTGTTGATTCCAGGCGAAGAGTGACAAAAATCTATTGGACCAAATCTTCTTCATGACTTCATACTTTTTTTCCATACCTGCTGTTGTAAAATTTAAAAGTATAAAAGTTGTCAAAGCCTGCAGTTTTGTAAACTATATATGAAGGAAGGATAAAGCCCTTAACCCTTAAGGACAAATATCACCAAACCAACTAAAATAGATAGTAGAAGGATGAGACCAGCAGCTACAACACTAATTTGACCTTGCTTCACGGATTTATTACTAGAACTCTCCCCTCTGCCATCAAGTTTCTTCTTGTCCTCCATGAGCTGAATTCCTGAATAAAAGGGCGCTGCTACATCCCAGAAAGATTTAGTTTTGAAAGATATGACTTCTTTTTCTGGCTCCAAAATTGTAGAGACATCAGTTGGAGCTTTCATTGATAACAACTCCATACAGTGATCTTTTAAAACCTAAGCACAAATAACAAGTGATTGACCTTCAAAACTAAATCAGACATGCAAACAAAATTCACACACAGATAGAAACCATACCTCAACAGTTTCGGAAGGCTGCAAGTAATCACACACATATGTCCCTGCTAACCATGGTGCAAAAACTCTTCTAGGAAAAGGAAGGCTGCATTCTTTTCTGTCCAAAAAAGAATAATAATTTTATTATTTAATCAAATGTTCCAAACCAGAACATGGGAAGCCAAAATAACAAAATGCTTCAATTATCATTATGAATTAAGTTTATTATAACTTCTAGATGTTAAACACACACACAGAAGAGATTTGCTCTCAAGAAACACTCTTTCCAGTAAATGCTAGTTGATGATCCCACTGTATTAGGTAGCAGAACTATTTTTTAAATGAAAAAGAGAAAGAATAGGCCATGTGTTGTAAGATTATAAACTAGCAATCAAATCAATTGAGCCATTTCACCAGGCTTACAAAATGATCAAAAACATAGGATGATGCTTTGAAGCTAAATGGATCAGCTTGTAAAATTCCATGAATGCACTAGATTGTATGGCGTATGAAAATGTGTCATTAGGGTTCATTCTTTAAAGTATTTGTTGAATAAGAGAAAATGAGAGACATACGGTGAAACCGTGTGTTTGAAATACACAACGGAGTTGGTTTTATATAGGCTCAAGGCAATAAATACAAAAATAAATATGGGAGATATTATCCCTATTTACATGGTATGTAATAAATATAAATATATTTTCAACAGTATCTAGTCGTAGGAAAATAATGATGAATCACCCAGAATCTATTTTACAACAGGGTATCGGCATTGTAACAAGTTGCCAAGAATAAAATGTCTCAAGTGATCATGTTAAGCAGGTACATTAAAATTTTCGTAGCACAGATGAGGGTCTTTGAACCAACTCTGATTGATGAATAGATCCTGCTGCCATATTGCACCGGCTTAAACAGATTTCAAGTGAAGAGTAGTTTAGGTCATAAACTGCAATAACCTTAAAAAAAACTCCATGACAAAGTATCCATGTCAACACCAAATACACCATCTAGTAGCCGAAAACTTACGAACTTTAGAAGGCAAGGAAGCATCTAATTGCATTACATCAGGACTCATGAACAAACATGTACACCAGGTACTGTTTTCTTAGAACAGAAAATTAGATTAAATCAATGAGTGATATGTATATATTACTAATTATTTACCTCAATAAGTGGAGCACTAGTTGGGAAACAGGCTTTTCAACTGATACACCGTCACTTACTTGCCCTCCAACATCATGATCGTTACCTGAATCAACATCTGTCTCATCACGGATTATATCCAATCTACTTTGCAAACTTGTAATGATATCTCCCTATGCACAGAATTGTGGTCCAGGACAAGATTGGAAAAGATCAGCAAGAGGGTGAGGGAAGTCAGTTAAGTAATCACTTTATTCTCTAGACACGAGAGGGTGTTCCATCAAATAATCATATTTCAGGGAAGATATTTCCAAACAGATGCCAAACTTAAGAAAGCCTTAAAATAAAAGAGCAGAAGTTTCTTCACAAAATCATGAATGGAATAAATACGGATAGCTATTTTACCTTTATATCAGTGACTGCTTGTGAAATTGGCTCTTTTGAATTCAGATATGCAAAAGAACATATTGTACCACTAAAGGAAAGAATACCAGAAACATCTCTTTGGCTACATGCTTTATAACATATTAACAATTAATGTTAGAAAATGAAGTTTCAAACCAACTGAAAAATAGCAATAGGTATTGTAACCAGAATATTCGTATGAAATACAATTGAAGGAAAATATACCTTCAATAGAACTACTGTTCAAAAATGGTATAAGCAATTCAACTTCGTGCACACCATCTGATGAGCATGGCTCATTATCAAGAACCTAAAGTTGTAGAAAATAAATAATTTTAAATAAAAATAATGATAACAGAGAAATCTCTGGTACTGTTTAATGCAAGATGAGTGCACAAATGTGTGAAAAAGAAAGAAAAACAAAAATCAGGTGAAGATTTACAATAGTTATAGTGGGTGGAAGAAAAATTTCCTTCTTAACTAAATACGTTCAAACTTCTTTTTATACAAAGGAGCATTATACTTTGAAGAAATCATTCCAGCCCAAACCATAAATAATAGCAGCTCCTCTTAATATTATGTCATGTGTCATATGAAATATGAACATAAGTATCTCTATAAGTGGTAGACCGGTAGCTTATAATTTTCTGACTCCCTTACAGATGCAAATTTTATTCATTTTTAACTTGATTAATTATCTTCATCATTATAGTATGTTATAGTTGAGTCTTAAAATACTAAAATATGATTATGATTGATGATCAGATGATACAAAAAGACTTCGCACTAACCCCTACTCATAGGGATACAAGACTCCTAATCCTAGTTGAATAGGAAAATAAATCGTGATAATAACTATGTAATATAAAAAGTAATCTAAAGATATACTCTAAGAGAAGAAACTAATTCTATGAGATAATTCAAGATAATATCGAGATGATATATGACATTTTTCTTATATTCTAACAACTTCAATAGTTGCAGTGCAACTTCCATTCAAAATCACTATCCACAAACTTGCAGGATATAGTTTCCACTTTCATCAAGAAACAACGAAGAGATCAATGTCAAAATGGTACACCCTTATTGAATGTTTAAATTAAATCTGCTGACAAAACATTTATGGGCCATGCAATATCACGATAAAAACACATATGGTAGAAGGTAACACATAACGACCGGGAAATTAAGATTTAACAAATTTGATACTCATAATAGCTGAAAACACTTAATTGCTTCTTACTTCTGACTAACAAGTAATGACCAAACAATAGGTACAAATTGGAAGTAAAAAGATGAAAAGAAAATTTGAAAGTGGAATAGTTTACCAATTTACCATCGATCAGGGCTTTTGCATCTGAAAGCTCTTTTGCATGAACAGATATTGCATGACGAAGAACGTCACTCATTGTCTGGAACTTGGATGTACCATCATGCAATATGGGTAACCTTGTATGACATGATACCATATACAAAAAACTCAATTTACCAGCAGGTATAGTCATTAAATAGAAGAATGTCCCAAATTTTTGAGGTTGTTACCTAAGGTTAAAGTTGTGCATACACCTAAAAGTTTGAAAAGAACTTAAGACCTTCCCCATTTTAAAATCACAAGGGCGTAAACTACTAGATGTAATATTTGAAGATAGCGAACAGTTTCTACAATTCCACCTGCAATAATAGTAATGAAACAAACACTAAATCACACCAGAAACAAAAATATATTATCAGCTAAACGACCCCTTTGGGAGTGTAACAAAATAGAAGAATTTGGGTTACCTCCTTGGGCCGTAACAAATTTGAAGAAGCAGTCTTTCACCCCAATTAACCTCTGACACTGGCGCTGCATCGGCAACTCCCTTCACAGTCTGCAAAGGAGCAAAAGGCATAAAAATTGTACTGAATACCTAATTTAGATAGTAACACAACATATAAACGCTAATGACCAAGGCTTAAACAACTTACTTAAACGTTTATCATATAAATGTTTATGTATAAGCTATTTCTATAACAAAATATATAATAAAGTCAAACTGTTTTCATGTAAGTCATAAACTGTTTTCATAAGCTATCTTGGAGAGCTTATGAAAATAAACTGAAAATAGCTCATGGACATGTCATAAGTTGTTTCCGTAAGCTCTCTCAAACAGTTTTTCAAATGCTTATATCGGTAGATAAAGTCAAATAAGTCAATCCAAATGGACCACAAGTTAACCAGTATTATTGAAAGCAGATAAACTACTATTTTAGTTCCTAAAAATGTAAGGCAGTGTCACTTTGATCCCAGACTAAATCAAAAATTCAAATTATTTATTGAATCGTCAAAACGTCAGCAAGTTTAGTCTCAGACATGGACTATTTTGACGGTAAGTTATTCAGAGACTTTTATGATAGTAAGTCACTAAGTTGTATCTTTCAAGACCTATTTTGATATTTCGATGACTAGTTTGAGTTTTTAACTGAGTAAGGAACTAAAGTGACATCTCCTACACTTTCTCGTACAAAAATGTTGGTTTATGCATTATCACTAAATAGTTGAAGCAATATACCTGGCAAAGCATTATGGTTGAATTCTTGAAAGCAACATCACTGACCCAAACATACACACCAACAACCTTAATACCACCGACCAACATTCTAGACACCTTGAGAAAAATACAATTGCAACCAAAAAGAACAAAATCAAAATCAGCATATGCAAACAACAACATTAAAAATTCATTACGATCAAACAGAGTGGAGAAAAATGAACCTGACGAGCGTGTTCGGAAACCCAATCCTTATCAATAAACAAAGAAGAAGAATCGGAGGATTGAGATTTGGATTTGGAAGCGGTTTTTTTGTCGGGGTTAGTGATGGAAGAAGCGGGCTCGCCGGAATCATTGTGAGGAGTTGGAATCAAATCGAAGAGGAAGATGCGATCCAAAGTGGGACTCAATTTTCCTATCAGTAAACCCACCTGCAGTGATGATGAAATTGGTTAGTTAGTTATTTAGTTGGTTATAGAGAGAGAGAGAGATTTAGAGAGAGAGAGAATGTGCCTCGGCTGGAGGGGAAGATTGGGTGAGACGATCTTCAAGCGATTGGAATCGAGTTTCTTCTCCAACTACACCTTTCACCATACCGATTATTTTTGTGTTCAATTCAACGATTTCAAACCTAACTCGGAAGTTTTTGCTAAATTTTGTTTTTTATATATAAAAACTTTACCATTATTATTAAATATTAAATAAAAATCATAAATAGTAAAGATTGTTGTCGTTCAGTTTCTAATTAGTTTATCTCTAATCCCCACACACACCATATGCAAATTTATGTTATTACCATCAACAAGTTTATTGCTACAACGATTAATTTCCACGCACGAAGCTTCACAACACCAAAGAAAGAGTACATTTTTTACACATTCTCTATCCTCAACCATTTTATTTTCATAAGGTACAGTAGATTCTTGTTTCCATAAGGTACATAATTGATACTATCGAATCGAAATGCACAAAAGGTTACTACTATTAGTAACAATAATAGAGCTGGTCCTCATAGTAAACAAAGGATAAATAATTAATAAAATTGTGAGACTTTTAAAATACACAGATCATTATTCTAAATTAGTAAAAAGAGATAAATTAAAATTGTAATTAAATTTTAATTTTAAAAAAAAAAATAGCAATAATTGTGATAGAAAGAACACGAAAGAGAAATTACGAAGATTGCATATTCATAATCAATAAAAATAATATTTTTGATATTTTTAAAAATATAGATCCATTTTTAAAAATGCAAAAGAAAGTTGTAAGAAAGATATGGAATCTACTTTTTTTTTTACTTCATTCATTGAAGTGAAAATGAAAACAGAAAGCTAAATGGGTCCTAGTGGAGGAAGAATTTGAGTATATTGGTGTAAATTGTTGGAATATGGAGCTCTCACACACTTTAAAGCACAAACTAGACCATTATTGTAGTAGGAATAGGTTGGGCTGACCAATATGGATATATGGTTTATTTTAGTTGGATCAGATTTTTTTTTAAATAAAAAATGTTAAAGATTCTAATGTTTTTTTAGTTGGATCAATTTTTTTTAAATAAAAAAAATTAAAGATTCTTTAGAGATTTATTTAGTTAAAAAAGTTAAAATACTTACCACAAAAATAAATAAATAATTTTAAGGCCTATTATATTGACTTAAATAAATTTAAATCATAATTTTTATTAATATTAGAATTTTTATATTAAATTTATAAATTTGTTAATATTTTTCATAATTTAAACATATTGATCAACATTAGTTTTTGACATATTTAAATGAATTACTATCTCGTAATTACAATTCAATTGGTAGCTGTAAGAACATTGATATGTAAGAGACTGACGTAAAATGTGTGAGTATTACCACTAAACTATTTAACTAAAAAAGTTAAAGGTATTACTATAAACAAAATTTAAATAAAATGTCATATAAAGTTAGATTATCTAAAAGGTATATTAGATATAAAAAATAGAACTTAATTAATCTCATTGACCTATTAACTTGTTATTTTATTTAAAAATATATGTTGCTTTTTAAAAAATACTTCATTTAGATCTGAACTTTGATTCTTTATGTATTTTATTTTTGTTACAAAATTTTGGTTCTTTTAGAAAACCATGATACAATTAATGATGTTTTTCTTTTGTACTCTTAAAAATCAAAAAATATGTCTTAAATGAATTTATTTTTCCTTAATAAATAAAATGTAAAAAAAAAAAAAAAA
>JBBPBQ010000001.1:64116037-64157215 GCA_037974755.1 Cicer yamashitae
ATTTTCTAAAGAAAGAAACATATTTTTTTAAATAAAAAATAGAACTTAAATTTTTTTCATTATTTTAAAAAAATCATAATTTATTAATTATTAATCATTATTTTAAAAACATATTTGAATTAATAACAATAATAATTAAAAATTCTTTTAAAAACAGTTTTAAAAATAATAAATTTTGAAATCAGTTTTAAAAAAATAATAAATAAACCATTTTTAGATTTAATTAGTTTTAAAATAATTAAAAACTATTTTTTAAGTAATTTTTATAATAAAAAATATTTTTAAAATAAATATCTAATTTTTAATGTTATATTTTTTTTAAATGTAATATATTAAATTTTATTAAAAAAAAATTGTGATTCATTAGATTTACAAAATGTCTCAATTTTAAGAAATAGAGAGACCTAAATTGAGAAATTAAAAATAGAGGGGACCAAAATTGCCAAATTAGAAATAAAGGGACCAAAATTACGCATCAGTTAAAATAGGAGGACTAAAATTGCGAAATTAGAAATAGGGGGACCAAAATTGCGAATCAGTTAAAATAGGAGGACTAAAACTGCATTTAAGCCTAGAATTTTTCATCTCTTCTAAGACAAAAAAAAATATACAGTTGATTAAGTATGAAAGACTGGTCCATTGAATCGAATAGTTTAAATGAAACGAATTAAAGTTTGATCTAGAGGGATGAGTTGGCCTTAAGCTTTCAGGCTAATTTTAAATATATATAGTTATTTTATGTAAATGAGATTATTACATTTTGCTGCCCATGGTTTATCCACTTTCTCACTATATATAAACCTACAATTACTCTTGTTATTTTTTGTTTGTTATTATTTTCTGCTACAATCCTACGATTACAAAGCCTCCATTTTTTTGGGTATTTTTGTCACTGAATTTATAACTTTTTGAGTTTATTATGTTTAGTTTGGTTTGCTGGAGAAACCCAAACTATTTTGAGATAATTTTAGATTTTTTTTTAATAATACCTCATTTATTAAAACCTTAGACCAAAATTAGGCACAGTTCAATTCAGCTCAGTTAAAATACAAAGAGGAGTTTCCTCTATCCAACCCCTATCTTGAACCCAAAATACATTTTTGGCCAATGGATGTGCTATCCTATTATATTTTTTGGGAACAAAATTGAAACTGAGGGATCTAAAATCGCCTTTAATATTCCAACGAGCATCAATAGACTGTTTTGAGCATTAATTTATGCCTATGACATTGTTTTCAATTTATTATCGGTTGTTGTTGCCGTTAGTTTATGGTTGCTTGTTACTATCATATTATTTTTATTTACTTATGAGATGGGAATGACAAAAAGAATAAATTTGAGTCGAAGTGCAAGCATGCAACGAAAGTTTCAACCCATCAGCGGGAGTTGATGGCTGACCAAAATGAATTGGGCTGTCCCATTTTACCACGTACTAATATTACTCTTTAGAAAATTAGATTTTGTATTTTCACAATTAGACTTATATTCTCTATTTATAATTTATATTTCTTAACTTTCTAAAGTACTCTTAAGTGAATAGTAAAAATCAAAACAAATTTAGATATTTTGATCATACCTCCATATTATAAAATTTTTGAAAAAGTAAATTTTTTTTCTCTAAATTTCTATAATCAGAATAAAATTTCCGGTAGTTATATTTCAATACCAAAAATTTCATTTTTGAAATTTTCGAGAGATATATATAACGACAAGAGGAAACACGTTCAACAAATTTATGGAATCTTTGTGCACCCAAAATATGTCTCTCACAACGTTGGAGTCTTCATGAGTCCTACTCCAACAAGCATACTTCTGAACTTCAAGTAACTTCAACAGATGTTGCATATCAGTTCTTGGTCGTTCGAAATTACTTATGTATGTGGTTCGCTGCTTATAAATTTGAGAAATGTTAGTCATGTTCTTGTTATCTAGATCTCTCAAAGATGACAAGATGTGTCTCAGTGCAACGTGATACTTTGTCATCCCGTCAACATGTTTCTTATCTTCTTCTTTTAAATGTCCCACAAATCTATTATTCTCCAAAGGATAGTTGTGAAGTTTTAAACGGGCAACCACACCTTTTAGTGGAAGTCTTTAAATTACTTTTATTTGACTTATATTTTTCACCTCTATCACAACTTATAATTAATTTTGACTTCTTTCCTCTCTTTCCAATCTCTATGTAAAAGCGAGTAATGATAACAACTACTTATTTTGTCGGTCAACCTCTCTTTCTCATGATATGACAACTTCTCGTGACTCAAAAATTTGATCAATTGTGAATGATTCAGTCAAATCTATACATAATGTTTTTTTCCATCCCTACAAAAAAAAAGTTAAAAAAATCTAGAATAAAAAATAATTACGTACCGGAAATTTTAAAAGTTTGAAATTTTCGGTAGAATAAAATTAACTACTGGAAATTTTAAGGCACAAAATTTTCGGTAGTATAAATTGTATACCGAAAATTTCGCCAACAAAATTTTGTACACTATTTATACTATCGAAAATTTTGTGCCTTGAAATTTCTGGAACATAAATTACATTACCGAAAATTTTGGTGAATGGTACGATTTTGGAGCAATTTTTTATCTTTGATTGAATGAAAATGAAAAGAATAAAATTGAGTTTTTTATATTTTGGAGTATAGGTCCAATTGTGGGGTACAAAATCATTTTTTTATTATAAAATGTTTTTGTATTTAGTTCTTTTAAATATAAGTAAATTGAAATATTTTCATTCTATTTAATAAATAAAAAATCCGTATGAACATAATTCAACCGACAAATATCAATATGATTAGGTTGAATACCATGATCCGAATTCTAACTCAATATCTCACAATTGTGTGCAAATTTCTTATTTCTTTTATTTATAAAAAATGTTATTTCATATAATACCTCCCAAGTCTCAAATAATATAGATATATTAATGACCAACGAAACAAATTTCCACAAAAAATACATTAAAAAATATACTTATTTATTAACGGGAGTTGAATTTAGAAAAATGACTACATTTCTACAACGTGCTAGAGTTCGAATATTTGTTAAAAGAGATACTCATATTTAATGTCTGACTTGCCACAAATAAGATTGTCTTTACTTGAGAGAATCTATAAAAAGAGTTACTTATTTTTTATAAAATAAAAAATATTAATCATATTTGAGTAGTAACTATTTTTAAATGTGAAATTTACTATTTTTGTTTATAATTAAAACAAGAGGATTTTTGTTTGTACAAGAAAATCAGAGGAATTATATTCCTTGAAACGGTTGCAAATTTAAATGGCAAATTTAAAGTCATTAATACAAAATTTGGAAAAACTTTAAACAATGAAATCATGAAAATAGTTTGGTAATTAATTAAAATTGATATAAAAAGTAAACGAATATTCAAACAAAAAAATAGTCCACACTTTATGTCTAAAATATTGTGATTATACAGTATTTTTCAAGAAAAGATAGCCAACTGGAAAATGGTTTACAAATGAAATGAATACACCCTCAATGAAGGTCTCTATTCATACTCATATATAAGATATCATAGTAACTTTTCGGAACATATAGAAAGAATGATATTGAATATATTAAATAAAAGTCATTTAATACAAAATTAGAGATACTAAAATATGTACATTTGAAAATATATTAATACTATTAAATTAAGTTATTAATAACTGAATAACATATTATCTATGAAAGAGTTTAATCTCATTTTAAATTTAATACTATTAATTTTTTAAAATTTGTGTGATCTATTTTAAAATAATATTTTTTTTATTACGATTTTAATTCTAATTATAGAAATAATTTATTTAATTATTATAGTCAATATTAAATAAATAAATAAATATATTAAAATTTTTAATTTAGTTAATTTTAATAAATACTATAGTAATGCGACAAATAAAAAAAATGCTCTGAAACAAATTAAAAAAATTATTATAGAATGTTTCCATTTTTTTATACAGTCCCATAGAACTTGTGGCAATAAAAAACTGCAATATATATATTGCAAAACTGAAAGGGCAAAAAATCAAAACGAATCAATGAAAGTGAGAAATGAACCATTTTTTGTTTTATTAGTGTGAAGATCTGTGCAAAAAAATTTCCTCTTTATATATATACATAAAAAAAAAAAAAAAAGAAGATTAGTGTAAAAAAAAAAGTTGTTTTGCGCGATCACGTACATAGCATGGGTTCGGTTATAGACGACGACGTTTCACCGATCGAAGAGGTTCGGGCAGTAGTTTCTAACGACGATGACCCGAACCTACCGGTATGGACGTTTCGTATGTGGACACTGGGAATTATTTCGGTCGTGTTACTTTCGTACCTGAACACTTTCTTCGGGTACAGAGCCGAACCACTTACAGTTACGATGATTTCGGTTCAAGTTGCGACACTTCCTATTGGTCGATTCATGGCTCGTGTGTTACCGACAACGAAGTTTCGTATCATTGGGTTTGGCGAGAGACAGTTTTCGTTAAACCCTGGTCCTTTTAACGTGAAAGAGCACGTGCTTATTTCAATATTTGCAAATGCTGGTGCTGCATTTGGGAATGGTTCTGCTTATGCTCTTAGTATTGTTGATATTATTCGTGCTTTTTATCATAGGAAGATTACATTCTTAGCCAGTTGGATCCTCGTCTTGACTACCCAGGTACTTGTAATGTTTTTGTGTTCATAATTTCATTATTATTAGTGCCACTAAAGTCTAGGGTTTATCCAACTTTTTTTATAAAATCAAATATTTAGTGATGAGTTATTAAACTACTAGTGGAGTATTTTCATCCAATTTAGAGTTCGAACCTTTTGTTATAGACTCTAAAAAAAAATTTAATATTTAATAATTTAAATATTATTTTTAAGAATAGCATAAACTTTTTTGTGCTTGTGTATTGAAAATCACATTTTGTTTTCTAAAAAAAAACCAATTATAAGTTTTTTTTGGAGAAGTGACTAAAAATATGTCTTTATTTGAAGCTGATTTTAAATTATTTTTAAAAGAGTAACAAATATATGAAGAATTTTAAAAGTGATTAAGCGATTTTTTAAGAAAAAATATATAACAAAGGAACTTTACACACTGAGTTGATGTATCTATTAAACTCAAAAAGGAATTTCCTTTATATATTTTATTATTTGATAAAAAAAATTGTAAATAAAGTAGTAGTTAATGTTGAGTATTATTATTAATTGTATTTGTGTTGTAATTAACATATGAATGGGGGGTATGTGATGGCAGGTATTGGGGTATGGATGGGCGGGGATAATGAGGAAGTATGTGGTGCAGCCGGCGGAGATGTGGTGGCCAGCCACTTTAATGCAAGTTTCTTTGTTCAGGTATATATTGCTTTATCGGTTAAACTTACTGTACGTTATACCGTAAATATACATTATGGAATTTAATATTCATTAATTTTTTCTGAACGACCTTCCAAATTTTAGCATCAAAACGAAACTTGTGTCAGCTGAAATCACGTGGAGAAATTGTTTCTTGAAAAATACTATAATTTTTATTATATAGTTTTGCAATAAAAAGAAGAATAATATATGTTAGTATATATTGTTCTTCTTAAATAAATCATTCATAAGAAATAACAATGGTAATCTTTATTTGGGTGTCCTATTGTTTGTAGTATATGTCTATTGTCTAAATATGTGGTTTTGAAAATGACGTAGAAAACAAAATAGAATAGAGAGACCTATAATGATAAATACAATGGGTGTAAATGGAAAGAAACGAATGCATAAAACACGTAATGTCTTAAAAAGACGTGTTACAAAAAGGGTTTACAGAAGATACGTATAAGAAATGTGATCATTCTAAATACTGTTTACATTTCATAATAATAAAATCATTAATTATTTTACATGAAAATAATATCAATTAAATGGTACAATTAAAAAAAATTGCATTATAAATTATAAAAGTCATTTGTTTAGAGATAATTTATTTTTTTATAAATAAATCATTTATTGTGAAATAGAGGAAGTAGTAAATAGTAAAATACTTTGCCTTATAAAAAAAATAGTAACAACGATTTTTTTTTTTCTATGTATAAAAATTTAAAATTGATAATTATGTAGTATAATTGATATTTATAAAATTTACATAAGTACTTAATCGTATTTTGTCAAAAAAAGTGTATGTAGTCATATTTCACAACATATAATTGGAAAAATAATATCTCATCACATAGATATTTATAGATGTATTTTAATTTTAATAGCTTATAATTTTTGTTACTTTATGTCAGAAAAAACAGTTGTTACTTTGATGATTACTTTTAGTAATTTTACTGATATGGTTTTTACATTTAATAATAATATCACAAATCATTAAAAGCCTTGCTTCAATTTTTCAATCAAAAGTCTTGCTTCATTTGATATACGAATTAATCCACAAAAGGATATCTCTTTACTCGCACAATCCCGCTAACCAATTCACACCATATACATAGATAAAGTATAATTATTATTAGAAATTTACATATAATGTGAGGTATCGAGACCGAAATTGGAATATGAGTCATTCTAATATAGTAATATCGATATTTGTTGGTTGTACCATGACTTAAGAACAATTTACATCATCTTATATTAACTGAATATATAAATAAATGATATTTGATCATTTGTTCCTCATCCTTTGTAAGGCCTTTTTACTTTTTTCTTGGTGTCTACTCATATTCATGACATGATTTGGATTTAAATTAAAATAAAATAAAATTTGAACAATCAATTTTAGTCGAATTGATTTGAGATATTTTTATTTAAGTAAAATACCTCATGCGGTCCATTTATTTAATTTCAGGTAATAATTCAGTTATTTTTTTTTGTTGTTGAATTAATTGTTTATTTAATTTTAAGTAACGATTTGATCATTTATGTCTTAAAAAATGTCAACAATATTATCTTTTTATATAGACATTGAGAAAATTATGAATATATGAATTTTATTGAAATTGATAATGAATTTTCTGAATTTTGTTAGAAGAAAATGATAAAATTTATGGACTTCTTTAAACAGAGATATCATTGTTGACATTTTAAGACATAAAAGATGAAATTATTACTTAAAATTAAATAAATAATCAAATTGGAAAAAAAAAAGAAGATAAATAACTGAATTATTACTTGAAATTTAGTTAAGAAACCACATGAGATATTTTACCTTTTATTTAATGTTTCTTCTTAATAATAGCCAAAATTTTATAATTAATAAATAATAATAGCCAAATGCGTCCGGTTAAGATTAATTAAGTTGATTTGGTTGGATATTCATGTTAATTTATATATTAATTAAAGCTTTTACACTCACATATATTTTTTTTTTATAATTTTAAATTTTAAATTACTATTAGAAAAAATAGAATTAGTGACCTAAGTTAGAGGAAAAAATGAAACATATCTCTAATTATTTTTCAACTAAATTAATAATTCTAGAAATATAAATTCAAGCTCTAATTAATTACCGATTGTAATTGGTTCAAAAAAGTTGGAAGTTATACAAACTAACTATAAAAATATAAATTCAACATTCCTCCAAATTATAAGGGAAAAAATGTTTGATTTTTGTATTGATTGTATAAAAAATGTTACCGTCAATATGAAAATTAAACTATATTTTTTTATCTAATTTAATTATATCGACTATATGAAATATAAGCATAGTGTGATTTATTATTGAAATAACACATCTCTTCTTATTCTAAATATTTGGCAGGGCTTTACATGAAAAGGATGAGAGTCGCATGTCAAAAGGAAAGTTCTTTTTGATTGCACTTATTTGCAGCTTCGCATGGTACGTGGTCCCAGGCTACCTCTTTGCCACCTTATCAATCATTTCATGGGTTTGTTGGGTATTTCCCAATTCTGTTACAGCCCATCAAATTGGGTCAGGCCAAAGTGGGCTTGGGCTTGGTTCCTTTTCTCTTGATTGGACCACTATTGCTTCTTTCCTTGGCAACCCACTTGTCACACCCTTCTTTGCAACGGTTAATATCATTGTTGGATACATTATATTAATCTACATGCTCATTCCTATAGCTTATTGGGGATTAAATGTCTATAATGCAAAAAACTTCCCCATATATTCTTCTAAACTATTCACAGCTAATGGTACGAGATATGATGTGCCAGCCATTGTCAACGAAAAGTTTGAGATAGATATGCAAGCATATGAGAAACAAGGTCATATCAATATGAGTATCTTCTTTTCTATTAGCTATGGTATTGGCTTTGCTGCAATTATTTCTACCCTCACTCATGTTGCCATATTTAATGGGAGGTAAACAATATTATTTTGAATTTAATTTATATAATGAGTGTAAATAGTTTACACTAACAATGAATCATAGTAATTTGATATTAAAAAATGTTTAATTTATATGATAATCACATTTAAAATAATTAACATGATTGGTTGTGATGCGTTGACGATGTAAAATATTTGTTAATGCATGCAAATTAAATTTTTATTTTTTTAAAATTAAATACATTTTTAGTTTTTATTATTATCTTCAATTTTAATTTACACGCAATAACATTTTATATTCTACATCATAACCATTCATGTTTAATACTTAAATGATAATTATCATACAAATCAATTATTTTTTAAAATCATATGGTTGTGATTCATTATTCGTGTAAAAACTCATTACATTGACAATGTATATAAATTAAATTATTTTACTTTATGTTTCTATAGATGATTTTTGGTCCTTATAAATTACAAAATTACATATTTTTAATCTTTCATTAAGGATAAAATAAAAAAGAAAGTAAAAACATGAATTTTGTAATTTATAAACACTAAAAAGTATGTATAGAGATTAAAAGTAAAAAATTAAAATTTTATAAGAACTAAAATTATATTATATTGTTTAGCTGTACTTTAGTAATTTTACATTTAACATCGAAACTCATTATTATATGTTTGTTCAAAATAATAGAGAAATATATCATCAACTTCTATCTTCTCGATCTGGAAAGGAAGACATTCACACAAAGTTGATGAAGAAATATAAGGACATACCTAATTGGTGGTTTCATATAACACTTTTGGCTTCATTTCTACTTGCACTTATGCTCTGTATTTTCATGAAAGACCAAATACAAATGCCATGGTGGGCCCTTATCTTTGCATCTGGGCTTGCACTCACTTTTACTCTCCCAATTAGCATCATAACTGCCACCACCAATCAGGTAATTAACAACAAACTTACAACTAAGTTTCAGAAAATGTTTAATTGTAAATGATATTAATTCTACTATAACATGGTTTTATTTGTATAATATATTTACCCTTTTCAATTTACAGAGTCCAGGTTTGAATATTATTACTGAGTACATTATGGGTGTGATTTCACCTGGAAAACCAATAGCCAATGTTTGCTTCAAGACTTATGGGTATATGAGTATGTCTCAAGCTGTCTCCTTTCTATCTGATTTCAAGCTTGGACATTATATGAAGATCCCACCAAGGTCAATGTTCATAGTTCAGGTATTCCTCAATACTGATGTCTTGAACATTTTTAGAAACCTTATTTTAAAAATTCAACTTTTAATAAAAAAAAATATAATTTTAATAATTAAAAAAAAATGAATAAAATAAATTTTAGTTCTTATAAAATAATTATCAATTTTAGGAGGGTTAGAATGATAAGGAAATTATAAATTGAACCCTCTTTAATAAAATTAACAATTAATTCCTAACATGTTTAAGAAAAAAATGTCGTATATAATTTAAAGTTTCTAATTCTATTACTTATTATTATTATTATTATTATTATTATTATTATTATTATTATTATTATTATTATTATTATTATTATTATTATTATTATTATTATTATTATTATTATATCTTGCGCCGTACCATGTTCTTTTACGTGTAAGCATTCAGCCTAGTTATATTACACAAACCAGATTATAACCTAATTAATAGAGTACATAATGAGTTACTTTAATTGCTTGTGTAATATTGTTGAATATTTTATATTTAAAAGAACTAATGCGCTGCGTTTATATATATGGAACGGAGAGTGTGTGTAGTGCTCTGGCTGACATTGTGTAATGCTCTAGCTGCTGCCATTGTGTAATGTAAAACAATTTCATACTAATATTTAATGAGAATTCATTTTGTCACATTGTCCTATTTGATTATTTTGAAATTGATAATATGATATAAAAAATAATAATTTTTTTATTGAATGTCAATATAAAACTGTGTTTTTCCGATGATGTAAGATTATTAAACTCAAAAAATTAAAAATATATTTCAAGTCTAATAAAAATGAAATGATGAATACAGATTTTAGGGACTCTTATAGCTGGAACAGTGGATCTTAGTGTGGCATGGTGGTTGTTGGGCTCAATAAAGAACATATGCCACGAAGAGCTACTCCCAGAAGGCAGCCCATGGACTTGTCCAGGTGACAACGTCTTCTTCGACGCATCCGTAATATGGGGTCTGGTCGGCCCAAGAAGAATTTTCGGCCCACTTGGAAACTACGCAAAACTTAATTGGTTCTTCCTTATTGGAGCATTGGGCCCAATAATTGTATGGGCTCTTATAAAAGCCTTTCCAAATCAAAAATGGATAACACACATTCACATCCCTGTTTTACTTGGAGCAACTGCAGCTATGCCACCAGCTAGTACAGTGAATTTCAATTCATGGATTACTGTTGCGGTTATTTTCAACTATTTTGTGTTTAAATATCGTAAGAAGTGGTGGGAGAGGTACAATTATGTTCTCGCTGCTGCTTTAGATGCTGGCTTGGCTTTTATGACTGTTCTTCTATATTTTACTGTTAATACTGAAGAAATCAGCTTAGACTGGTGGGGAACAAGTGAGCATTGTGACCTTGCTAGATGTCCAACTGCTAAAGGCATAGTTACTGATGGCTGTCCTACATTTTGATACCTTTATTGGCCATATGTATCACCCTGTCATTTATTTATTAGTAATTACTATTTCTTCAACTTTTATGATAATTTAGACAATTGGGTGAAATGTTGATTCATGTTTGTGATTTGTGAATATACATTAAATGAATTTATTTATTAAATGAATTTTAATACCTGAACCAGATCCGGTTGAGTGCAATACAATAAAAAATACAAATATTAGGCCAAATATACGAAAGTCCACGAGGAATCTTTATAAACAGCACACACACGGTAACATCTCCTCCCATTTTGTGACTGAATATGGACGCGGGTCGACCCCATCAATCCGATCATCTAATTCAACACATCTCGATTTTTACCCTGGATTTTTACCCTGGATTTATAATAAGATATTAATAAATGATTTTTATATAAATGTTGATGCAAAGTGTTCATGCGTCTAGGCTAAATACTGAATACTATTTATTTAAATGTTATATTTTGTTATAGTTTTACATAATAAAAGTATGAAGAGAAAACATATATTTATAATTAATTTAGTTTAAATATTTTACATTTGTTAAATACAAATTTTATGCAAAAGCTTATAATGAATTTAGTTTAAATTTTTTATATTTAAATATATTAAACACTTTTTTTTTTGTATTTTATTTGAAAATAGTAACTATAAACAAGTTTACCTTAGTAAACTAAAATGGTTGGTGAATTATGCGTAACCAGTGGCTAATCTTTATTGGGATATAGCTTGTTCACGGCCACTCCAAAGTTTTCTTTAATCTTTTAAAAATACTTTTTCTTTTATTTTATTTATAATACTATAATTTGTTAAATAAAAATTAATATAGATTAAATTAGTTTATGCTTATCATTGTGAAAAAGCATTTGACAAGGACACATGAATTTTATGTTGTTTTAATTTTGGGTTCTATAATTAGTGTATTTTATGAGTTGAATTGCGTTGTTGAGTTATGTTGTCTAGATATATGTTTCAGTCTAATATGTGAAGATAACATACTATATGTGCATTTTTTCTTGTTACATGAATTAATCTAACTAAATGACATGAAGATTGATATGTGTAGATCTCATTGGATTGATATGTGTATATGGACTAAAATTTATTTTATCAAATTTTTAATTATTAAAATTGCACTTTTTTTATTAGGCCCAATTTTTAAGGTTAGAATAAGGCCCAATTTTTTTGTAGACTAAATTATAATTTAGACGTGTATTTTAAAAAAACCAATGGAATAATTTATAAAAAAATTACAAAAAATAACTACTATAATTATAAAATAAAATAAATTTTCCAACCTAAATTCCAACTAATTTTTAATTATTAAAAATATTAACTAAAATTTGATTTACTACCTCTCTCTCCAATATATTTTTGTAAATTTACAATTTAAAATTCTTATATACAATACAATATTATACTTTTTATTTATTCATTCAAGTTTTTAATATTTGGCAATTCCAATATTATAGTTCAAGATCTGCCGCTGTGTGTAACGATGAAAGTAATGTGGTGGACCAAGTAGCAATGATAGCTATTTTCTATTACTTTTCCTTTTACCCTTGAAATTTTCTAACTATATTATTGCATAGATTTGAGACAAATGGAACGAGTACAAGAAGCTCATAATCAATTTGCTTCGCAAGCATAACAAGCTTCATCACAACAAGCACAAGATTTAGGTCTCTCACCATTGCCGCAAACTCAAAGAAACGAGGTAACCAAAAGAAAACCTAGTAAAGCCTCTTGTAGTGCTTGGTTACATTTTAATAAGGGAAATGATACTGGTATATGTAAGTATTGTAGGAAAGTGTACGCAGTTTCTTCTAGTCATGGAACCACTAACTTGCTTAGACATATAAATAAGTGCTTTAAAAATCCAAATAAGCAAGTTGATAAGAAACAAAAGGTATTAAATATATTTTCATTTAATATATTTTTCTGTAAAATAAAAAATAGGTTATTATTTATGTATGACCCGTCAACCCAACCCAACCCGTTCTTGATCGGTTCGGATTAAGTAAAAAAATACGAGTTTAAAACTTAAGTCAACCCAAAGATAATCTATCGGGTCGGGCGCAACCCACGTACACCCTACTTAGCGTGTAGTGATCTTTTCTTCGGCTTCTTTTTCAAGAAAGAATGACGTTTTAAACAAACGCGTTCTTAGGGGCCCTTAAATTATTAGGGTTAGGAAAGGCTTAAACTATGTAGATAAGAAATTATACGATTGAATTAAACATATAGTTAGGGTTTCGTAATCGGTGGCGTATTCAAGGAACAAACGCGTTGTAGATGAGTTCTTTCTCATTCTTGATTATTCAAGAACCATCTATCTTGTCAAATTATAACTGAGCCTTGCCCGGCAAAACTGAGGCGGTTTCTTCCCCGGCGAGTCGTGTACCACTCCGGCACGGCCAAGCTCCTGGCGTTCCTGTCCCCGATGACGTGTGCCCGAAATAGGATATCGGTGTATGATGCGAGGAAAATTCTGGAAGGTGAAAGCGAAACTTTCCGGAGAATATCATTGGTGTGTACAAATCTTAGAAAAAGTTGATTTGAACCGTAAGTTGCCTCTTTGAGATTATTTCTCTTTCTTGATTTTTTGACTGAAATCAAAAGATGGTTTTTGTTTTGACACCGACTTTAATTCCAAGTCATATGGGTTTTGAAAATCAACTCCGGAACAATTAATCTCTTCATTAAAACCCGGAGATTGTTTCTGCTTTTATGAGAAATCATCCTTTTGGTTCAAATTGATCATGTTAAAGGTTATTATTGCCTTTTTGATTGAACCAATTTTTGTCGTCTCTTTCGGTTTTCTTGCTCTTGGGCCCTTCATTTTTATGCTTTGCTAAGTGATGATGATGTGTTTTATATCAACTCTTTATTCATAATTTTTCATCATCTGATTAAAAATGATTTTTGTTGGTGTTGGAATGCCTGATGATCATTCTTAAAGGCAATTTCAATCATGAATTTTTAATCGCTCAATATCAATTGAGTTTCGATGACCCTAGTCCCTTCATGAGATGACCCTAGTCCCTTCATGAGCTTCGATGACACTAGTCCTACATGAAATTAAATCTTTTTTCATAATCTATAAGATATGATGTTTTGTGAGAGCTGGGATGCCTCGGTGACTTTAAATGAAATTGAATTTTGAATGCTTTATTCATAATTGAAAGTTGGATAATGCCTTAAATGTAATTTCAACCATGGTTTTTTATTCATAAGGCATCAATTGAAATTTGATGACCCTAGTCCCTACAAGAGATGGAGTATTTTTTGATAATATGAAAGAATTTATTATTGTGAGAATGCCTCCATGACCCCGAATGAATTTGCATTATTAACTCCTTATTCATAATGGGAAAGTTGGATGTGCCTTAAATGCAATTTCAAATATGAATTTTTATTCATAAGATATCTATTGAGCTTCGATGACCCTAGTCCCTCAATGAGCTTCAATGACTTACATGAAGTGAAATCTTTTTTCACTATCTATAAGGTATGATTTTTGTGATATGGGATGCCTTAGTGACCCTAAATGAAAATGAATTTTGAACACTTCATTCATAATTTGAAAGTTGGATGATGCCTTAAATGTAATTTCAACTATGACTTTTTATTCATAAGGCATCAATTGAGATTCAATAACCCTAGTCCCTACATGAGATGAAGTATTTTTTCATAATATGAAAGTTATAATTATTGTGAGAATGTCTCGGTGACTCAATGAAATTGCATTACGAACGCTTTATTCACAATGTGAAAGTTGGATGATGCCTTAAATACAATTTCAAATATGAATTTTTATTTATAATCTATTGAGATTTGATGACCCTAGTCCCTCAATGAGCTTCGAATACTAGTCCTTACATAAAATGAAATCCTCTTTCACAATCAATAAGATATGATTTTTGTGAGATATGGGATGCCTCAGTGACCCTAAATGAAAATGAATTTCAAACACGTCATTCATAATTTGAATGTTGGACGATGCCTTAAGTGTAATTTCAACTATGATTTTTTTATTCACAAGGCATCAATTGAAATTCGATGATTCCTTGCACAATCAATTATAAAATTCAATGATGCATTTGTGTCTACATATCTTGCATGGTATAGATTACAGTGATTTGGATCATTCTTATGATTTGAGATCATATGATGTTAACACTATTTTGTTGTCAAATGATGCTAAAAATCTTACAATCTGGAGGTATTTTCATCATTCACATTTCTTAATTTGGTTGCTGGAGGTATTCAATCTTCAATTGCCATTTTAGTGCGTGGAAATATTATGCTCTATTGTTGTATGCATTTAAGATTTGAAGTTAAGACATCCAAGGCTTATTTGTAGTATTAATTTAATTGATATATCACATATTATAAGATGTATACTTGCTGTTATGTGATGAACAAGAGAAATGGAAGCAAGTCCAGCTTGAAACAAAAACAATGAAACCTTTGTTTTGTGGAACTTTTGTAGAGATGTATTGAATTTGTACAATACCTTCTGCTACAAAGTCACAAAGTACTGGCGTATCAATTTCAGTGTACTTAATAATATTATTGTTTTAGTTTCCATGAGAATAAGTCATCACAATGATATGCAATGAAAAGTAATGGAAAAACTAAAGTGTGATGGTTACATTCAAGTAGGTTGTTTCTTGAAGGTGGCCATTAGAAACATTCTTAACAGGGCGTGTTACGCGTGTATGTATGAGCCCCTACAGCCCTGCAAGATGAATATATTTTGTCCAATGATTTTTGTAAGGTGCATTATGAACTCTTTATTTAAATTGTGAATGTTTTGGTGATGTCTCGAATTTAGTTTTAATATGAATTTTTAATCATAATGTAAGGAGTGATTGTGCTCATATACTGTTACCTTGCATGCAAATTTTAGAGTATGCAAACCTTGCAAGGTTGCCACCATAAAATGGAATTCTTTTCCACAATCTAAAAAGTTGGTGGTACATATTATAATTTATAACCCCAACTTTCTCCGTAAGATTGGTATGCTTTTCCCTGTAAAGATGGAATAAATGTCTAGTGTTTCTCTGTAAGATTGGTATACTTTCTCCGTAAGGTTAGTCGAGTTACATTACATATCTTGTGTTTCTTCAATGGGGTCATGAATGCCTCGGATATATATAGGATTACAGTCATGCACTTCTATACATGACTTTCATATGGACAATTGTGTTATTCAAATATGATTACTGCATGTCCTTCATATGTGGCTTTATGATTTTGTTAGGCCACAATACACAAATCACTCATCATAGTCAATGCACACTTTTTATTGAGAGTTTTTAAATATTAGTGTTTATAATGTTGAAGTGGGCCTGTTCAGCCATATCTTGTTTTGCCTGTATTGTTGAATGTACAATCTAAGTAAGTTTAATCTTTTAGAATAGTGGTGGGAAAAGTTGTTCTCTTTGAGCTCACAAGTCGAAACACTATAATGGAAACATTGAGGTGCTAAGAACTTTTAGTGACTATGCCATATCTTGTTTATGAGTCTTGAAAGAAAAATTATATAAGGAATATTTGACAAATTGTGCATATTTGTACTGAATTTGTTATTCGTTAAGAGCTTGCAGTTGTCGACTCACAGGGACCTCTTAGTCTTTCAATTTCGAGGTTCTTAATTTACCCGGAGTAGTATGACTCTAGATGATGTTGCAGAGAAGATGTTGCTTTGAGTCGTGTACCACTCCGTCCCGACCAAGCTCCTGGCGTTCCTGTCCCCGATGACGTGTGCTGGAAATAGGATATCGGTGTATGATGCGAGGAAGATTCTGGAAGGTGAAAGCGAAACTTTCCGGAGAATATCATTGGTGTGTACTAATCTTAGAAAAAGTTGATTTGAACTAAAAGTTGCCTCTTTGAGATTATTTCTTTTTCTTGATTTTTCGACTGAAAACAAAAGATGGTTTTTGTTTTGACACCGACTTTAATTCCAAGTCATATGGGTTTTGAAAATCAACTCCGGAACAATTAATCTCTTCATTAAAACCCGGAGACTGTTTCTGCTTTTATGAGAAATCATCCTTTTGGTTCAAATTGATCATGTTAAAGGTTATTATTGCCTTTTTTATTGAACCAATTTTTGTTGTCTCTCTTTCGGTTTTCTTGCTCTTGGGCCCTTCATTTTTATGTTTTGCTAAGTGATGATGATGTGCTTTATATCAACTCTTTATTCATAATTTTTCATCATCTGATTAAAATGATTTTTGTTGGTGTTGGAATGCGTGACGACCATTCTAAAAGGCAATTTCAATCATGAAAATTTTAATTGCTCAATATCTATTGAGTTTCAACGACCTTAGTCCCATCCTGAGCTTCGATGACACTAGTCCCTACACGAAATTAAATCTTTTTTCATAATCTATAAGATATGATTTTTGTGAGAGCTGGGATGTCTCGGTGCTTTTAAATGAAATTGAATTTTGAATGCTTTATTCATAATTGAAAGTTGGATAATGCCTTAAATGTAATTTCAACTATGGTTTTTTATTCATAAGGCATCAATTGATATTTGATGACCTAGCCCCTACAAGAGATGGAGTATTAAGTTGGATGTGGCTAAAATGCAATTTCAAATATGAATTTTTATTCATAAGGTATCTATTGAGCTTTGATGACTTACCTGAAATGAAATCTTTTTTCACTATCTATAAGATATGATTTTTGTGATATGGGATGCCTAAGTGACCCTAAATGAAAAAGAATTTTGAACATTTCATTCAAAATTTGAAAGTTGGATGATGCCTTAAATGTAATTTCAACTATGACTTTTTATTCATAAGAAATCAATTGAGATTAGATAACTCTAGTCCCTACAAGAGATGGAATATTTTTTTGATAATATGAAAGATACTATTATTGTGAGGATGCATCGGTGACCCCGGATGAAATTGCATTATTAACTCTTTATTCATAATGTGAAAGTTGGATGTGCCTAAAATGCAATTTCAAATATGAATTTTTATTCATAAGGTATCTATTGAGCTTTGATACCCTAGTCTCTCAATGAGCTTCAATATCTTACATGAAATGAAATCTTTTTTCACTATCTATAAGATATGATTTTTGTGATATGGGATGCCTAAGTGAACCTAAATCAAAAAGAATTTTGAACACTTCATTCATAATTTGAAAGTTGGATGATGCCTTAAATGTAATTTCAACTATGACTTTTTATTCATAAGGCAATAATTGAGATTCGATAACTCTAATCCCTACAAGAGATGGAATATTTTTTTGATAATATGAAAGATATTATTATTGTGCGAATGCCTCGGTGACCCCGAATAAAATTGCATTATTAACTCTATTCATAATGTGAAAGTTGGATGTGTCTAAAATGCAATTTCAAATATGAATTTTTATTCATAAGGTATCTATTGAGCTTTGATGACCCTAGTCCCTCAATGAGCTTCAACAACTTACATGAAATGAAATCTTTTTTCACTATCTATAAGATATGATTGTTGTGATATGAGATGCCTAAGTGACCCTAAATGAAAAAGAATTTTGAACACTTCATTCATAATTTGAAAGTTGGATGATGCCTTAAATGTAATTTCAACTATGACTTTTTATTCATAAGGCAATAATTGAGATTCGATAACTCTAATCCCTACAAGAGATGGAATATTTTTTTGATAATATGAAAGATATTATTATTGTGCGAATGCCTCGGTGACCCCGAATAAAATTGCATTATTAACTCTATTCATAATGTGAAAGTTGGATGTGTCTAAAATGCAATTTCAAATATGAATTTTTATTCATAAGGTATCTATTGAGCTTTGATGACCCTAGTCCCTCAATGAGGTTCAACAACTTACATGAAATGAAATCTTTTTTCACTATCTATAAGATATGATTGTTGTGATATGGGATGCCTAAGTGACCCTAAATGAAAAAGAATTTTGAACACTTCATTCATAATTTGAAAGTTGGATGATGCCTTAAATGTAATTTCAACTATGACTTTTTATTCATAAGGCATCAATTGATGACCCTAGTCCTTACAAGTAATGGAGTATTTTTTTTGATAATCTGAAAGATATTATTATTGTGAGCATGCCTCGGTGACCCTGAATGAAATTGCATTATTAACTCTTTATTCATAATGTGTGAGTTGGATGTGCCTAAAATGCAATTTGATATATGAATTTTTATTCATAAGGTATCTATTGAGCTTTGATGACCCCAGTCCCTCAATGAGCTTCAATGACTTACATGAAATGAAATCTTTTTTCACTATCTATAAGATATGATTTTTGTGATATGGGATGCCTAAGTGACCCTAAATGAAAATGAATTTTGAACACTTCATTTATAATTTGAAAGTTGGATGATGTCTTAAATGTAAATTCAACTATGACTTTTTATTCATAAGGTATCAATTGAGATTCGATAACCCTAGTCCCTACAAGAGATGGTGTATTTTTTTGATAATATGAAAGATATTATTATTGTGAGAATGCCTCGGTGACCCCGAATGAAATTGCATTATTAACTCTTTATTCATAATGTGAAAGTTGGATGTGCCTAAAATGCAATTTCAAATATGAAGTTTTATTCATAAGGTATCTATTGAGCTTTGACAACCCTAGTCCCTCAATGAGCTTCAATGACTTACATGAAATTAAATCGTTTTTCACTATCTTTAAGATATGATTTTTTTGATATGGGATGCCTAAGTGACCCTAAATGAAAATGAATTTTGAACACTTCATTTATAATTTGAAAGTTGGATGATGTCTTAAATGTAATTTCAACTATGACTTTTTATTCATAAGACATCAATTGAGATTCGATAACCCTAGTCCCTACAAGAGATGGTGTATTTTTTTTGATAATATGAAAGATATTATTATTGTGAGAATGTCTCGGTGACCCCGAATGAAATTGCATTATTAACTCTTTATTCATAATGTGAAAGTTGGATGTGCCTAAAATGCAATTTCAAATATGAAGTTTTATTCATAAGGTATCTATTGAGCTTTGACAACCCTAGTCCCTCAATGAGCTTCAATGACTTACATGAAATGAACTCGTTTTTCACTATCATTAAGATATGATTTTTGTGATACGGGATGCCTAAGTGACCCTAAATGAAAATGAATTTTGAACACTTCATTTATAATTTGAAAGTTGGATGATGCCTTAAATGTAGTTTCAACTATGACTTTTTATTCATAAGGCATCAATTGAGATTCGATAACCCTAGTCCCTACAAGAGATGGTGTATTTTTTTGATAATATGAAAGATATTATTATTGTGAGAATGTCTCGGTGACCCCGAATGAAATTGCATTATTAACTCTTTATTCATAATGTGAAAGTTGGATGTGTCTAAAATGCAATTTCAAATATGAAGTTTTATTCATAAGGTATCTATTGAGCTTTGACAACCCTAGTCCCTCAATGAGCTTCAATGACTTACATGAAATGAAATCGTTTTTCACTATCATTAAGATATGATTTTTGTGATATGGGATGCCTAAGTGACCCTAAATGAAAATGAATTTTGAACACTTCATTTATAATTTGAAAGTTGGATGATGCCTTAAATGTAATTTCAACTATGACTTTTTATTCATAAGGCAATAATTGAGATTCGATAACCCTAGTCCCTACAAGAGATGGTGTATTTTTTTGATAATATGAAAGATATTATTATTGTGAGAATGTCTCGGTGATCCCGAATGAAATTGCATTATTAACTCTTTATTCATAATGTGAAAGTTGGATGTGTCTAAAATGCAATTTCAAATATGAAGTTTTATTCATAAGGTATCTATTGAGCTTTGACAACCCTAGTCCCTCAATGAGCTTCAATGACTTACATGAAATGAAATCGTTTTTCACTATCATTAAGATATGATTTTTGTGATATGGGATGCCTAAGTGACCCTAAATGAAAATGAATTTTGAACACTTCATTTATAATTTGAAAGTTGGATGATGCCTTAAATGTAATTTCAACTATGACTTTTTATTCATAAGGCAATAATTGAGATTCGATAACCCTAGTCCCTACAAAAGATGGTGTATTTTTTTGATAATATGAAAGATATTATTATTGTGAGAATGTCTCGGTGATCCCGAATGAAATTGCATTATTAACTCTTTATTCATAATGTGAAAGTTGGATGTGCCTAAAATGCAATTTCAAATATGAAGTTTTATTCATAAGGTATCTATTGAGCTTTGACAACCCTAGTCCCTCAATGAGCTTCAATGACTTACATGAAATGAAATCTTTTTTCACTATCTTTAAGATATGATTTTTGTGATATGGGATGCCTAAGTGACCCTAAATGAAAATGAATTTTGAACATTTCATTCATAATTTGAAAGTTGGATGATGCCTTAAATGTAATCTCAACTATGACTTTTTATTCATAAGGCATCAATTGAGATTCGATAACCTTAGTCCCTACATGAGATGAAGTATTTTTTTCATAATCTGAAAGTTATAATTATTGTGAGAATGTCTTGGTGACTCAATGAAATTGCATTATGAACGCTTTATTCACAATGTGAAAGTTGGATGATGCCTTAAATACAATTTCAATATGAATTTTTATTTATAATCTATTGGGATTTGATGACCCTAGTCCCTCAATGAGTTTCGAATACTTGTCCTTACATAAAATGAAATCTTTTTTCACAGTCAATAAGATATGATTTTTGTGAGATATGGGATGCTTCAGTGACCCTAAATGAAAATGAATTTCGAACACTTCATTCATAATTTGAAAGTTGGACGATGCCTTAAGTGTTATTTCAACTATGATTTTTTATTCATAAGGCATCAATTGAAATTCGATGGCCCTAGTTCCTACAAAGTATTTTTTCATAATCTGAAAGTTATTATTATTATTGTGAGAATGTCTCGGTGACCCCAAATAAAATTGTATTATGAACACTTTATTCATAATGTGAAAGTTGAATGAGGCCTTAAATGCAATTTCATGTATGAATTTTTATTCATAAGGTATTTATTGAGATTTGATGTCGCTAATCCTATACGAGATAAAAACTCTTTTCATAATTTAAAAGATATGATTTTTGTGAGAGCGTGGATGTCTTGGTAACCCTGGATGAATTTACAAGTTGGACGCCGCTTAGTCCCTAAGTTAGTAAATTTGTTATGATTCCTTGCACAATCAATTATAAAATTCAATGATGCATTTATGTGTCTGCATATCTTGCACGGTATAGATTACAGTGATTTGGATCATTCTTATGATTTGAGATCATACGATGTTACACTATTTTGTTGTCAAATGATGCTAAAAATATTGCAATCTGGAGGTATTTTCATCATTCACATTTCATAATTTGGTTGCTGGAGGTATTCAATCTTCTATTGCCATTTTATTGCTTGGAAATATTATGCTATATTGTTGTATGCATTTATGATTTGAAGTTAAGACATCCAAGGCTTATTTGTAGTATTAATTTGATTGATATATCACATATTATAAGATGTATACTTGTTATTATGTGATGAACAAGAGAAATGGAAGCAAGTCCAGCTTGAAACAAAAACAATGAAACCTTTGTGCAGGAACTTGTGTTGAGATGTATTGTATTGAATTTGTACAATACCTTCTGCTACAAAGTCACAAAGTATTGGCATATCAATTTCAGTGTACTTAATAATATTATGGCTTTAGTTTCCATGAGAATAAGTCATCACAATGATATGCAATGAAAAGTAATCGAAAAACTAAAGTGTGATGGTTACATTCAAGTAGGTTGTTTCTTGAAGGTGGCCATTAGAAACATTCTTAACAGGGCGTGTATGTATGAGCCCTATAGCCCCAAGTCCCACTCAAGATGAATATATTTTGTCCAATGAGTTTTGCAAGGTGCATTATGAACTCTTTATTTAAATTGTGAAAGTTGGGCGATGTCTCGAATTTAGTTTTAATATGAATTTTTAATCATAATGTAAGGGGCGATTATGCTCATATGCTGTTACCTTGCATGCAAATTTTAGAGTATGCAAACCTTGCAAGGTTGCCACCATAAGATAGAATCCTTTTCCATAATCTAAAAAGTGGGTGGTACATATTATAATGTATAACCCCAACTTTCTCCGTAAGATTGGTATACTTTTTCCCTGTAAAGATTGAATGAATGTCTAGTGTTTCTCCATAAGATTGGTATACTTTCTCCGTAAGGTTAGTCGAGTTACATTACATATCTAGTGTTTCTTCACGGGGTCATGAATGCCTCGGATATATATAGTATTACAGTCATGCACTTCTATACATGACTTTCATGTGGACAATTGTGTTATTCAAATATCATTACTGCATGTCCTTCACATGTGGCTTTATGACTTTGTTAGGCCACAATACAAATCACTCATCATAGTCAATGCACACTTTTTATTGAGTTTTTAAATATTAGTGTTTATAATGTTGAAGTGGGCCTGTTCAGCCATATCTTGTTTTGCCTGTATTGTTGAATGTACAATCTAAGTTTAATCTTTTAGAATAGTGGTGGGAAAAGTTGTTCTCTTTGAGCCCACAAATGGAAACACTAGCATAGGAATGGTATTCACAAAAACATTGAGGTGCTAAGAACTTTAAGTGACTATGCCATATCTTGTTTATGAGTCTTGAAAAAAAAAATTATATAAGGAATATTTGACAAAATTGTGCATATATGTACTGAATTTGTTATTTGTTAAGAACTTGCAGTTGTCGACTCACAGGGTCCTCCTAGTCTTTCAATTTCGAGGTTCTTAATTTACCCGGAGTAGTATGACTCTACATGAGAATAAGATTAATGAGTATGCGGTTTGCTTGCTTATATTTGTTGCAGAGAAGAATGTTGCTTTGAGTAGTTGAAATAATTGGACTGATGCCACAAGTATAAAAGATTTTACTGTCATAAGGGGCACTTGGATGCTTTTACTTATTGATTCTTTGGTAGTTAGTGCTTGGATCATCTTGTGCTTGTCTTTTTGTCTAAAAGGTTGAGCTTGGCAGATACTTGGCTAGCTCAATCTGGTAATAGGCAAACCTTTTTGCAGCAAGTACTTTGGTCATAACAACCCCTCGAATTTCCATTTTGTTATTTGCAGGAAAAGAAACAAGATCCTTAATCCAAATGGTATATGGTTATTTCATGATGCTATCTATGTTGTGGGTCGCTGAACCTTAAAAATGGGATAGCGGGATGACAATTATTGTGAAGGCCGAAAAATAATATATAAACTAAACATAAAATACAATTAGTACAAAAATACTACCAATAGCAAAATATACAAAATTAAAGGGGTGATCATACTTAATAACCAAAATTCAATATCAAAATCAAGTTTTAACAAAGTAAGAACATAATGATGCTGAATAGAACAAGAATGAAATAAAACGATGTTGAACATAGCAAGAAAAGAACAAAAACAATAGAGCAAAAACTAAACAGAGGAAGAAGGAAGGCGGTTTATTTTTCACGAGCCAACACCTTTGTGGATTTATAATAATAAAAAATTAGGGCCTAAGTGGTTTTAGATTGACCAAAATACTCTTAATGATAAATAAAACATATTAATTGCCCTTATTCCTAAGGAGTACCACCGTACCAATTTTAAACGGTTTCTTCCAAAATTTCAGCCAGCAAGTGCATTGTTTTACCTCTGTTATTTTCATGGAAAATTTGTCAATTGCTATTTCTGAATTTTTGCAAGTAGGAGATTTGGAAACCTATCAATTGGCTTTCTCAAAGCATTTGCAACCCAATTGACAAGTCAACCAGACACTTTAGTCAGAAAGGAACATCAAAAAGAGGAATCCTTCTAATTGGATAAAGTTTGACTCCCTTTGTTAACATGTGCCATATGTTGACAATCCATGATATTGAAATTAAGGTCAAGGATTTACTGAAGATAGTGGGGTCAAATTCATATTCTAAAGGTGATTTTTTGTTTCTACTGTTATAAGCAAAATAACTACTTTTATATTTATTAAGAAAATTAATTTTTTAAATTTCGTGTAAAATATAATTCAAATTTACTAAATTGTCTTTTTGATTGTTAAACATTCAACTATCTGCATTAAATATTTTTACAAATTCTATATCAGTCGACCAAAATTGATCACTTTTTATAAAAGCCATTCATTTTTAGAGAATAAATAAAGTATAGAATGTCTTTAAATTTATCATTTCTAATGTGTCTCAATCTATCATACAAACATGTTATACCTTACATACAACTTGATAAGCACGAGTAAGAAACTACCAGAATATGATATATTATGTCAAAAAACTGAAGCATTGGATCCCTCTTAATATTGTACTCTAGCAAGTTGGTTTAGATAATCAATAAATTATTCAAAGATGAATGAACAATAAAATAGAGGAACTGATAAATTATACTTAATTATTAGATTTCTTTGCTAAATGCTAACTCCTTTAATCTTTTTCTGTGGGAACCGGGGATTATTTAAAGTGAAAATTAAAATGACTCAACATATAGCAAATGTCCTGTCTTATATATATTATTGACTTATCTTATGTCTACTAATACAAAGAGCTTGAAGCAATTAATTAAAAAAAAGAAGCTTGAAGCAATTTCTATAATATAGGCAAAACTACACATATTCATATTATCATCATGAGAAACACACACACTTCTATATACCTTATCATTATTTGAGCGTTTTAGCCGAAGGTGCAGCATATCTAGCTGAGAAACCGCGGCGTAAAGATTCTTCATCGTCGTCCTCCCAATTACCATCATCAAAGTTTTGAGCATAGCTTAAAGGGTCATACTTAAAACCACCAACATGTCTATAAGTGTTGTGTGTTCGCCTCACCCATGGAATCTTCAACTTGATACGACCCAAACATGAAAATAATCCTCCACTTGTTTTGCTTCTTCTAGGAGATGATGAACTTGTTTCCATGATTATCTAATTTTTGATAGATAGATAGCTTCATAGAACCAAAACTCTAGTGTCAATTTTCGTGGGGCCTTTTTTTAATTATCACCACTTCTATGTATATATTTTGCCAAGGATTTTAAGTGAGTGGTAGAGAATAGTTAATATAACTTGAGGAAAAAAAAAACTTTTTTTGGGTATATATAATTGTTCTCTTAACTTAAGATTGATTCTAAAGGTATGAAAAGAATCTCAAAATGCAAATGGTAGACTTTTTTTTTGACAAATCAAATGGTAAAGATAATACTTTCATTATTATTCTTTATAGTAAAAAAAATCGAGTGTGTGGAGGACCGTTTTGTTCATGAATTGGAAAGTAGCTTATAGCTAATTATCGATCGGGAACATATCACTTTCTAGGTTGGTAATTTAGTAGAGAATAACAATTCCCCATAAAAATACATTTTCAAGTATTTTTAGTCTATACCTATCTAGTTTCAAAAAGTGAAAAAGAAATGTAATTCAGATATATTATTTTTAACTAACTATTTTCTTAATAATTGTGAATAATTCAAATAAGATATTTAAAATAAGACCGAAGAAAGAAATTTAGGGACACCAATTGTGATTATTATAATATTGTTATCTCCAATGGTTAACATCATACTACATCATGTAGAGTCCCAAGTAGACACCTTGATTAATGAGAAAAAGACTTTTAGTACTACTCAGAAAGTCCATAACACATGAAAATTAATGTAACCACTGTTTAAGAACAAATATTTACCTATAAGACAAAAAGACAGTGTATGTGGATCATGATTCTGAATAGTAAATGTTTTAATATTGGTTGTAAAACATCAGTTGTACAAGAAAGGGATTTGTTTGTTTGATGTTTATGGCGGGTGTGGGGCAAATATTTGGAGGTTTTTGAGATAGAATATTCCTATGAGACATAACCTGTGCCATGTAATATAGCTTACGGAAATTAATATAACCAATCATGTATGTATGGCATTGTCGACCTCGTGTGATAGCTGGAAATTTAACTTTTAATAACAAAAAGAGGTCACCTTTTTCAAAATGAGAATTGGTCTATTGTTATTATTCATTGAAAATACATGACAAAAATTAAAATCCCCTTCTGTTAAATAATTATCAAATATGTTCTTTTATGTTGTTGGGCACACCTTTCTCCTCCGTTCAACATACAAAAAATGAGAATATCAGCTACATTCCTCGCTTTAGTTATTAATCATATCATTATCAGCTACATTTTTTCATAATGTACACATTCCTCGCTTTGATAGGTAAAAATGACTTTCAATAAATCGCGTGAAATTGTTCATAACCAGTTGATTGGATATCTATTTATATAGTTAAAATGAATGAACATTAACATCAAGGTCGTTGTAGTATAGTGGTGAGTATTCCCGCCTGTCACGCGGGTGACCCGGGTTCGATCCCCGGCAACGGCGTCAATTGTTTTTGAAAGGTAGATTTTTATTTTATTCTATCTATTAGTGGTAAGCTTTCCATTATTCTTCTTTAATTTATTTGTTAATTGTATATTTAACTTTTGGTGATTAATATTTGTTTTAAAAAGTTGTTTTGGAAGTTGCACTTTCTAATGCACGTGTGTGCTTGAGTCTGCTTGAGTTGGAAATCAATCATGTGTGTTCATCTCTAAGTTTTTATATATTCATTAAAAGAAAATATTTAAATGTGGTGTGCATTGTTAGATGAGTTAGTGGAATTAAATAAGTAGAATGTTTAAATGAATTCGTTAACAATAAGGGACTGAAATTCAACACTTTTGAGACATAAGATAGTGGGTAATATTCTTTTTTTTTTTTTTTATATAATTAATTTTCTATCTTTCTCCTAATATTTCTTCTCTGTTGAAATTCAAGTTTTAATCAAGGTAGATTAATGCCTTATGAATATTATATTCAGCTGTTACTCTACCATTTGTATTGTAGTTTTATTTATTCCCTGTCATTGCTGCTACCACCATGCCTGAAAATAAAAGATCATTGTGTTGTTTGTTTGATGTGTCTAGCTCATGGAGGCATTGGCTTGGGTTTTCCTTCTGCCTTGGTATCTTCTTTTAAATCCTTTTGTCAAATGGTGAGTGTATGCTATCCTTTTGTGAATGATTCTTGATTTTACCCACTTTAACTTTAATTTGTCTGTTTCATTGTGGAAGTTCAATAGTTTTTGTTTTCCAATGGTTTGCATGGAATCACATTCATTCTCAAATAAAATTCTATTAAAAAGAGATTTTTTTTAAACTGTCAAAGTTAATCATTAGAAATTTTTAGAAAGTTATTGGGTGGCGATTGAACACAACCTTGTACCTCCTAATCCTTAAGACTCTCGTCCAATATCACCAAACTACCTCATGATTTTCTATAAAAGATTAATTTATTTAAGATGCATTGATAGTTACTTATAATGAATTGTATAATAATTCTTCAAAGTAATTAAAAAATTTAAGCAAGATATACTAAGAATTAAAATACCAATACAACTTTTTTTGCATAAAAATATCTAAATAAATGTATATTATTTAATGATAATTTACTTGAAAGATCTTTAAAAAAAACTCTAAAACATTCGTGCATATGTTTGCATTCCACATATTACCCACCCGTGCTCCACACAAGTTAACACACTTCTTCGGTTTAAAATGGGAAATACCAATTGAGGAAATACCTTTGTTTACAACAGTAACAGATGCCCCTACATCAATAGCTGTTAGAACCACTGTTCCTTGAAAATATCTAAGAAATTAGTTAGGTAACCGTGAATAAAAAAATATACAAAATCCTTTATATTCTCGTAAACTTATAATATTTAACTATTTTTATTATAAATTTTTATGTGATTTCATTATTTAGATTAAGAGAATTTTAAATTTAATTTCAAGAATCCTAGTATGTATATCACTTAAATTCTCTCTTGTTTAATAATTTTTCTAAAAGTTGATCGGAGGTTTATGTTCTTAAGATTATTGCAATCAAAATCCCTTAATAATTACATGAGTTTATTGAAAATAATTCGGAGAATTTTATGTTTCAATTTTGCTGATTTGAAATTAGGACCATCAGTGCAAACATTTACAAACATAAAAGACAAATTTGACAACAAAAGAAAGTTAAAGGAGTAACTTGTTAAAAAAAAAAAAAAGATAAATGATTATTCTGAAATTTTCGTGTAACTTAAAAGGATCTTTTGTGTAACTTAAAAGGACCGCATAAATATAGTTTGCCAAAAAATAATGAGTACATACAAACACATAAAGTATCTTATAATGTAGGGAGCATATAAATTCAAAAAATCACGCAAAAATCCTTGACTAGATAAAACCTACCTGCAAAACAATACTAAAAGAAAAACTAGACCAGTTCTCATATTAATTATAGCTTGGCCCCGGGTCCTTTCAATCCTTTAAAAAAATGCTTGATTTGATTCTTCTCATTATGGGAACAATCCAATACCTTCTTTTTGACAGGGTACAATCCAATACTTTATACTGCAGCCTTGCATTACTTTATGGTTAGCAGCACTTTAGCCTCTTCAAATAATAAGTATTTCAGCTTCAAAATTTTCATGATGGAATGTTATACTTCAGTTCAGCTACCTGTTTCCAAGGAAAACAAAACATGCATTGTCATTCTGCTGATGTTTTCTTATAAATTAATAAGTGAAATCAATTATTGCAGATTTTGGTGCTGTGAATAGAAGTACTGCTAGTTACTAACACAATTGGACTTGAGACAAATGTGCATGTGGTCAAACATAGAAAACAGAAATTCTGAAGAAAAAAACAATTATTCCCCATATTTAAGCTGAACCAAACATGGGCATAGTTGTGCGTACAGTTGAAGTCTCTTTTTGAAGTAGAAAACATGAAGTTATAATAAGACACAACAATCAATGAATCGATATTTGTCATCACAATTGATTGCAAAGATAAGTAACAGACTAAAATAAAGACAAATAATATATGGCTTCCAACATTTGCAAACTCTGTAGACAGGAATATTTCCAATCAACTCAGGTTGAAGGATTTTTTTTTTAAATATTAGAGTTATAATCTGTCCAAACAGCAATTAAGTTGATGTAATCTGGTAAAAATGATTTGTGATTGGTAATGCTTTTGATGACACTAGAGAAAGCAACTTTGAACCTAGACAATGACCAAATACCAAATATACAATTAAATAGTAGCAAACCAAAGGAAAAAAAACAAGCAAATTTTGAATTAGATAAGTTCAATATGATAAATACCATCAACTTCAACAAGAAATTGTGTGGATAACTAATTCAGTACAGCACAATAGTCCTTATTTAAGCTTAATATTCAGCTTCTCAACAAGTCTCAATTTTCTTTCTTCTTGCTCAAATCAAGTCAAAATACAAAAATAAAACTAGCAGAGCATCAAATTCTGTCATCAACAATTCTATCCAATTTTGAAAACTGAAAAACAGGAATCAGGAATCTTGATTAGTCCACATCATCACCAAAGTACAATTTAAAATACAAATAAATTAGAAATAAAATATACCAATCTTCCAACAAAAATGACATGCATTTTCACTATCCCTTCTTTCATCAGAATAACAATACAAAGTTCTGGGCAAAAAGTAGCTAACATAAGGGATCTAACAAAATCTAAGAACAGAAGAATATAATATAACACATACAAATTTTAACCATCCTACATATTGACTACTACCTTATCTGCAGAACTTTTCTTCACAAATCCTCTGGATGACAACTCATTCAACAATCCTAGAGCCTCCTCAGCTAATCCTTCATAAGCAATGCCTTCAATAAGAATGGTGTAGGTAGCTTCGGTAGGCTTGCATCCTTTTGCTATCATATGAGCAAGAAGATCAATAGCGTGACTTGTTCGTCGAGCCTTACAGAGTCCTGAGATGATTGAATTGTAAGTGAAAGCATTGGCCCTAATACCTAATCTTTCCAATTCATGGAAAATTTTGATAGCCACATCAACCTTTCCCTCACGAATAAATCCTGCAATCAGCGACGAGTATGTAATTACATCGGGTTTAAGACCTTTCCGACACATCTCATCTAAGAGTTCCATGGCACGCTCTGTTGCCCCCACCTTTGAAAGCCCGCCAATAACTGTATTATAAGTAATTGCAACAGGAGAACACCCTTTGCTACTAAGTTGATTCAGTAACTCAAGAGCAACATCAACCTTCCCATCTTTGCATAAAGCAGTGAGCAAAGTATTATAGGTCACAATATCTGGATAACAACCCCTAGACACCATTACTTCCAAATACTCAATTGCTCTATCCATCTTTTTTTCTTGACAAAATCCATGAAGCAATGGATTGTAACTCAAGGAATTGGGTGTACAACCATGGTTTTTCATCTTCTCTAAGATATCAATGGCCCTGCCGAGCAAACCTTTTCGACACAAGAAGTTAATCAAGATATTGAAAGTAACAACACTAGGAGAACAACCCTTACGAAGCATGTCAGCCAATAAGCTCTCAGCATCCCTCCATCTTCCAGTACCACACAAACTACGCAAAATGATATTATGAGTGATCACATTTGGTTCACAACCATAAGACGGCATGTTATTCAAAAACTTAATTGCTTTATCCAACCTACCTTCCTTGCAAAAACCATTGATAAGAACATTGAAAGTAACTACATCAGGTTTACATCCTTTGATCCTCATGGCATCCAACAATTTCATCGCCTCACCAACTCCACTCTCTTTACAAATTGCCTCTATCAATATAGTGTATGTAATGACATCAGGATAACACTCCCTCTCTAACTGCCTATCAAGAACTTCCATAGCTTGCTTCAATTTACCACTATCACACAAACTACGCAAAATCGTATTATAAGTAACCACATCAGGCGAAACACTCATTCGTTCAAGAACCTGCAAAGCTTCCTCTACCTCCCCTGATTTACAATAACCACTTATCAACACGTTGTAGGTTATGACATCGGGAACGGCACCAGAATCTTCTAGAATTTGTAAAACACGTGTCGCCTTCTTAGTTTTTCCTGTCTTACAAAACTGGCGAATGAGATTTGTGCAGGCAATGACATCGGGCATGTCTCCTTGGTAACTCATGCGTTCAAGAAACCTAAAACCTTGCTCTAACTCCCCAATTCTAACCAATTTGAGAAGATAACTATTGTTATCTATCTCCTCTAAATTTTGGGAACCAATTGAGGACGATTCTATGCCATTGGAATTATTGCTAGGGATTCTCTGAAACCGTTGTTGTGACTTACGGTTAAAACTTGAAGTTTCAAAATTTGAAACAACAGTTGTTAAAGGTTTTGTAGAGCAAGTGTATTTCAAGTTTCTAACATTATCATCTAATAGATAGCTTCTGAAATGAGGAGATATAAGAGTGTGTTTGTGAGAGCAGTGAAATGAACGAAACTGTTCCGTGGGTGTTACCAAATCCATTGCTTTTACGTGAAACAAACACTCACATTCTTGAATAATAATAGAAATAAATGAATGAGAAGAAGTTTACTTACTTGAGAGAAGGTAAGCCGTGAGAAGAGGTGTGAGTGATAGGGGTAACCGTTGTTTGTTTATCAGATAGGGATTTATGTTTTTATTTTTATTTCTCAGTCAAACATATGGATATTGGTTTGGTGGATTGGCTTCCATGTCCCAACATAAAAAAGAAATATACAATAGACAACACAAAATTTTACCTATTACCCAATCGATTATTCTTTTTTTACTTCATATTTTAATAAAAATTCGATTTTATCTTTATTTTTTTTTAAAAAAACTCAATGTTTTTTGGTATAATTTTTTTCTAAAATACAAAATTTAAATTTTATGAAAATATAAGTTTTTTAATTTTTTTTTAAATTTTTTGAAACACAAATTTAAAAATTTTCTAAAACACATTTATATTTTAATTTTAAAAGTTTTTGGGAATATTTTTAAAACATAAATGTGTTCTATAAAATATAAAAAAAAAATTCAATGCACAAAATTTAAATGTTTTTAAAGATATTTTTATTTTGAATTTTTTAAAGTTTTCTGAAATCCGAAATGAATTTAAGTGGAGTAAAATAAATTATTTTATTTGAAAAAAATAAAATAAAATAAAATAAGTAGTTTATGTAAAATGTGAGATAAAGATATATGGCAAAATTTTCTAGATATGACAGAAACATAATATCTATTTTTGAATATTTCAAGGAAAACATATCGGACACAAAAATAATAAAATTCTTTGCTTTATTTTTAAGTGATCAAATTAGCTTGGGAACTCACTCAATTTCACAGGAGCGAGTCGTTTGCTTATTTAATGTATAAACAAAAAAGAGTACTAATCTTACGAGATTACTTTCATTAATAATTAGTGTATAGAATATTAATATTAATACAAAGATGAAAATAGTAAATTGAAAGTGATACATATAATATAATATAATGTTAATTGGAAGTATAAATAAAAATAGTTAATATTATATTGAAAAATTGAAAGGTTCTTTTATTTTGAATTTTTTTTTTTTCAGATGAATCACTTATTATTATGAGACATTTTCTTGAACTAAGAATTAAAAGATAATCAATATAATATGTAAAAAAAAATGATTATAAGTTGATGTAGTTGGTAAAGATTCAACTCAAATATCATCTAATAATAAATAAATGTGTTAGCATCTCCAAATTATCTATAAACTTTGTTTGATTGACCACATTTAATAGAATATCTGCTTTCAAATACATTTTTTTTAAACCCGCTCCACTCTTATCTATATAATGGTGGCTGCATATTTTAGAATTTGAATTCTCTGAGAGTTTGTCTCTCACCAAAACAAACTCTCAAGCATTTGAGATGATCCTAACTTTATAGTTTGTATGCTATAGTGTGTTTTAAATTTTATATTAAATCAAATAAATCATTTTTAATTAGTCATTCAATTGAAAAATGTTAATTTATTTAAACGTTTTATTGAACACTTAAATGTGTTTAACCAATCAATATTAATATAATGAGATATTTGTAAAATATTGTTTTAAATATGTTTGTATTATGTAATTTTAAATTAAACTCAATAAATTGTTGACAAAAATTAAGTTTATCTATGTATGTAAGTTATATATTTAATTAAGTGGTTGAACTAAAAAAAATATGGTTGACGTTAAAAGGATAATAAATTTTAATTAAAGACAAATCAATTAAGAATATTGAATTTAAACCATGATTAAGACAATTTTTTTTTTCCGAACCTAGTAGAGATTATCTCAATTTTTTAAAAGAAATAAAGTTATCTAACTATCTATTATTGTAATTATAGTGTATAAATAATTAGTTTTTTTAGTGTATAAATAACTAATTAATGTAACTAATAGGGATGACAATATAATCCGCATCCGCGGGTACCTACCAACACCCGTTTGATTTGGGTGGGGAAAATCCGTTTTGATAGGGTGCGGGTGCAGATTTTCTCCGCAATTAAAATTCGTAGGCGGGAACGGGGTTTGGGGTGGTGATATCCACCCCGCACCCGCACTCGAACCCGCTCCACAAGTAATATTAATGTAATTTTTAAATTTTATATACATATACATATTGAATATACTTAATATTTTTTAAAATATTAAAAATTATAAGCTTATCTCTATAGAAAATATTTTTTTATTTTATAATTCTCTAATAATAATTATTTTATTATATTAATTATAATAGATATGATTTTTAAATTTATAATTTTATATATGTGAATGAGTGCGGGTGTGGGCGAAAAAACCCCGATTAGTCGGGTGCGGGGGTGGAGGAGGCAAAATTCGCCCCCGCCCCGTTGCCATACCTAGTAACTAATTTTATAAATATGTCTATTTATATCCCTTATTCACTCTAAAATTATATATAGTAATGGACCTTCTATTTCTTTTGAAAAAATAGAGAGAATAGTTCCACATGTCCGACGTAGATTTAACAAATTTAATAGTAAATTATCAACTTAAATTAAGAAGTCTATAAATTAAATAATGATATATTGATCCCGATCAATTGATACTATCTCGATTTTAAAGTGAACAACTTTTAAGGTTTTTATACACATATTAAAAAATACAATGATTAAAAGAAAATGAATAATCATTTTATCAAATTATTCTTATTAATTATTAGTTGATTTTCACTATGTTAATTGTAAACTAAAGTAGATCATTAGTAAGTTGTGCATAAAGAAATAATTAAAGAGTTCAATAGAAAAAAAATTAATTAATACATTGAAAACAATTTTTTTTAATGACAGAGAGTATATGAAAGGCATCTCATAAGGTTTTATAATTTTATCCACTTTTGATATCAATCAGCTCAACAATAATAATTTATTTTTCATCTATTGGAATTGAATAAAATAATACTATTTTATCAATTAATATTATAGTTTTGATCTTCAAAATTTACATAAGCGGGTCCCTCTAAACGAATATAATCATACAAAATTCCTACAAAAGGACTTGCGTTATTAGTTTGTGTTAAAAATATGGTATTGTTCCCTCTCACAAGAAGAGTGCCATTTACGTCAATGTTGTATAACCAATACAACCCGTGAATTCCATGCCTCGCTATAGTATTCTCCTTTCCAATAACTTCACTTGAAAATAAAGGTGGATTTGCATCTGAATTGTTTATACGAATCTGTCATTCCAAAATCAAAGAATGAAAAATACATTTAGTTAATAACATAAATACTTATATGCATATTGGTTATTACTATTTCTCATATCAAAATTAAAGTAAGAATATAAACTATTGTGTTTAATTGTGTAGTGTAAAAAGTTTTATACTATAAGTACATTACAATTATTCATGAACATCATTTTAAAGATAATTATGATTAAAGTTATTTAACAGTTTTGATTTGTACATTGACAGAATATATGAATTAAATCATAAACTATTATACCTGTAGTTGTGCATAATGTACCGATGCCAAAGCCAGTCGCAATTTGTAGGTTCCATTGGTATGCACCTGATCTAGATTGAAATTAATTTGCCATGTGGTTCCTTGGTAAGTGTTGTTGTCTTTCTTCCTGCATAACAATAAAGGAAATTAATTGACCTCTGTCTCAAAATAAATAAAATTGATATATTTAATCCAAATTTAAAATGACATAAAACAATGATTAACATATTAGTAAAAGAAAAGACAAACAAACCTGTTAAGCTGAGCAAAAAACCAATCTTTTTTGTAATCACTAACACCAACTGTATAAATTAGGTCTTCATTTGGATACAATTCGGCATATCTCTCCCACAAGCCATATTGTCTATACCTGTTAATTAATTTAGGTACATTAGATTTTTATATTGAATCTAATGCATCATTACAAAATAGACTTTTAAAGTGAGAGTATCACTCTTCATAAACTCGTATACCTGTCTTGGTTGACATAAAGTGGGTTCACGTACAGAGGATTTGGATCGGGAACATAAAACTCTGCAGCTGAGCGATCAGGGATGCCTATTTCCCACAATGTGGGGCCATCTCTTGGTGGTTCATAAACAAGCTCACCCAATTTAATTTCACTACCTATGTTACACATTTGTCTCATGAGTGAGTTTATAATAACAGTACTATATAATTTGAAACTTTGGAAAAACTTCATAAATTTATGACCTGAGGTTATGTTAATGACCGAATTATATTGATAATCACCGATGAATCCTTTGACCCAAGAATACAGATTATAGTCACCAGGTAGTATGTCAATTATTGAGAAATAGCCTTTATCATCAGTAACGGTCCAAAATTGATAACCCTGTAAAAAATAATATAATGTACCAAATATTATTTGTGCTCTTAGGAGTAAATTGCAAATTGAATCATCTGCATTCGATTTTCCCTCTCTTCATCTAACAATCTTGCATCGTAAAATGAAATATCTAAATAGTGGTATTTATTAATTAAATGGTAGATGAAAGAAGTAGCTAAAATGTTACCTTGCATTCTCTTTGCCAAGATCCAACATCTCCTGGTGCTGCTAATCCCACATAACCACCGCTGACTGGGACGAATGCATCTCTGATATACCCATAAATAATGGTGTCCGTAGAAACAATTATTCAAAAACTTAAATTTTAAGTATCCTCTATTAAACTTAAACTTCAATTTCAATTATAGTGATACATACCTGTCTCGGACAAGCAATCTGCCTTCAAGTTTACCACGTTGGTTAGATGAGAGAAAGTCTTTAGAAGCCGGAAATGTATAGGGCCAGCTTTCAATTTCATTCACCGTCTGTAATATTTTCTTAAATTAATCATGATTTTTTTTATTTTTTGTATTTTTTTACATAAAAGTCATGATATGTGTGTGAATATGAGTATATCTTGTAAAAATATGAGTAATATATTTTCAATTCAAGAAAAAAAAAAATCTTTTATATTGATATTTAGATTAAATAAATTTTTAGTCCATTTAAAATTTTATTTTGTCTCTGAAAAACATTTTTTAACTTTTTAGTCTAAAAAATATTTATTTTTTTATTTTTTGTCTTTGGTTTTAAGTCAACTCATTTATATCTTTTGAATTTTTGAATAATTTTTTATAGTCATTTTTAAAATATTATAAACATCTGCCTTAAAAAAGTTACATTTTTTTAAAAGAAATAAATTAAATATGAATGTTTAAACTTTAGCCGCACAAAAATTCATATTTAATTAAATTTTTGTTGCATAATTTTAAATTTTTTAGAAAATATTTTCATAATATTTTAAATATATTTAAAAAAAGATATTCAAAAATTTAAAAGCTACATATAAATTGACTTAAAAGAAAAGATAAAAAAAATGAAAACAGAAGTGTTTTTTAAAGATTAAAGGGTCAACAAATTTTTTTTATAGAAAATAAAAACTTATTTCAGCTTGATATTTTTTAGAAAATAAATTAAGTGGGATAACCTGTTGTTTGGCGTTCTTCCAGAGCATTTTTGGGCTAAGCCCATTAGAGATGGAGTTAAGGTATATGAATATGGGCCCATATACTTTCTTCCACGGTTCATTGTCTCCAAATTTCATTATCAAATCTGCCCCTGAATAATGCGTGCTATGAAATACCTAATTCACCCAAATAAATAATCGAACAATTAAATAACAATTTAGAAAATAAAAACTGGCAATTAAAAAAAGGAAAAGTTGATAAATAAACTCACAGAGAGCATGGTGGGACCCACGTGGGAAGCCAGGTATTGCTTTAGGGGCCCAGCAGATCTGAACTCATAGCTTGGAGTAATTAGCCATATTCCAGTCGAATCCGATTTATTTATGGAAATCCAACCATGAACATGGTTACTTCGACTCTCACATGAGTATTCATACTTATCATCTACCTACTTTCAAATAAAAAATTAGTTAGATTTCCATTTTGTACTCATAACTCAAATCATGCTTCAGTTATTTTATTATTATTTTTTGACAAAAATCATGGTTGAATTGTTGACAACTTTAATTTGTATGACCTAGGTAAAGTATTTTATCCATACGTCTTATATATGATGTAATTCAACATCATTTAATAAGTATAGCGAATTATGGATTTTCAAAATTATTAAATAAGGTGACACCATGTTTATAAATAACATTGTAAAGTATTTCTATAATGATAATTTATATTCACATTAAACTTGTTCTACAGTTGATTTTCAAATAAAGGAACTTTTAAGGTTGACTTAAATCCAAAGAAGAATCTCCTTGGCTCTCTAAGCTACTTAAACCCTATACTTTTCTCTTACAAAAATGAATCCTTATTTTTTTATAATATAACAGAGAACATTAATTTTAATCAATAACAATATAATCATTAATTAATCATATTATATTCAATCATACCTCATTAGTATATCACTTTATTATATTAATTTTGAAAATATCTACTAATTATTATTTACCTGAGGAAATATATTAGTAATTAAATACATTTACACAAACTATCTACTAATTAAAGTCAAACCAAAACTATAGCATGACATACCTCTCCTTTGAACTCAGGCTCTATTGGATTATCAAGGTGGACAGCTTCTGGGTAAGCAAGAACTTGACCTCTTCCCGGTAACCGGTCATCAGGCATAGGCATAAACCTTTGTCTCTCGTCAGATATAATCATGTACTTAAACCTTTGCAATCAAAAATAACACAAACTATTATAATATCAAAAAAATTAAAATAACATAAACTAATTTCAGAACAGTTAAATTAAAACTATGATTTTCTTTCTTTTATTTTTCAAAGTCTTAGGAAAAAAAATTTGAACAAAACTAAAGTTACTCACTTGTCTTTCCTAGGTTTGAATGCAACTCTAGTATTGTCAAGATCAAAGGCAGGCCATTCCTTCAAATGCTCGTAAATGGCATACGTGTAGAATCCAGATGAACCACGAAGCATTATAAATCTACACATAAATTTTATCATCATCATAATTATTTACTTCGATTTAATTTTACCCCAAAAAACAGAGTTGATAAAAAATATATTTGGAATTTCAATAACCTTTTATCAATATTGAGTGGTGCAAGTTTTCCTTCAAGAGAGAAATTCCACGTTCTAGTGAAAGATAGCTCAACTTGTTCTTCATTTTCAACTATCACCGTAAGATTTGTAGTTTCCATCCTTTAAATTCAACATTGTCCACAAATAATTTGGGTACATTTAAAATGAATCAAATTCAAAGTTCTAAAATATAATAAATATAACATTATTAATAAGAAATGATATACTATATGACAATTGACAAGGTCCGTGAATTTTACCTGTCAAATCTACCCTTCCCTTTTGCTCCTTTTTTTGTTCTTTTTACCCCTCCCTGGTCCCAAACAATATCCCAATACCTACAATTTCATTGGTAATAATTGGTTAAACCAAAAGAACAAAAATATAAGAAAATGAAAAGGAAAAAAAAGTGACATTTGAAATTGAATTGGTATACCCTCTGTCAGATTCGTTGTTAACAACTTCGAGCAAATTGTCGAGTCCATTATATTGAATTCCAATAACAAATCCTTCAGGATTTGATAAATTTACTTGGACTATGCCATTATCCATTATCACCTGAACAAAACCAAAAAAAGAAAGAAAAAAAATCATACTAATATTTTTATATGCCCCAAAAGAAATTGAGACCATTGCCTCATATATGCTATCCCAAAAAATCATAGTTAAATATTAAATAAAACATATAGTTTAAGAAGAAGCCATTGCAGAAGTGGATTACATGTTTTTCTTGAATATCCAATCGTACCCCTGGGATATGACATACTATAAATTAGTCACTTCAATCTTCAGCTAATATTAATTTTCATAATATAGACTAAATCCTGGTGCAGCATTTCTTAATGTTGGATAAAATAAAACTATATATTCAAATTAATACATAAAAATTAAAAACCCATATAGGCAAAAAAAAGAAAGTTTAATATACAAAAAGAGAACAAGAGTAAAGTTATGAAACCTGGATGAGTGCTATTATTACTACTCAGAACCACGATGAAATGCAACATTAAGAACATGAAAAGATTAAGGAACTCCATTGTTCCCTGTTTCAACTTCAAGCTTCACCCTCTGTTGGTTGCTTGAAGACAAATGTTACTTTCAGATTCCTTAAATTTGTGTATTTATCTTCAAAATTTCTTTATAATTCCATATAAGCAACATTTTTTTGACTGACCATATAAGCAAACTTGATCAAAACGTTTCTGCAAAAGGGAGATTTTATTGCTTCAGGAGAATGAAATTTTATTGCTACAGAAAGTATTTATTATTAATTTTTTTGACTAGTATTTAATTATAAATTTTGTTATTGCACTTTAACTAAATTTAAGCAACAGCATGTGTTAAAGAAAATAATATTATAATTTTAATTGATACTTAAATACTCATTTTCTACTAAATCAATTTGAATATTTCACACATATATTAAGAAAAGTGTGAATAAATTAGATTCACTTATATTTTACAAAATTACCTTTTATCAACTACTAATATTGGTTTATTGCCAATTAACATTAATACAAAATAGATAGTGAAATAATAATAATGTACTTAGTATTAATTAAAAATACCATTAAAAAAATGGTTAATGTTTATTTTAGGACAATTTCATTTACAAATAGATCGGTAGAAATAAAAGTAAATGTTTATGATTTTTTTTGACACACATGATTGCATTTGATCCACTTTGACGAATATAGTATGGTATTTTGTAATAAAAAAAAAAAAAAAAAAAAAAAAAAAAAAA
>JBBPBQ010000001.1:64160026-64202680 GCA_037974755.1 Cicer yamashitae
TTTTTTTTTTTTTTCTTTCTGTTTTGACTTTTTATCTTGAATAGGTGCACAAACTCATAATGATAATTATTTTGCATAAAAAATATTATATTTTACTTCTCCAATTTACATAGTTATTCTCTAAAATATGTTGATTGTCTTCAAAAATATCTGTTATAAGTTCAATAAGATTATTATTAATAATTTTATTTTTTAAAATGATTTTTGCATTCAAAACCCTAATTTTTTTTAATTTAGTTTTTCTGGATTCTTAAAAACCAAGAAAAACCATGTAAAATTGTTTAATTTTCTGTTTTTTTATTTGATTTATTTTCAAGAATCCTAAATTTGTCAATTTGGGATTTTTGGGTTTTGAAAAATATTCATGTCATTTGTAAAAATACTAACAGCATCTCAACAACGGTATTTTAAATTTCATTAAGTGACGACCCTATAACAATATAGACATATTACATCAAATCTCAGTTTCATGTAATATTTCTATATTATCATAAAAGATTCTCAGCAGATATTACATACAAGATTGTAAATTAAGTGATACTCTTGTTAAAGGAAACAAATTAAGTCTCAAGCAAGAAAAGAAAATACAAAAGATTCCTTACGCATAGTCGTAGGAAGTTTAATGCATGTCGAAATTTGTACACGGCCCATTATTGTGTAGTATTGTTATATAAAATATGTTAATAAGTGTTCCACAAGACATTTGTTAAGGAACAAAAAAGAAATAAAAAAATAAAGTTTTATGTGAGAAATATCAATGTATAATTTTCAAAATTTTATTTTATTTTATATTTTTTGAGAGGCACTTGTAAGTATTTTTCATAAAATAAAAATGGTTCTCACATTATATTCTAAACTTCAACAATTTCTTAATTAAAAGAAACATTTTTGGTAAACAATATTGGTCATTAAACTCATTATAAAAGTAAAATAAGATAAATAACGAGTCAGATAATACTCAATGATAAAACAATTACGAAAATAAATCTTGTAAAAAAATTATACGTGATTTATTCTCCTAAATGTCACTAAAATGGTCTGGGAAGTAAATCATATATAAACCGTTTATACAATAATAATTTCCTAGTAATGTAAAATATTTCGTATTAATTCTATAAAAAAATTTCCTTTTAAAGTCATAATAGTACTTTAATAGCATTAATTAAAAAAATTATAAAAAAAATATTTTTTAGACGTTTTAAAGTATAAAATGATTTTTTAAATTAATATAATTGATTTCGTGTGATATTTTTTTAATTGATAATGAAATAAATAAATTTAATATTTTTTTAAGATAATATTTATTTTAGATAAGATTTGTAATTGATTTCCTGTGTATTTCATTTATTTATTATTTTTAGAGAGATAAAGAAGTAACCAGTGAGTTGTAAGATTTCACACTGAACTTTCAATAATGTTAATCTGTAGCTGCACTTAACTCATTACAGTTGCATTTTCAATGAAAAAGCTAGTGCTTTTTATTCACCAAGGCAATACCTAATTTTAGTAATGTTTTTTTCTTCCTTTCCTGTGTACTTAGTCGTGCACTTATTACTCTTCCCTCTTGATTAATTTTTCCTAGAAATATTATAATGATTTCAATCATGGAAGAAGTTCTAAAATGATGACTAGTGAATGCTAGCATCTATACCAGCAATCATTATTGGTAAACTAAACATATATAACTGCATGTGAAATGTAGGAGTAGCGAGTACTAAAAATTTTATTTACTTTCTAAATAAAAAATAGGAGAAGTAAAAAATTATTGATAAAAAAATATTTATAATTATTTTACCATGTTAAATTCTTAATACTCAACTAACAAATCATATATATTATTTAAATATTTTTGAAAAAACCTCGTATGTCAAAAAATAATTTACATTTAATAAAAAAATAACTCACGTCAAATTATCTTCGACGAATCACACATCATAAAAAATAATAATACGGTAGACATTTACAAGATCTTTCTTAATTTGGTAATTACATCAAAATAAGTTAAAAAAAAAAAACTGAAAATTTGGTAGTACTTTCAGAATCATCACTCATTATTTTCCTATTTGGTTGAATTGAATTGAATACTATATTATAGTAAAACAGAAAAGTCTCTCAAATTTTCTTATTGGAACTAGAAATTGCAGCTGGACCTTCCAAACGAATATAATCATACATAATGGCCTGAAATGGACCATTACCTCTTGCTTGTGTCAAAAATATGGTATTATAATTATAATCTCCTTCAACAAGTAAATTGCCTGGTATGTCCACACTATAAAGCCAACTAAGTCCATGAATTCCATGCCTAGCAATTGAATTATCCTTTCCTATCAACCCACTTGAAAATAATGGTCGATTTGCTTTTGGGTCATTAACTCGTACCTAAAATTATAAACAAACTATATTTATGAAACTTAGGATAAGCTTCAAACCTTGATTAGTTAGTACTTAGAAGTATTAACATTAATCCAATTAACTTGATACGTGCACCGATTTGTTTTGTCTGTCTGTTTTTTTCGACAAAAATAATAGAAGTTATAAAATTGTATATAATTTTTTTTTATTTAAAAAAAATCGATTATACAATTGATAAGGAAGAATAAAATTGTAAATAAAATAATTTAAACGAAAGATAAAATTAAAAAACAAAGTTACACCAAAACTTAATAGCCCCGTTATAAGTATAGAAAATATATATAGATACACAAAATTAATTTGGAAATTAGTACCTGAAGTTCTGAATATGTTGCTGATGCCAAAGCTACTCGTAGTTTATAGCTACTGTTTTTGTTCACACTATCAAGCTTAAACTTGATTTGCCATGTAGTTCCCTGATATGTATTATCATCTTTCTTCCTGAAAATGGAGAAGAAAATTCAACAATTCTTAAATTGTTTCCTCTTGATTTAGATGATATTAATAAGCATGGTAATGCAAAGCAACTATATATCACTACCTTGTAACTTGAGCAAAGAACCAATCTTTGGTATAGTCACTAACACCAACTGTGTAAATCAAATCTTTGTCAGGGTATAGTTCTGCATATCTCTCCCATATCCCATATTGCCTAAACCTGTAAAATGCAAATTAAAATCAACTATAACAATTATATCAATAGTCTTGGATTTTGAAATTTTGCTCATAATATAATATGAGTAATTAAGAAATCTTTGCCCTGTCCTTTTTGAACTGATAATTTAAAAATAGTCCAAGGTTCAATGTTTTAATCAATAATAATCATATGATAATAAAACAAGCAAAACGGTGATACTAACTTGTCTGGATGATTAACATAAAGTTTGTTGATATATTTAGGATTTGGATCAGGAACATAAAACTCGGCAGCTGAACGATCAGGGATGCCTATTTCCCACAATGTTGGACCATCTCTTGGAGGTTCATATACAAGATCACCAATGTCTATATCACAACCTGTTTTCACATTAACCAAATACACAATATGTTAACACAAAAAATGTTAGCAATTTAGAAAGAAAATTAACAAAATTGATTGATGAATTAAATTAATACCTTCTGTTATGCTAATTACTACATCATATTTATAGTCACCAATATAACCAGGTACCCATGCATAAACATTATAGTTGCCGACATGTATGTTGCTGATTGAGAAATAGCCATCATAGTCTGCTGTAGCCCAAAACTGATAATTCTGATAACAATTAAATGTATCATACAAGTTAGCTAGTAGTGTTTTGTAGGCTTATGAAGCACCGACAAAGACACAAACCTAAGACATGGCATTGACAAACACATTAACACGGATAATAATTTGAAAAAATAAAAGAAAATCAATATAACTACATGTGTGTCATGTAAGTTTTGGACATTGACACGTGTTGGACACCAAACGCATCTTCAATATGAAGTGTCTGTGTTATAGAGGTCACAGTCGCATTTGCACTGCAAACATTAATATTGCAGTAAAATGTAGGTAATTACAGCTAATGCAACCACAATTACAGTTGTGATTTTGGTGCAAACATATCTAAAACTTTTATATTGTGGATAGCAATTTAGAACTATATATAAGTTCCTAAAATGATATCCTACATTATAGTGGAAATGAGCACACTAACAAGAACATGTACACTTAAGACTAAAACATATTTTTGTATTTTTAAAGTCACCTTGCATTCTCTTTGCCAAGATCCAACATCTCCTGGTGGAGCCAAGCCAACATAAGCACCTTTTGCTGATACATAGTCATCATCATCTACAAACCTTTGTTTTATAAGCCAAAAATGGAATTAATTAAAAAAATACTACATTTACTTTTTCAATTAACATAAAACTACCAAACGGTTGAACAAAATCTTATATCACATTTGTTTTACAAGAACACACACCTCTCTTTAATCAATAGCCTGCCACTAACATAACCACGTTCATCCCACTTTGGGAAATCATCTGATTCAGGAAAACTATAGGGCCAGCTTTGAACTTCCATTAACATCTGTAAGTTTGATTTGGTAAATAACATAATATGTACTTAGATAAATAAATGATAGATTAATTAGTAATATTGAACCTGAAGTTTAGCATCATCCCATAGCTTAATTGGGTCACCACCATCATATGGAGAATTCAAATAGATAAAAACAGGACCAAAAACTTTTTTCCATGCCTCACCAGCTTTGAACTTAGGTACTAAATCCTGTCCACTATAATGAGCACTCAGAAACACCTGATTATGTTATTTGGACAAGAAAGTATAATATCAGAAAATAAACTTTGGTTTAAAATAATATGATTATATAATTTATATGTTTTTTCTATTTTTTTAGGCAACTACATTATTTTCTTAGGATTACTTGTATTAGTATATGATATACGATTAAATGCATGTTTGGAATCAAAATGAATTTGACGAAATTATGGTGACACCGTGATTTTGTTGAAGCTCCAAAGTGTAACTTTTACAAAATCACATATCATGATTCTGTTAAATTCACTGTGAATCCAATCATGCACTAAGCACTTACCGCAAGTGTGGTGGGTCCAACGTGGGAAGTTAAGTTTTGTTTGACGGGTCCACCAGATCGAAACTCATTGCTAGGCGTAATGAGCCAGAATCCAACAGCAGGATCCATGGAAATCCATCCATGAACTTGGCTATCTTTGTTATCACATGAATATTGATATTTGTCATCCACCTACACATTAGTTATAGTCAATCCTTATTACAGTTACATTACTTTAAAAAAAATAATCATACACAAACCTCACTTGCAATGCCAAAAAATTATTATTAATAAAGGTGGTACTAATGGTCATTTTACAGCTATCTTAGAAAAGATTTGAACTTCATCCATTGAAATTACAAAGTCAAACTTTTACCATTGAACTGACATCTCAGGGATAAACATGATAATTTTGTCTTAAAGTATCTATCTATATTCTCACAGTTAACTTAAGAGTTTTTCCTCAATATACTTGACAACATATATAAGATAATGAATGCATGTAATGTAAATGTACCTCTCCTTTAAGTTCTGGCTCAATAGGATTGACAAGTAGAACTGCTTCTGGATAAGCAAGTGCTTGTCCTCTAGGCGGTACTCTGTCATCTGGAAGAGGCATATTCCTTTGTCTATTATCTGCCATTGCCATATAATGGAACCTATCCACACCACACAATTACTTCCATCAACCAATTTAATTAAGAGACATGTACTATCACTAAACCAATTTTATAATGATACAATTATAACTCATTATTTTGTCACTTCACAACATTAATTTTAAGATTAAGTTACAAACATTGACTAATGCGTCATAATAGTAAATTCACACGTGAAAATTACAAAATAAAATCGTAAAATGTAAAGGCTAATTAATTACTTGTCTTTTCTAAGCTTGAAAGCAATTCTTGTTTCATCAAGATTGAAAGCCGGCCAGTCCTCCAAGTGCTCATAGATTGCATAGGAGTAGAAGCCGGAACAACCACTGAGCATTATGAACCTAGAGTCACACATAAATAAATTAACTCTATAAAGTTGCTTTCTTTTTTAGTAACATTAATATATGGTAGCTAGGTATATATTGTCACATACCTTTTATCAATATTTAAAGGAACCAACTTGCCCTCCATGGAGGCATCCCATGTCCTGGTGAAGGATAACTCAACTTGATCCTCATCTTCCAATATAACTTTGAATGTGCTTCCCTTTATCCTGCATACCCTCATGAATTAATCACAATTCAAAAATGTCATTTGCTTACTATATAAGTCTACATTTTTTAAAACAGGTGAACAAAAAGTATATACATATATATGTCTTTGTTGAATTAAGGTGCATGGTAACAAGACAAAGAAACTGAAATACAAAAGTGAGTATATATGAAAATAAAGTATATACATATATGCATGGTAACAAGATCAAGAAACTGAAAATTCTGTTAAGCAAAAAAAGTGAGTAAATATTGATTTCTCCTCCCTCGCCGTGTTGGCTGATAGGAGTTTGATTGTCTTTCCTAAGGATTTTTAGCTTTGTTTATGTTTGTTTTCTTGAAGCTCGACCCCTTCTTTTTTTAAAAAAATAAACTGAAAAGTTATGTTAGGCAAAAGTGAGTATATATGAAAGTAATTAAGTTGGGCATATTCATCCCCTTAAATGTGTATATAGCTAAATCTTACGTAGCAACGATATTTTAGATTAAATGTGTGTTTGAAGTCCAACGTTGACACGACACCAACACGTGTGGTTACATTAGACCACTCGCATTTTCTAAAATTATTATTGATGACTATATATTAGTGTCAACGTCATGTCCGTATATGTGTTAGTATTTCATATACTCAAGCAATACCATCAATAGAGTGGAATCTTCAGCTCAAATTGTCTTGCAAATTAAATAAATTATAAGGCAAAAAGGAAGAAAGAAAATATGGACATACACATCAAAATTTCCAGTGGTTCCTGTACTTGTTGGTGAGCTCCAAACAAGGTCCCAATACCTAACATCAGAAATTGCAAACACATTTTTATTACATGAAAGTTCCTTAAATTTGTAAATCCAATTATACATGACTTTTCAAGATATACCCTCTATTAGATTCATCATTCAAAACTTCAAGCAAGTTGTCAATGTCATTATACTGTATTCCAGTAACAATTCCCTCAGGATTTGATAAAGTGACTCTTAGTATGCCATTGTCCATCACCACCTACACATGAATGAAAGTTTTACCATAAACTTTTTATTTTTTGGAGACTCGTATAATTACCAACATGTGCTTCATAAATTCATATGGAAGGAAAATCATTCTAGATGTAATATTTTAACTAAATACATGATGATCTTGAATGCTGAGTTGCACCCCTAGCGATGACATCGTGGTACTTGCAGTGAGCGATCAATGAAAATATCACAGAAAAGATGAGAAGTTATGTTCAATATAATGAGAAGAAAGAATGCATGGCCTTTTAATTTATATGGTACTAATGGCAGGTTTTGAGTACAACGTTTGGATAAAACAATTTGTGCTTATGTGATAATATATAGCTTAATAATACTATGTAATCTACCAACAGATATTGAATAGACTTGAGGAATTATATACATGATGTTGGTTTATTAGTTTCCTTGAACTAAAGACAAAGCATTCTTTAAATCTCTTTACTTAGTCGTCACATTTGTTTGGTACATATGTTGTATATTAGACAAAGGCGTCAGAGTGAAGAAACAGTGAAATTTTGTTTTTTTTTTTTTACAAGAATATAGTATATGTAATGCTTAAAGTCAAATCAACCGGTAATTATCAATATCGTTCACTTAATTACATAGCTTGTGAAAGGGATTTTACGTGTTGGGATTTAGGAAGGGTAAAGTATAATAATAAGTCTACAATATACAGCTTTTGAGCCATCCCAACCATTGACCAATGATATTTATGGATCATTCTCAACATTATATCCTCAAATATGGAAGAATTCATATTCAGTATAACAGAAAATTTTAAAATGTACCATAGAATTTGAAGTGTAATATGGTATTTGATTTTTTAAACACCCCACAGAGGTTCAAATACCAGGTGAAATCCCACATTATACAAAACGGTGTGCACAAAACTAATGTTCAATCTGCCTGTTTCATGAATGGTGGTGTGGATGAACTAGTCTAACATAAACAACATAAATTTGTCATGGGTTTAGGCGTTCGAGAACATTTGTGCAAATGAAATACACGCATAAAAGCTGCAGCCGCTGCCAACAACAACACAACATCAAATTCAGAAGAGATTAAAAAGGATAATATTAATAACATGTATACAATGTTCACAAAGTACATTACATTTTTTCATTAAAAAACAAATAAATTCCCATATGATGAAAAACAATACTATTTTGTATCATTTATTTACCTAGGCTAGGTTAAATATCTTCTGTCAAACAAGGTGGACCTTCCAAACGAATATAGTCGTACATGAAACCCTGGAAAGGACTGTTGCATCTTGGCTGGGTAAAATATAGAGTATTTGTGCCATCAATAAGAAGAGAACTTGGTATGCTCACATGGTATAGCCAATAGAGTCCATGAATTCCATGTCTTGCAATTGAGTTCTCCCTTCCTATTAATCCAGTTGTAAATAGTGGCCGCCTTGCATTGGGGTCATTGACTCGAATCTTCGCAAACAATGTATACAGGTACGTCAGCACAAAATTTTAAAAAGTGAAATACCATCATATCTCGTGCACGCATGAGAGAGAGAAGGCAGGGGATTTTACCTGCAATTCAGCTAATGTAGCAGATGCAAGTGCAACTCTCAGTGTATATGTAGTTCCTTGAATCACACCACTGAGTTCAAACTTGATTTGCCAAGTTGTTCCTTGATGAGTGTTATCCTCTCTTTTTCTGAAGTTATACAAGCTTGAAATATTATTAGAGAATATGTAATGTTTAACTCAAAAGAAATCTATTTAAGATGAAGTAGGGGTTATGGTCTTCAGCCATGTTATACAAATAATCAATATTCCAAGAATCAGACCTGGGAACCTGAGCGAAAAACCAATCCTTCCTATAGTCACTAACACCAATTGTATAAATCAAATCTGCATCAGGATATAATTCTGAATATCTGTCCCACAATCCATACTGCCTGAACCTACAAGTTGAGCGAAAAATGGAAGATCTAAAAAAACAGAACCGACATATCCAGGAAATATTGTCATCACATGCAAACAGATTAATGCACAGTTGGATCATGTTTTCAGAATTTTTATCGTGTTATAACAAAGATTCAAAATTAAGCAAAATCATACCTAGCAACATAAGGGAAAAAGAAGAAATATATCCCTAATAAGAGAAAACAAAACTAACCTGTCTGGATGGTTGATAAAAAGCTTATTAATATGTTGTGGATTTGGATCAGGAACATAAAATTCTGCGGCCAATCTATCAGGAATACCTATTTCCCACAATGTGGGGCCATCCCTGGGAGGTTTATATATACATTGACCCAATTCCATGTAAGAACCTGTGTTGCAAGTTTAGTAAGCACGTCATTTTTTTAAAAGAAGGCAAACGATTTTAACTTTGACAATGCTAATGAACCTGAGCTTATCTTCATAATATCACCAGATTTTTTGTAGTCTCCAACAAAACCAGGCACCCAGGCAAAAAGGTTGTAGTCACCTGGACGTACATTGCTAATCGTAAAATTTCCATTCTCGTCTGCTCTGGTCCAGAATTGATAGTCCTGGCACAAGTAGAAGTTAAATAATGTTCTGGAAAGGAATTTATTTAGGAAAACAAAAAGCACTCTTATGATTATCTTGATTCACTTAATTTTATGCTTCTTCAAAAGAAAAGGAAAACAATGTAGTTTAATAGTTTGTGCAGTCAACTCAGTCCGTTAAAAGAGTGAAATTATTACACTGTTGGCCTGAAGCTTAAACTATTATTACAAGGAGAAATTAAATAGGCCGGTCCTAGAGTCCTCGTCCCCAATTGAGAACATGTTTTCGATGCAGATCGCGGGAAATAGGGGTTTGTTCAAATTCCACTACGTTATAGTGCTTTAGCGCTGCTATTTAACAACTCTGGTGGAGAGGGAAAATGAAGGCTGAGCACAAACAACAAAAGTACAGCTCATGAAACTAAAATACTAGGTTTCAACAAGTGAAGCAAGAACACCTTGCATTCTCTTTGCCATGATCCTGCATCTCCTGGTGGAGCAAGACCAACATAAGCACCATTTGCTGGTATTAAGTCAGTGCTGATGTACCTAAAAATAATTAAAATGCTTCACTCAAATTCACCTATTGAAGAATAAAAAACAACCATAATGTTGCTGAAGCTCAGCAATTGATTACTTATTCAATTCATGGCATTTATGCACTCCAAAAAAATTGCAGTAGTTAGCACTAAACTTGAATTGCAAGAGAATTGGGAAAACCGTGCTTGTATCCATGCACTAACAAAACAATAAGATACACATCCAACAATTCAAGATAAAAACCTTAAGAACAAACCAGGCTAAATCATGCTTGCATACCTGTCTAAGACAAATAATTTGCCACAGACGCTGCCTCGTTGATCTGATTTTAAAAAGTCCTCTGAAGCGGGGAATGAATACGGCCAACTTTGAACCTCTCTCATCATCTAAATATCAATTCAAATCAGTCTTTATCTTAAAACTTAATGCATCCAACTGTACAAAACTATCAACATCCAAACATGAAAAGTACTAGAGACACATAGGCCTACCTGTATTTTTGCATCCTCCCATAGCAAGAGTGGGTCATCACCGGTTGACCCGGAATTGAGATAAATATATACGGGACCAAAAACCTTTTTCCATGGTTCACCACCTCTAAATTTGGGTACCAAATCTTGTCCAGCATAGTGACCACTAAGAAACATCTGATGATGCCAATTTAACAAACACGTGATGTTGTAAGAGATAATAATCAGGTAAAATGTTTTCAACTTGTATGATAGCCATGCAGAAAATCTATCATCGTTGTCTAAGTTCATTCACTTACGGCAAGTGTGGTAGGTCCAACATGTGAGGTCAAATTCTGCTTGAGGGGTCCACCAGAACGAAACTCATCACTAGGTGTGATCTGCCAGAATCCTACATGTGGATTGAAAGATATCCACCCATGGACTCGATTATCTATGTTTTTACATGAGTATTGATACTTGTCATCCACCTGTAATCAAAATCATAGAAGAACATAATAGAATACTTCATTTCATACCTACTCGATCCATGAGAAGGAAATCATTTTTATCTCCTTTTCAAATAGTAACATTGAAAATTATCTTAGTTGACACCGAAAACTAATGAGGGTTCTTATCACCTTTTCAACTAGTCACATTGATGATTATCTTAGTTGACACTGAAAACCTAATATCTGCAAGATTGTGCTTTCTTTTGTTGTCGTAGGATTTTGGTTGGATAGTGTGAGGTCAAATTATTTCTAATGTCAAATTGCTAAAAGGAATATACAATCAATTAAAGTTAGTTTGCTCCCCTATGATTAGTTCCAATTTCATTGTGCCCTTTTTTGGTTTCATTTTGTTATCTGTCTTAGACTACAAAAATCATAACTCTAATTCATGGAAGTCACAAAATACCAATTAGAGATTTCTTTATTCTCTTGTACAGTGTTCTCATTTAAAAGTTCAGAACCTTAAACTAAAAGTCGGCAGAAAAACAAACATGCCTTGATTTTAAACCTACTGGTTTAGTGGATCATAACATTAATAAGCACTTTCATAGTTGACATTTCAAACACACACACACATGGAGATAAACAATATGTTAACGAAAGCCAAAGTGACAAAGTTGAAACCAGATGGTGGAAAGTCATATTCCCCAAACCACATGGGGTAAATATAATTTAATCATATTTTAAGAAAAATATTTAATGATGTAAGTAGGGACCAGTAAAACCGTGTAACATTAAGGGTGCGAATGAATTTGGTGTCAAATCAAACATCAAATTCAAATGTAAAAAAGCAAGCATGTCTATCTGCATGTATATAAGACCTTAAATAGACTACTAAGGCAATATATTTGCAACCAGTACCTCTCCTTTTAATCGTGGATCCTTAGGATTGACTAGTAGGACAGCTTCTTGGTAGGCCAAAGGTTGGCATCTTCCTGGTAACCGATCCTCTGGAAAAGGCATAATCCTTCGCCTATCGTCTGCCACAGCCATGTACTGAAACCTGTAAACTTGGTTGTTAAATTAGATGAATATCCAAATGTAAAAAATTATTGGGACCATCTCCACTATAGTTTTGAGTGTAAAATCCCCAAAGATCCAGAAAAAGAACGCTTGTGTTACTTTTTTTGTTGCAAAGGGAATGCTTGTGTTACTTTTGTCCCTAGATTTGTGAAGCAAGTTAAATTTAGAAATTGGAATTGCAAAGTTATTTGTAAATGCTGGAAAATATCTAGCCATTTTCATAGTTGCAAAGTCTTGTCAAATAAAATACAAATATAGGTTCCACATCAAGTGAGAGCATACTCTTATTGGAACAATGGATCTTGACCATACAACCATACATAAATGTTAAGATTAAATTTAAGTAAGATCGGTCTCGACCATGCCTGATTATATGTATAACCAAGATTAGCCGCTTACATTTCTCACGGTCTCACTTGTTATGCTCCTTCTATAATAATCCTCACTTGATACATCTCTTATCTATCTACCTACCTATCAATAGTTATTTAATGCTTAAATAACCACACAAAATAGTCACGTAACTTTTATACTTTAATGTTGACCATTTATGGTAAGATCTCTAAAGGTTAAGATTTACTCCTTTTCCTCTCAGATGGAAGTATCCCTCACATTAGATACCTCTCTCTCTCTCTCTCTACGCACGCACACACACATAATATAAATAGATAAGTTGATTTACTTGTCTTTTCTAAGCTTGAAAGTGATCCTCGTTTCGCTAAGATCAAAATCTGGCCATCCTCTTAAGTGCTCATAAATTCCATAAGAGTAGAAGCCCGATGAACCACGGAGCATAATGAATCTGAAATGGACCATTCACAAACATTAATCCAATAGCTACCATGTAAAAAGGTATTATAGACAAAATTTGACTAATGACCTTTTGTCAATATTTAAGGGGACAAACTTTCCCTCAAGAGAAGGATCCCACATTTTTTTGAATGAAAGCTCCACCTGGTCCTCATTTTGAACTATAACTTCGAAATACGTTCCTTTAATCCTGAATCATAACATCTTGAGTTCACATTTGCTTCAAATATTATCCTCAAGAAAAAATTGAACGGATAAGATTTCCAATAAAACAGTTAAGAAAAATAGAGAGGGTTAGACAAGTTCATATTTATGCTCAGGTGTGAGATAAAATCCACTCACTCCCATTTTAGTTATAAACTCTAACTGATGAATAGATTTGAATATATTATCAAAGACTCCTCAAGAAAGTAACAAAAGAAAGTAGTATTGGCATACACATCGAAGATTCCTTTGCTTCCTGGTGCACTCCAAACAAGATCCCAGTACCTAAACATTCCATTGAAAGATAAAATTCAGATTCTATCTTAAAAAAGGATAGTTTCCTCTGATTTCTGCACAATCAGTAAGAAAATATATATTTTTTCTTTCTTAATAAAGATAAGATGTAAAATACACCATTTTCCGCATGGCAAAGTAAATTTGATTTGTCAACCAAATTCACCATGTGTAATCTTTGCATTTGTACCATGAAAACAAATTGTCAATTTACGACTTACCTATAGATTAAATTGTCGATTAATTAGCAGTTCATTTAACAATTACATTTTCAAGAGGGTATGGTAGAAAGAGAGAGAAATGACAACAATTAGGCTATAGGATATAGAACCACATACACCTACCCTCTATTGGGCTCCTTATTGAGAACTTCAAGCAAATTGTCAACGCCATTGTATTTTATTCCAGTAACAATTCCATCTGGTTTTGATAAAGTAACTTGGACTATGCCATTATCCATCACCACCTGCACATGCCAAGTAGTTAAATGGCAACGCAGTAAGGTTATAGGTAGTATTGACTCAAGTTAGGTAAGATTTGTTAGTTTGGTTATGATCACTATATAAAGTGTACCACGTATTCGTTGTAATCAACTATTCTCATTGAATCAATTTCAAACAATTCAATCTTTCTTTTAATTATTTCTCTTTTTGTTGGGTTCTACCGTGCTTTTCAAACATAGTACTAGAGCTATGACATCTCTTAATTATATCTTGGGTAATTATTTCTCTTTTTGGTGAGTTATACCATGCTTCTCAACACTACGAAACACTGTGTTTGGTGTTCGACACATGTCATTGTAAAACACTGACACAACATGGACACAACATCGACACAACACCTGACATATGTAACTTAATTACATTTAAACACTTTTATTTAATTATAATTGTCTGCATGTCGGTGGCACTGTGGTGTTTGGCGTTGTTTCATAGAATATGAGACCAAAAAGAAGGAGAGAAGTAATGAACAAGTAAACATACATAGTGATATTGGATGTGCAACCGTACGGCTGGGGAGGACATGGTGGATCCTTCTTCCTTTTTTTTCTTTTTATTACAAAGAAATCTAAGCCAGCCAAGGTTCAGAATCAATCGATCATATCAAATTCAAATTCAATTATTTCACTTTTTCATGAATTGCAAGAGATTAAAAGAAAACGCACCTACAAATCATGACTGAAATGATGGGAGACGTGACACGTGGCACGTACCAGAGAGTGTGAGGAAAGGGTTAGTATAGGGAATTGCGGTGGCGTAACTGTAATTTATCTAAGCGCATAAATAACATACAAAAAACAGGAAATAGGGGAGGGGGCGCGGAGCGAGAGACTAAAAAAAGAAATGAAATGAAAATAGAAACTTTAGTCCTGGGAACCCGAGCAATAAATATTTCGAACAACAAAACTGTACAAAAAAGTTAAAAAATTAACAGTGTAGTTTAGTAGAGATGAAACATTATAAGACAATTTAATGGTTTAATTTATTTAAATATTTCAATCAGTTCTCGTGATATATATTCAAATTGTAATAGATAGATATAAAAAAAATTGTAAGATAGAGAGTGAATTCCAAATTCTTCTATAATAGACAATAGAAAAAAAATATATATTTTTTTAAAAAAAAATCGAGTATCTTGAACTTAATTGTAGATACAAATTTCTCCGTCAAAAATTGTAACAACATTAAACTTTTATGGCTAAATTTAAACTCGGAACTAAAAGAAATTTGAATCATCTACTCACTCTTGCATAAAAAAACAAATTGCGTCTTTTAAAAAATCGCATATGAATTGCATCCTTTAAAAAAAGTACAATTAAAATTGCAACACATCTAACTCATTACAGAATTAAACATACAATTTAGCCTAATAAAATGCTGCATCCGTTGCTTCCTTTGCTTGTTGGCTAATGGATGCTTGTTTTACAAGGGGTGATCAATGCTAGTAAGCAGAACTAAAAAAAATTAAGATGATTTGAAATAACTATAATATTAACTTTAATTGAACTATATGAGTAAAAAAATGAATTTATATTCATTAGTATTTGCAGTGTGAAAAGTTCTTAAATTCAGTAATTATCACACCATGTTTACAAAAAAAGTCTTGTTTTTCATAAAAACTAGCATCTAATCAAGTACTACACCATAACATCATTTTATTATATTAACTATTAAAATGTCCACAAATATCTATATGATAAGATATAATTAGATGCAGGTACAATGAAAATTACATTTGACAGTGTGTATAAAATAAATCTAAAATAATATACTCAATCAAACACAAACGAGAAGCCATTCCTTCTTCAACTATGTGTGTTTCAGTGTTTGGTTTACAGTAGTAATTGATAGATATAAACAAGGAATGACAATCTTTATAATGAATGACTCAAATTTATCTCTTTGTAGTTCTCTTCAAATACAGAACTACGGTAATTTTAATGTACTGGTAAAGTATATCTCATACGTCATAAATTATACAGGTAGAGCAATCTACAGCAACATAATAACATGTTTCCTCTTAGTTGCTAATGCACATTACTCGGTTCTGCCTTTCTCTGGTAAAAAATAGATCCAAGTATAACAGCGATACCGGTTATTGCAATTGTGAAAAGAAGACGTCCTTTTGAGAATTCGTTCTGCTGCCTTCTTGGTGCACTTGCATCTCTTTCAGCTGGTCTCTCGTTCCTTCACAAAACAAGTATATAGTTCATTCACAAGGAAAATAAATATAACTAGACTAAACTTCCATTTTAGTCCTCTAAGGATATACAGTTGACATCAATTTGGTCTTCCAGGTGAGATTGATGACATTAAATCAGTTCTGAAGTAAATATTTAGAGTGACATCAAAATGGTTAAAATTCATATTCACGTGGACTGTGACGAAAGGATAATTTAATGTCACAGAAAGATCTGGTTTGTGTCACAAATATTTGGTGGACCAAAACTAAGGGTTGGCTGTTTATTTTGTAAGTAATTACATCCCACATAGACCATAATAGAGTAATAGGGAAATGACACTAATTGCAAATTATAGGTAATGAAAATCCACAAAGTTAACTTATGTGGTTTCCACCTTTGTGTAGCTTGAGCAACAATACAGTAACAACTTTCTTAAACAGGTCAAAGGATTAGTTCCCCTATTATTTAATATTAAGCCTCGACTAAAAAAATGTATTTATAAGCTAGAGAAGATAACTCAGGATAATTGTAATGATATGCAATAAGAAAAAGCTCATTCTAACCAGTTGCTTTCATTGAACACAAAAAAAAAAAAAAACAGTTGTGAAACCCCAATCACCTAAAAATAATAGACTTCATTTTAGATGTGATCTTAAGTCTCTTCTCTAGAATCATCGTAAATTAAAAAGTAGGATAACTAACATTAGGAGGTACTTTTCCTTTAGAGGGAGTTTATATGAACACCTAAACAAATATTGACTCTGTAACTAATAGGAACAAAAGTAAGAGTAAAATAATGTATTTAACACTTGCACAAGATTGACCAACACTAGAATAAACAAATAAAATAGATAGGACATACCCCTATCCCTTAACCCTCAGAAAGACTAAAACTTGCAGTAATAATTATTTTTGGGACGGGAATATTATAATGCGCTGTAATTATAAATATATGATGACATTTTCCTACCTTGAAGACCCTGCAGCATTGTCTTGGACTATGTTGCAATTAAATTCATGGTTGTATCTTTCACGCAGTCTAACATATTTGTTACAAAGGTGACAAAGCTCTGTTCGATTCCCACATACTTCCTGAAAGATATTAAAGATCAAACTGAAATCAGTGCCTCGGTACATACTACATAATGCAACCTTCTTAATTCAAAAGTTTTTTTTATGACCACTCCACCTGATGCTCTGCCAGATCAATTGCTGGCAATGGAAACTCACAGAACTCACAGGTGACAATCCTTTGGGGGCAATTTTCACCTTTATGGATATCTAAACTATCACGGTCCATTGTTTCGCTGCACAGTGAACAGGAAACCTGCACAATTTCATATTTTCTTTAGAAAAACTATTGCAAAAGTGATTATGAAATCCAACTTCAATAAATCATAGTGTGCTAGGCAGAGTGGGGGAGCACCCTGGGGAACTGAATCAACTGATAGGCATGTGAACAGATTCCCCAAATTTTTCATTGTTTATGTTATCCCCAACATATATAGTGAGTTTGTTAGGATTCTTTCTTTGTGCAAGAAAGAATTCCTAGAATAGTGGTGTAAAACATACTCAAATGAATAAAAAGATAAAGATTGTAAACTGAAGAATGATTTTTTATTCCTCTAGTGAGGTTGAAAGAGAAGATACAAAAGGTTTACAACAAAGAAGATAACTTTGCACACAAGGCTACCTCAAAGAAGCCCTCTCCTTTCGCGCTAGAGAATTATCTAGTCACAAAACTTAATTATTCAAAGCTATCTCCCCTTTATCAACTGAGGGCTAATTAAAGACTTTCTAAGAATAACCTAACTAACTAACTCTTAACTCATCAACCTAACTAACTAACTCTAATTATCCTATATTCTCTATCCTAACAGAGTTGAGATTTTAAGTTTCTCCCCTAATGACTGATAAGAATCTTCACATTATATCCATGATGATGATACAATACAAAGAATAAGGCTGGCCAGGTTTGCTAAATAAAAGAAATGTGAATACACTAAATTTCTCTAAATAGCAGAGTTTTATCCCCCCTCCCCCCTAAAAAAAACACTACCAATTGAATACAAAATAACAAAGCAGAAAAGAACCCTTTAAAGCAACAAAGCTTATAGAATCCATGTGGAACACTGACAAAAAACAATACTCAATCTGAAATCCAAATTGATGAACAGAATTAAGTCACTCTATAATTGGCCAAAAATATGGTTGAAGCTACTAGGACAGCAAGAGGCATTTAAGTGCCACAAAGGACGGTATTCTAAAAACTAGAGTTTGGCGATTCTACTGGTGAATCAGTTGCAGAAACGAATATCTAAAATGGATATCTGAGTTTGTCCATTAACCATCTAATAATCAATAAAGTAGATCTAATAAATCCAACATTCCAACCAACCCATTAAACATATCATCATAAATGGATGAGTTGTGAAACACATTCTAAATCAGCAACAAACTGTAACTGAGACGTCAATTTTAGACCCATGAATCCTTCAAAACAAACTCACAATCTCTTCTATCTATTTATTTTTCTGTTATTCTTTACCATAAAGTAACACAGACATCTCAACTGTTTACTGCATAGACTAAAATCGCATGCAAGATAGTTTTTTTTAGGACTAAAAGTTGTATTTTTATTTTACAAAGACTAAATTTAAAAGACCTAGATTTTATAAGGACAAAAAACATATTTAACCCTAATTTCTATAAACCAAAACAAAAAAAACTAGAAAACAAAAACAAGAGAAAAGTTTCCATACCGGTGCATGGGTGCTTAAATAGTGATCCTCAGCATGTTGCTTGGGTACCATATCACCGCAAACCTTACACTTTTCAAGGTTCCGGGCGCAATGAACAGAATGCAAATCAATATTTGCAGCAGGAATAGCCCGATCACTAAAAAAATCCATAAAAATAAAACAAATCAAGATCAATTTTCTTAAGAACAAAACATTATGAACACAACGCTATCGATAATTCAAAAACAAGTTCAAGTAGCCATAATTTTGAGCTGAGATATCTGCGTTGAAATAAATCGAGAATTGATGAATCGAAAGCAAAGTGTTTACCAGTGAATGCATATACTTGTGGGTTGATCGGAGACAGCTGCCATGTCGTTAAAATATAAATGAATCGAAGAAAACGTTGTTCTACGACCTAATCTTCACAAAATAGAGAAATAGAAAGGTAATTGAGAATTAATAATGATATTAGTAAAATCAAATTGTGAAGAAAAAATAGAGAAGAGAGATTACAAAAATTGAGATTATGGATATGAGTGAAATTATAGGTAGATTTCGGAATTTGGGAATGAAACACAGCACAGAGATGTTCCTCTTTCTATCTCCTTCAACTACTTCGGTCCAAAACACTTTAGGGTGATGGCTTTTTCTAGGTTTATATTTGCAGAACATATATGTGCAAAAAACACTTTAATATGGTGATTTTTTTCTTTCTATATGAGATATATATTATAGAGTTAAATTATAATTTAAAAATATATTAAATTTTTAAAATAAGGAACAGTTGTATATATTGTATTTCTTTAAATTTTAATTTAATTGATAAATTATTAATATTGTTAGATGGTCCGAGTTTAGATTCAATATCTCGAATGGATTTTTGGTGCCAAAAAAAAAAAATATATATATATATATATATATATATATATTTATATATATTTATATATATATGTGTGTTATACATATTTATCAATAAAAATAAAGAAATTAATTATAGATAGATCACCGTTAAAATAACAATAGGAACTGCTTCGAAAATAAGGAACAAGTTTATATAAATTATATATTATAATAACATTTTATTTTAAATCTTAAATATATTTAAATATAAATATAAAATTTATTAAAAATATTTAGCCATATTATTTTTAATATAAATAAAATGATTACTGATAATAGAAAATGAAAATAAGATAAATATTAAAGATTCAATTTGATCTTTTACAATTTTAATTCGATTAATCTCTGACAAAATTTTATATTTAAATTAGTTTCTGTTAATTTCATATGAAAAATAAATTAATCTCTCACTAATTTAAACCAAATAAATTCATCACTCTTATCATTTTTCTTTCCTATCTTTTCCTTTCACAACTCTTAAACCCCGAAACCATCTCTATGAAAACCATCTCTGCAATATGCTCCCTCCATAACCGGTAGTAGGTTAAAAATGATAGATAACTAAAAATAATTAATTTCAGTCGCAATTACTTTCAAAATCACACATATAAATGGTGGTGATTTGTCGACACTACAAAATTTTTAATATTGATAATATATAATAATTAAAGTTTTTTTAGCTCGGATTTGGATCCTCTTAATCTAAATTTTCCTCAATTTCTCTTAATTTTACTTTTTTTTTAATTATTTTCAATTTTGATTCAAATTTTATATCTTATAGATCATGCATGTAAATTTTTTTACAAATTTTAAACTATTTGATATGTTATTGAGATATATCAAAATTCATGTTTTATGTCATTTTATTGAACACTATTAATCTTCATAAGTCTCAATAATATATCAAATAATTTTAAATAAGTGTAAATTTTTACATACACGGTCTATATAATATAAAATTTTCAATCCAACAAAACAAAATTGAAAAAAAAAATTTAAAAGAAATAAAAATGATTAAAAGAGATAGAGTGAGATTTAAATTGAAATATTCAAACTCTTTAAATTCTTTATTTATTGACGTTATTTTTTCTCATACCAAAAAGTTACAGCTACCTTTCTCGTGCAAAAAAGTTACGACTACCCATCTCATTAACATTTATCTGTTTTTTACTACAATAGCATTAATATTTATATTCTTTCTCTTTTGACACCATAAACAAACTATTGAGATCCAAAATTATAAGTGTCTGACAAAGACAATTTGAGGCCTCAAATCCATGAATTTGTAAAAGTCTCATTTAAATTGAATTTCATCGGTTAAATTGTTCTATTTGTCGAGTAACTTTGTTAAGTATGCTTCATTCATTATCTATATGTGTGACATTTTATACTTGAAATAAATGATAAAATTAACGAATAATAAATTATATTATAAAACGCAAGTATTGATCTTATTGTTGATGTTCTTTAGCATAAAAGTTTATGAGATATCTTTGTATTTCTATGTTATTCTCTATTGTATGTGTACTTGTATTATTTGAAATTCTTAATGAATTTTTTTGTTGTCACGTGTTGTTTATCTTTTGTTAATGAAGTGTCGCCACCAATCATTTTTCTCAATTTTACAAATTATAGAATAAAGATTTATGATAAGAAAAAAATTGTATTTCCAAATTTAGGGATCTTTAGATTTAGAATTGTTTAGAAGAAGATAAACAAAGATGTTAGAAATTATAGCTATTGAACATTAAAGTGCTCATTTTGAATTCAACAAAAAAAAAAATTCTTTTTGACATTGCTTACTCGTGGACAAACAATATTACTGTTTAACATTAAATCTCAACACATTTAATAAAGTTACTAATTTAAAAGGGAAGCTTTTGTAAATTTAGAATCTCAAAAAATTGTGTGATGTCCACCCTTTCAAAGTCCCAATTTTGTAGTCTACTCCCACAAAAATGAGTACTTATGTTTTAGTAGTATTTATTTATTGTTGTCAGTTTATAATAAGACATTGCATGACACCGACCTTATTCAAAATGCAAAACAAAAAATAAAGATTCTTAAATAAAAAAATAGATGATGTCGGAATCGAAATATTCTGTCACCACTTATAAAAAGTACTCACTCCTTTTCAACTTATGCAGATGCTCTTGCACACTTTTAACTCTCAAGTCTGAAGCAGTTTTCGCACCACTTTTGATATGCCAAAAAACAGAGAAGAAGAAAACATGTCTTCTTACAACTCCAACAAAGCAACGAAACGACGAAGTTTTGTGTCAGACGACAAACAAGTTGAGTTTGGTGGAAGCAAGGGAAACGAGGAAGTGGAAGAAGAAAAAGAAGAGACGATGGTTAATGTGACGACTCAGTTGTTGATAAAACCAATCGAGAACTGTAAGAATCTTGATAGAGAAGTGGTTCTGAGACGAATTCGTCATCGAAAGAGAATGAATAAGGTGAGAGCTATATTCTTAGGCTCTACTAACAATATCGGCGACGGTGAATCATCTGTTCAGCAAAAGAGATGGGTCGATGATGCATTTGCTGCCTTATAAATTCTAGTCTTAATAATGCCCTGTTTATTTATTTTTCACAGAGTAATTAACCTTTTGGGTTGGACATGGTGTATGTGTATATAGGAAATTATACTAGTTATCTTCCTCTTGGTTTCTTCTAGTTCATTCCCTAGCTACTTAGTTTGTATTGGATATATGTTATTAGTATGATATTACAATTAAAAAGCTTGTATTTCTTTGGTTTTTCTAGTTTATCTGATTTATTATGTTTTAGTCGAAGTAATTTTTTTAAAAAAATAATTAAAGTGTAGCAGGTCGTCTCCACTTATTATTGAATTTGATAAACTTATAAATTGTAATTGTCAAGAAAAGAGTTAGTGTTGTGACTATACAAGTTTGTCATTTTCACGGTATAATTAAGATGAAATATAAAATAAGATGTCTTAAAGTCTTAGTTCAACTAACAATTATCGATATTGTTAATTTGAACGACATATTTTAAATTCGAATTTAAAACTACGTAGTTTTGTAGATTAAAGGTATCTATCATATTTTATAAAAAAATATAGCTTAAAATGTAAGACTAGAACTAATGCAATATATAATTAAATAATCCTCAAGGTTCCTTCCAGGTACACAATTATGCACAAGGAGTATATAATTAAACACCTTAGGTACTAACGGGACGGGTTTTTAGCTGAATAGACATTCCTTTTATGTTGAGCGGCTACCGGCTAATGCGAGCCTTTGCTTACGAATGTGTGGGCAGTGCTAGTTATTAATTATTAGTATCATAATTAATTAATTGGAACATTATTACAACAAGCAGGTTTGCCCGAGAGGTTAAGGGGGAAGACTTAAGATCTTCTGCACATAAGTGCGCGTGGGTTCGAACCCCACAGCCTGCAATTTTTTTTATTTTGGTCAACCACACTTTTAATGTTTGATACTCCATTTGATCTAAATTATAAGCGATAAATCAAAAAAAAAAACTCATTTATTGTTTTTAATTGAATTTTAACATTAAATTATAATCCAACCATCAATTTTTGTCAACCACACTTTTAATATTTGATACTCCATCTGATCTCAATTATAAGAGATAAAACAAAAATCAAAACTAAAAAACTCATTTATTGTTTTAACTTTTTGAAACATTGAATACATCAACTAATAATAAAAAGATAAATATTTTAAATGAGTGTTAAAAAGTAATTTAAATAATAAATAGAACTTAAAAATTATAACTTTCTCTCGTAAATAGGACTAAAAAGTCATGCAGAAAAGTCTCTTATAATTAGGATCATAAGAAGTGTTGTTTTTGTTCACATCATATTCTCAAGAAATACTAATTTCTCCTTAAACATAATTTTGATATCTATTTTATCTCGAACACGATTTTGGTTCAAATATGTGATTTTAATTCTCTAATTTTTAAATTAATGGACTTTTCTCTATTTTTAATTTTTGAAGTTTAATTTTGATGATGGAACAAATAATATGCTCATATGAAATATAAGTTGGTAACATATAAATGAGTTATAAAGTTATTAAATCAGAATTCACCTTACATCACATTTGCTTTTGACCATCAAAGTTGCTAGGCTCTGTGATAGAATTAGAAAAGATGCAGCCTAATAGTCTCCCTGAGACTAAGGAAATTATGTTGCTACTTTTGATCCTCGATTTGACCAACTGAATTGGTAGGCTCAATCGTTAAAAATACTATATTTTTTTAAACAGTCTATATTAATAATTCGTTGTTTTGTTAGAGAATAGAGTTAGAACCTATAATCTGATTGTTATTCCAATTCCTCCCAATTTTCTTTTTTAAAACATGTATTAAGTGTTATTTTCTTTTTCCACATTTTCATTTCTTTTTTGTTTGTTTGGGGCAATAAACAAGAATTTCACTCCAGCCATATTTACTGGCCAAGAGTAAAGAATGACACCTTTAAACACATGAATGTAAGAGAACAGTCATCTTGCAGCTGAATTATTTACAATTTTCTAATCCTACAAAATGCTTACGCTTACCTTGAAAATGTTCCAATGTGCATATACAAATTTACAATTCTTATCTAAAATCTTTACAAAATAAGTTGTTGTTTCAAATTTCAAATAAAAAAAGAGCATCATTGTCTCCTGAAAATTCCTCAACTTTCTTTCCAAGGTGACTTAACACTTCATATATTTCTCTTGAATACAAACAATTCTTATCATCAGCAACAAACTTATGTATAGTTTGATCAATTTCAATGAAACTCCAAGCAGAAATGAATAACACTCCCCTATCTTTCATCAGTTTTCTTATCTCAGAAACACCCTCCCACTTACCCACATTGGCGTACATGTTCGCCAAAAGAACATATCTACCACTATGTTGAGGCTCAAACTCTATCAAATACTTGCCAACTTTCTGTCCCAATTCAAAATGATCATGCATCAAACATCCATGGAGCAAAGACCCCCATATTACTCCATCAGGTTCCATCGGCATACTATTAACGAAAGTTAAAGCCGTTTTTACTTGTCCACTTCGTGCCAAAACATCAACCACACATCCATAGTGTTCAATAGACGGTGTAATGCCATATTTATCACTCATAATTCGAAATAACCGTAGCGCTTCACCCAACAGATTTTTGTGATTACAAGCAGTGAGAGCACCAATGAAAGTAACCTCATTAGGTTTTGGTCCAACCTTCTCCATCTTTTTAAACAGTTCCAAGGCCATAATATTATTCCCATTAATAGCCAAACCCAAAATCATAGCACTCCAAGTAGCAACATCTTTAACAGGCATTTTATCAAACACTTGCTCTGCGTCTTTTACCAATCCACATTTCACGTAGAAATCAATCAACGCAGTTCCAAGTTCAAGTTCATATTCCAAACCATTTTCCTCAATATAAGAATGAATCCATTTCCCTTCTTCAAAAGCACCCACCATTACACACGCGTTAAGAACACTCACCAAAAGAGGCCCATTGGGCTTCACACGTGTAAAACTAAAACCCATCTTCTTCTTCAACTCACGGAAAAGTTGAATTCCTTCATTGAAAAAACCGTTCCTAACATACCCCGAAACCATTGCACTAAACGACGAGTCGTTTTTATTTGGCATTTCGTCAAACAAATCCCTCGCTTCATTAACCAAACCGCAACTGCAATAACCGCTAACAAGACTCGTCCAACAAACCACGTTTCTGTTAGAACTTTCATCAAACACTTGACGAGCGAGGTTTATCTCACCGTGCTTCGAAAACGCGCTTACAACAGAACTCACGAAATAGACATCAGACGAATCCCCCAACTTCATCGATAGAGCAAATACTTGTTCGAGAGAAGAACGTGAAACGCATGATTTGATGATCGCGGTAAAGGTGTGTGAGTTTGGACGAACGTTGGTGTTGAGCATTTTGGTGAAAAAAAAGAGTGATTTGTGGAATTGTGAGTTTGTGGTGTATGAGGTGATCATTGAATTGTAATCGAAGAGATTGGGATTGGGCATCTGAGTGAAAAGAGTCTCTGCGTAGTGTAAATCGCCGCGTGGTGAGAGAGCGAGGCAGGCTAAGATTTTGCTGGAGATGTATGAGAAACGAGCGAGGCCGTTGGTTATGGTATGAGCGTGGATTTGCTTTGTTTGTTTCATGGTTCGGTTTTGCCATTGTTGTAAGAGATGAAGACATGGACTGTGTTTGGTTGAGCTCATTAGCTCAGACTGATGTAGTTAAATCTGTTGCTGGTAAAATGATTTCGCTGCTGATTTTGACGCGAACTTGTTGATGCTGCAACCATGTTTATTTTGATAAACAACTTAATAACATAATCAATTATCACATTAGTTTTCATGTATAAACTATTTTTAAAAATTAAAGTTATTTATCATAAATTGTGTTAAAGAAATCATGATTTAGAAGAGATTTGAATTTTCTGCTGTTATAAAATGACGTTGTAACAAATTTAAGCCATTTTAATTTCAAATTGACGGTCAAGATCGTTTACATCAATTTTATAATCGCTTTGTTTTAAACCATCCGATCTTCAATTAGTGATCGAGGTATAAAACATTATGTTTCTTAACTGCTTGTTAAACTTCTTGACTAAAATAAGCCAAGTATGCATAATATTTACTTTAGCAAAGCGACTAGCTATACAACAAGTCAAACAACTTGTGATGAACTTTTCACATTTTCTCTCCTTATACTCATGGACATGTGACGTGTGAAGAAAAAAAAAAGACACGACAATAAGGGGAGGAGCCAGTGACATGAAGAGAATTGCAATTTATTATTCAAAATGACTTGGGACAGGAATAATGAAAATGATGTACACGGATTCGTTTTCATTCAATTTCAATGTAATACTAGCAACAAGCTATGTTTATATATATAAAAAAAGATGGAATATTATTGAATAATGATATATATCGGTACTGTTGGCTTGCTTCCAAGTTAGGTATTTCTTAATAGTCACATAAATAGTTTGAATGGAACTATAATTACTTGACCCCATCACCCTCATAAGACTCTTTGGGGTCGGTTCTGCCATAAGCACAGTGTAAATATTATGTTAGCTAAAATGTGCTGTGTTCCTAAGTTAAAAATATCAAAATAGTCTAAAGTTAACTTGCATCATCAATATCTCATTAAGTTAACTTGCATCATCAATATGTCATTTAACTGATGGTCATTTTTTTATAGAAATAAAAATCTTATATTCAATCGTAGAGACTAATCTTTACAAGTTGGTCAAAATTTTATGAGTTTCAAAATATTCTCCGAAGAGTTAAGTGTTATTATTGTTGTAGTTTTAAGGGTGAATTCAAATTCAAAATCACAAGTTACAAGTTACATTAGAAATTTTTCATCCCAACACTTTTACCACATATTAAATAATCACACGAATAAAATATATTAATTAATCTGGTCCTATAATTTTTTATTTTGTATATAAGAAAAAATATAATTTTTAAAGAATATTTATTGTTTAAATTATTTTTATATTTTTATTTAAAATATTTATTTTTTAATATTATTAGTGGATATTTCACGGTTTTCAATAATAATATATAAGTAAAAATAATAAATAAATAAAAAGTAAAACAATTAATGGATACGTTGATTTTAATATTTTATCTTATAAATGAAAAGAAAGATACTATTTGCAATTAGAAACAGTATATTATAATATATTTATGTCATTATTATGTGGCCACCTTTTTCTTTCTTTGCCATTATTTAATTTACATAATAAGGAATGTGAAAACAAAACAAGGAAAGAGGTAGGCGTGGAAGCAGAACATATCTCGTTGAATTAGACTCGTTAACGGATTTTGTTGCTTTCATCCACACGTATTTCTTTCTCAAATCCCATTCCTCTCTCATCACATGCATTTTTCTGTTCCCAATAATAATCACTTATTTTCTCGATTTTCCTTTCTTTTTAATTTTAATTAACCTTAATAACATTAATGAGAAACACCCTTCCTTAGATAATCTCTGCCATGATCACAATCACAAATCACCCACTTCTAATCCTTTTATTAATCTTTCTCCCAATAATCAAAGGTCAAGTAAATTACCAAAAATGTCACCAATCATGCGGTTCAACCAAACCCTTCCCTTACCCTTTCGGTTTCTCTTCCGGTTGTTCAATTCGCTTAAACTGCACTCCCGACGGCAAAATCTTCATCGGCGAATTTCCAGTTCAATCGGTAAACTCAAACAGCATAACAGTAAACATCAAAGCACAATGCAATCGTCCATTTGAAAAATTCCACCAACTCTTCAGCCACAAATACGCACCAACTTCAGGTAACGTGATTCTCTTACAGAACTGTACAGAAACTCTAATACCGTGTTCGATACCGGAGGCCCTGCTTCCGAGTCACTTTGAATCTGAATCTGACGGTTGCGGCGACGGTGGTAAATTGAGTTGCTACTTTGAAAACAACACGACAAGTTTTGTGAACGAGAAAAAATTGGATCGAATTGGATGTGAATTCTTTATGTCGTCGATTTCGTCTGAAGATTTGACAAATAATTCGGATGCGGCGGTTTCTTTGGAAGTAGCTACGATTGAGCTTGGTTGGTGGATTCATGGAGATCAGTGTCTTTGTTCTGATCATGCTAATTGTACTAAAATTGAATCGCCGATTGATGGAAAGCCTGGGTTTCGGTGTAGCTGTAATGATGGGTTCGTCGGCGATGGTTTTTTGGCCGGAGTAGGCTGCCGGAAAGGTTAGTTAGTTTTCCCTAATTAATTAATTAATTAATTTTCTTAAGATATCAATTAATTGAAAAAAGTTAGTGCTAATGATTTCAATTATAGTGGATGTGAATTGACTTTCTGTCCGTGTTCGTTAAGTCTTTCTAATACTACGATTTTATACTCCATTAGATGAAATTAGACACCATTAGATGAGATTAGACATTCAAGCTTGTTCTTTAATCTTCATTTGTTTAAGTATAATTTTTTTTAAACATAGCTTAGCTCTACAACAAAAGCTTTTTTTTAATAGGCAAATGTTTCCCATCAATATATAAACAAATAAAGTAACTTTGTCTTTGTAGAATTAATTAATGTTTAGTTGTTTACACCAAGCTTAATAGTTTAACTCCTTTTGAGCATATTATTATACTCTTATGCTGACATAAGGTGCTCGTACGTGGACTATTCTTGGTAAACAATACTGTCCATATAGGAAATAGCTGATGTTCAACATGATTTGTTTTATAGCATTTTGCATTGCACGTATACACAGTTTTTGGGTATGGAGATTTTGGTATCTAGAAGTAGAAGATGCTTTACGCTGAGACCAACTATGTTTAAAAACATGTTTTATTCTTAATGTGTTGTCAGCTCAAACATGAATGTCCACGATAGGAAAAATCTGGTAAATTCTATAAAGGGTGATGTTAAAATGTCTTTAAAAGTATATGTTGAAATTTCAAAAATATATTTTTTTTAAAATAACTTTTTTAACATTTTAAAAAATTGAATAGACGAGTTTTAAGATAAAATTTATATGTATGACATCTTAAAATGTGCTATTAGTACATATGTTAGTATTTGTCTTCAAATATAAAATGAACACGTATTTTTAAAGTATGATTCTAATCGTTTTATTTTAAATTTTTATTTACCGTTCTTCTCTTATTCAAATTAATTATTTTATAATATTAAAATAATATTAATTACTTTTTTCAATTGATATATTTTTAACTATCGTATTTTAACTCATCAAAAATTTTAATTAATTATAATTAATAAAAATATTTGAACAAATAAAATTTATTTTATTATTAAAATTAATTATTTTTTAAAAAGTAAGCTGCAACTCAAATCTAACTATTAAAGTGAGACAAAGATGATCTTATAATAATTAACGAAAGTGTCACATAGCCGTAAAAAGATTGGTATAATTATATAAAGGAGCCGTAGGACCTGGCAGCAACAATAAAGTGACGAGGGAAAGAAATAGGGTACCCGATGAAACATGCGTGCCAATTAGCTACATCAGCCCATGATTACCGGGAATTTAAGTCAATAAGACAAATCAATTAGCCTAGTGGTCAAATTTTATTAATCTCTCTCCTTTCCTTTTTGTCTTATCAATATTTGGAAGAGTTCATTACCCGCAAGATAAGGAATTTCACCTGGAATTTTCTTCAATAGGGCATTATACTATTTTGCATTTTATCACGGGACAATAATGGTGGAGTAGTTTCATACACCAAAAAACGGGGGGGAGTTATTATTATTATTATTATTATAAAAGAAGTAGCGGAGTAGGAGTAATATTTCTAAAAAGTTTAATTAGTATGCATTTTATGTGTACAATATTTTTACACATATATCTTCATCACATAGATATTTATCAAATTATTTTATAGACTAATAACAAAATATCATAATAGTGAAAAATAATTTGATGTATATATATATTTTTTTATTAGACAATATATACTAGTTAAACTCTTAAATTGATACTAATCAATAAATTTAAATCCATCATATTGACAATTGAAGATTTAATGAAATTTATTATTATTAGTAGAAAATAAAATATAAATCTGAAAATTTTAATTTAAGTAACAAATATTAATAATGTTATATTAAATATTTTGTATCAAATTTGAATCTATTAACGTAAAATTTGAATCTATTAACGTAAAATTATGGGAGTTAATTTTCATTTTAAGACAAAAAAAATAGAAGATGAAATAATTAATAAGAAAAAAGGAAAAGACCAAAAAAATGAAAAGCATTAGTAAAAACATTAGGAAAGAAGTTGTGACCGTAACATGTTGGTGCTGATATGAAGTTATGAGGTTGACATATTGCCCATAGGTTCCCCATTTATTATGCAGGACTGTGGGCTATACATAGAGTAAAGGGAATGATAGTTTAATGATCATGGGTCCTTTTAGTTTTGTCTTTTCACCCTCTCAAATACATTATCGAACACCCAATCAAATATATTATTGAGAGAAAATATTCGATAATATATTTTATATTATTAAAAGTTAAAATTTAATTAAAAAATTAAAAGTTGAATGAATATTCACTTAAAATAAATTTTTAGATACTAAAAAAAAAGAGCACACCCAGTATTACTGTAGGCTATACCAATTCTCACGGTTTAAAATTTATTTACATAAATATTTAATTATGGTGTAATATTATTTTCTATAAAATAAGATATGATGAAACATTTTTATAAAAAATACTTTTTAGCGCTTTAAATGTTTAGTGAGGGACCATACTCAAAAATATGTTTAATACATGTTTAGTTCATATGAATTAGTGTTTTTAAATTTGCGTCGGCCTTTAAATTTGTGTTTTTTTGTTTTTGTTTCTTCTTCGTTTATTATTTCAGTTTTTTTTAACAATTATTAATGTAGTGACAATTTTAAAACAAATTTAAATTTACAAAATTAAAATTAAAGTTTTTTTTACAGAGATTAAAATAAATAAAATGCTAGATCAAATATATATTTAAATATTTTTTAATATAATACGGAGTCTGGGACTAAGCCAAGCAAAACTACGCGGAAACAGTAGAAACTCCAAAAACATCACAGTAAACCCGGTTGAAAATCTGTAGGAGAGGATGGAAAAAAATAATACACATTGACCATCTAACTCACACCCTAATTAAACAATTTACATGACACACTTTATCGTACAGGCTAACAGATTTCTCCTCATAAGAATTTCCACATCAAGCTTAGCTTAGCTGTTGATTGATGTATCATGTATCACGTATAGGTCTAAGGATTGACCATTGAATCCTTCAAAGTTATCGCATTGCAACCAAACATATTGAACTATTCTAGGTGATCGCTCATCTACCTCACGTTTTGCTCAAAAATGTTAAAAATACTATCAGAATCATGTTTTCGGCAGTATAAATCACTCCACATTTCACTCCCGAATTTTGGGTTCCGGTAATTTAGCTAGAAATTGGGAGTAAGGGAGCTCATTCCAGAATTCCATCTGTTTTGCTAGTTTCAAAACTTCGTTCCCTGTATTAATGATCTTAACTGGATCCAACTTAATTCTAATTTTTTAATAATTTGAGTTGTACTAATTGTGTCATTTGAATTTTGCTTGTAAACACACACAGCCTCATCAACATGCAACCCAAAAAAATACATGTCCGGAAGATGTGGAGGAACAGCAAGATTTATTGTCTTAATTGGAGGTATGTGGATATTTCATGTTTCATAAACCATTTGAGATTATTTCATGTCAACAACCACACAATAATTACTCATGGAACAAATATCAAATCCATTGAAATATGGCAGGATTTGTTTTGGGTGCTTCCCTGATGATTACTCTAGGTTCAGTATGTTGTTTCTTTCGCCGACGCACCAAATTAAGAGTCACAAAGAGCACAAAAAGACGCTTCACCGAAACTACTAACAATTACAGTGTGCCCATCTATTCCTACAAAGACATTGAGAGAGCCACACATAGTTTCTCAGAGAAACAAAGGTTAGGAACCGGAGCATACGGTACAGTTTATGCTGGGAAACTTTACAACGATGAATATGTTGCCATCAAAAGAATAAAACACAGAGACAATGAAAGCATTGAACAAGTCATGAATGAGATCAAGCTCATTTCCTCTGTTAGCCACCCCAATTTAGTACGCTTATTGGGTTGTTCCATTGAATATGGAGAACAAATCTTGGTGTATGAGTTCATGCCAAATGGAACATTGAGTCAGCATTTGCAAAGAGAGAGAGGAAACGGACTTTCATGGCCTGTTAGACTCAAAATTGCCTCAGAAACAGCACAAGCCATATCACATCTTCATTCAGAAATTAATCCACCTATTTACCATAGAGATATCAAATCAAGTAACATACTTTTGGACAACAATTTTGGTTCCAAAGTAGCAGATTTTGGGCTATCAAGATTAGGAATATTAACTGAAATATCTCATGTTTCAACTGCACCACAAGGAACACCTGGCTATGTTGACCCACAATACCATCAAGACTTTCACCTTTCAGATAAAAGCGATGTATATAGCTTTGGTGTGGTTCTTGTTGAGATCATAACAGGACTAAAAGTAGTTGACTTTTCACGTCCTCATAATGAAGTGAATTTGGCTTCTCTTTTTGTTGATAAGATCAGAAAAGGGCTTTTGGTTGATATTATAGACCCAATATTTCTTGATCCCCAAGTAACCAATGATGAGTGGACACTTTCTTCTATACACAAAGTTGCTGAGGTGGCATTTACGTGCCTTGCATTTCATAGGGATATGAGACCTTGTATGACAGAAGTGGCAACTGAATTAGAGCAACTAAGGTTGAGTAAGTGGAACTCTGTTGATGAAAACAATTGTTTTGTTTCATTAGAGTTGTCTTCTTGCTCTTCTTCTTCTAGTGAAAGTGAGAAACCATTGAGCAATACCACATTGAAGAACGTTGGGCCTAAGGGTAAAGGCCTTATTAAGCTGGATACTGGGCCTGTTTCTTTGAAGTCAGTTGATAGGCTCAATAGTAGCTCACCGGTTTCGGTACAAGACCCAGACCCGTGGTTTAGTCAGCAGAGCTCTCCCTCCAATAGTTTTCCCAGTAAGATATTCGATCATGGATCTGTTTCATGAGGTCAAGCTAGTTTATACTACTAGATATAAGCTTTTATTTATATTTTGTAACCAAGCTTATCTCACTATATATAGTATATACTGGTTTTAATGATATGCAACATCAAAATAGAATTTACTTTTTTTTTTTGTTAGAAGACTTAAAAAAAATGTAACATCAAATAATGTTTATAACATAGCATTATAAAAAAATATTAATACCCCTCTTTACCACAATAACCATTGGATTTGCGAAAACAAAATCATCTAAACAAAGATTGTCACTTTTAACTTTTAATTTTGGATGTAACATTAACTATTTTTTGTCAACTGTATCCACTTATTAATACAATGTGCACCTTCATTTTATATTTATGATAATAGAAATACATCAATAATCAATAAGGATAATGAAATAAAATCATCATTCTCTTTATTTAATTTATAATTTTTTATTAATTTATGTAAAAAGATCAAATACCATAGTAAGACAAAACATGACTGTTTTAACTATAATATTCAAATGCCATTACTATCTAATTTTTTAAAAAATCAAAATATAATTCAGATTAGTGATTGTACCAACCCATCACTATTTATTTCTCTTCAACGGACGTAAATTGATCGGACGACCAACATAATATTAAGCATAAAGTCGTTGAGTTGCAATTGAACGCAAACTTAATTCTTGTATTTTGCTGACTTGGTTGAGTTTTTTACATTAATATCCTTTTTTTTCAAAAACTTTATCAAATTGCCACCTTTTTAAAAAGTTTTACTAAAATGCCCTACTTTTTGGGCCAGGTTGCAGGTCGCTACGGGGGTGCGACCTCCTGAAGACGTTTTTTTTCAGGCCCAGTGGGAGGTCGCTGGCTGGGGGTGCGACCTCCTACTAGGGGTTTTTTTTTTTTTTTTGGTTGTCTTTTTCTGTTTTTTTATTTAAGTTTTTTAATAATTAATTAATTATAATAATAATAAAAATAATATATTAATAATAACAATAATTAATAAATAATAATAATAATAATACATTAAAAAATAATAATAATAATAATAATAATAATAATAATAATAATAATAATAATAATAATAGGAAAGTTTCGAATTAGAAAGTTTTAAAAATTTCATTTAATGAAAAGTTTCGAAATAGGAAAGTTTCGAAAATCATTTAATGAGAAAGTTTTAGAATTTTCATTTCGAAACTTTCAGATTGAATGAAAGTTTTGAATGTTGCATTTCGAAATTTTGGCCTTAAGGTTCGAAATTTATGCTTCGAAAAATTGGGATTCAATAAAATGTTTTCATTTCGAAATTATTATTATTGTTATTATTATTATTTATTATTATTAATGTATTATTTATAATAAAAATAACTATTATTATTATTATAATTAACTAATAATAATAATAATTTTTTAATGTATTATTATTATTATTTATTAATGTATTGTTATTTATTTATTAATTATTATTATTATTATTATTATTATTATTTATTAATATATTATTATTATTACGTTAATAATAAAAATTAAATAATAATAATAATAATAATAATGGGAAAGTTTCGAAATGGAAAGTTTTAAAAATTTCATGGAAAGTTTTAAAAATTTCATGGAAAGTTTCGAAAATTTCATTTAATGGGAAAGTTTCAGAATTTTCATTTCGAAACTATGAAAGTTTCGAATGTTGCATTTTGAAATTTTGGCCTTACTCGAAAGGTTCGAAATTTATGCTTCGAAAAATTGAGATTCAATGAAATCATCAAAGGTTTTCATTTCGAAATTATTATTATTATTATTATTATTATTTATTATTATTATTAATATATTATTTATAATAAAAATAACTATTATTATTATTTATAATTAATTAATAATATTAATAATAATTATTATTATTTTTCAATGTATTATTATTATTATTATTTATTAATGTATTATTATTATTATTTAATAATTATTATTATTAATGTATTATTTTTATTATTGTTATTATAATTAATTAATTATTAAAAAACTTAAAAATAAAACAGAAAAAGACAAAAAAAAAAACTCCAGTAGGAGGTAGCACCCCCAGTCAGCAATCTTCCACTGGGCCTGAAAAAAAACGTCTTCAGGAGGTCGCATCCCTCGTAGCGACCTGCAGCCTGTCCCAATAAATAGGACATTTTGGTAAAGCTTTTTGAAAAGGTAGCAATTTGGTAAAGTTTTAAAAAAAAAAAAAAGGTTATTAATGTAAAAAACTCGACTTGGTTGGCAATAATGTGGATCTATAAATAGTCATTGTCATATAGTTATAAGAATGAACCCTTTAAACACTTATCACTTTCAATTCAATTTCAAAGTAGCTTCACCGTCTACCCTTCTTATCTACTTTCATTGTGCGACTCTCATCATGTCACGTAACATAACCATCCTGAGAATGAATTCGCTTATGTTGGAAAAAACATAAGGGGATATTTTAATCGAATGTTTTGAATAAGAAAAAAAAATTGATTTAAAAATAGAGTAAACCTTGATTTTCATTTTGAGAAATTCTGAGGGTCTCAATTTAGCTTTTGAGAAAAATAAAAATATTTTTTAGTTTTTTAAAAAAATATAAATCAGACCAAATTAATTTTTATGTGAATCATAATAAAAAAAATTAGAATCTTTTTTTTCTTCAATTACTCATAAACTTAATTATCGTACAAGTAATTTCTATAAAAAAAGACAATTATGTCTTTAATAATAATTAAAAATAGACAATTAAGTTAATTAAACAAAAGTTTAGACTATCTATGAGGGACTTAATTAACTATTTTTAACTACTATCAAAGAACTAATTGTCCTTTGTATAGAAATTACATGTGGATAATCAAGTTGACGAGTTATCGACAAGTTAACAATAAAAAAAATTTAATTTTCTAAATAAGAACTAATTTGACTCAGTTTATTTTTTTTAGAGAGTAAAAAGTATTTTTATTTTTCATAAAGATTAAATTGAGTCTAAAAAATTTTTAGTGATCAAAATGGACATGTATCATTAAAATATAGAGAATTGAATAATTAAAATATGACCATCTCATATTAAAATATATAGTCATATTTTATTCAACGTGAACTTCTTCTCACACACATCATAATCAATTAAGCAGACATTAAAAAACTAAAAAATTTGACACCGCAAAATATGGTCATATTCCTGTTTCCTCTTGTAGTAGTACTATACAAGCAGACATAACATAAGAAACAAAGTAAAAATATTCCTTTTCTGGACAAAAAAGTAAAAATATTTTAATCTGAACAAACGTCTGGATGAACAAACTTTAAACTAAGATGCGCGCCATGTGCATTTAATCAAATAATCTAGCGAATGTATTTTATGAAGCTATAATCATATTCATCTTCATTATGCATAATAAAAAACATTATCATGATCATGGACTAAAACTAAAAAGTTGCTTTCTTAAGCGAAGTAAATGTAACAGCAGATCCTATCGGCGATTTACCAACTTGAATCCCAAAAGTATCATACCGGAGAAAAAACTCGACCACCAAAAGTCTAGAAAACAAAACAACAAAATCCTTTCCAGCACATTGTTTATTCGAAACCGTTGGTTGTTCCGTTTCAGGACCGTTAGACCAAAGCACATGTTTCAACAACTTCTCTCCCTCTTCACCCATAAACCTCTCCCCAACAAATTCTTCAGCTCTATCAAAAATCTTAGGATCCTTTGTCGCAAACGGTTGAAAACCAAACAACATTTCACCTTCTTTCACTTGAAACGAGTTTTCATGATTCTCAATAACGAAATCGTGTTTCGCTTTTCCGTACTGTAACGGCACAGGTGGTTCAATTCTAAAGGCTTCGTACACCACTGATTTCATCAACGGCATTTGTTCCATCGCTGCCATCGTTACTTTCCCACCGTTAGATTTAACGGCTGATCTAATCTCTTCCGCTAATTTACTGTGAAGATTAACTCCCGCACGTCCAATCCACTTTAACATATTGGGGAAAAATATCTTCATTCCACCGAACGAATTAAAACACGTGGCGAATATAAGATTGTGAACCGCTTCTTCTTTAGAAACTCCGAGTCGAACCGCTTCATCTAAAACCGGTCCAGAAGCAGCATCGTAGAAAAAATCATAAAGTCTTTGGTAATCTTTTTTCACCAAAATTGGAGGAAGACGAAAAGTGTGAAAAACTGCTTCTTCAATATACTTTGGAAGACCTAATGAAAGAATTGGACTAAGCTGAAGCAGAGTCCATTTTGTTATAATTTTTGGAGCTTCGTTTTTAAGATCTGTTTCGGAAGGGTTAACTCCGTAAAGTGCTTTCGCAAGGTAGTTAAAAGCTGCTTGATCGTTAGCTTCGGCGAAACTCGCTTTTCCGTTTTTTGCAAGCTGTTTTTCCAACGTGTCGAAGAGTTTTGCGTAAGAGGAATGAAACTCAGGGATGAAATGGGAGATTCGTGATGTAAGGAGATAAAAGAGGAACCGTTTGAGTTGATCGTGTTTTGGTTCGGATGGATCGAGGTATGAGAGAATTCTGTAACCGCCGGTGAGTTCAGTTGAAGGCATGAAAGTTCCGGTGAAGAGATCTCGTTTTTCTACTTTGGAATTGTCGAACAGAACGGGGAAACTTTTTCCGTCGAGTAAAACGATGACGTTTGGGTTATTTGAAATGAAAGGGCCAGGTGGCATGTTGGCGCGAAAAACGGTTGATTGGTATTTATGGGCGCGTGTTCTGAAAAAATGATCTCGTCCTCCGTTATAGAAATAATCGAGACGGTCTTTCATGGGTCCCACTAAAGGGAGTCCGTAATCTCCAGGGATTTTTCGCATTGGGAGTTTTTTGTTTGTTTCGGGTAATGGGTTTTGTGGAACGGGGGATGGAGATGTTGTGTCTGCTGCTTCTGAGACCGAGGATTTTATTGGTGCAACTGAAATTGGATTGAAAGGGCATTTCGAAACGGAGCAACGATTGATGTGTCTCTTTGTTCTCTTTAATGGAAATTCTGTTTGAAGGAAAGTAGAAGAAACGGAGGTAAGTGATGTTGTAGCCATCTTTTGGTTTGTAAACGTTAGACACAAAAAATGAAGGAACAAATTTGAGCAAGGTTTATATAAAATGCTAACTCATATGAATTAATAACTTAACAAGATACATGATGTGTGATGTGTTGTTGTGGGGTTTGTATTTATGGAGATTTAATGTTTCAACATTGAGAAGTGTTGAAATTGAAAAGGAAGACTATAATGGTGGGGAATTTTGCGTGGTTGAGAGATCAAAAAGAAAGTTGTGTAAAATGTGCACTTTGTTTTTCGTAAGTCGTAATATTCGTTTTCAATTTTGCTGTGACTAAGCTGACCGGCCGGTGCACCATTACGGTAAGGGATTAGTGGGTGGATTTCTAAAATTTAATTTCTAACTTATATTCCCTTTTATATAAGTTATAACAGTATTTAAAAGTTAATTATTTGACTAAATTTTTAATTATATACATCAATATTTTAATTATTAATTTTAATTATTAGTTTTATTTATATTTTATTTTAGATAAAATATTTAGAGTTCATAATAACATGACAACAAAAAGAAAACTAATTAAAAACTTCTAGAAATAATTAAACTCCTATTGACCAATATACTTGAAGGAGGAGAAATAAAAAATTGTATTAAAAACATGATCGATCAGAGAAGAAGAAAAATTGGATTTAAAATTTAATAATAACAAAGTTTAATTTGAAACTATCTTGTAATTTAATGCACTTGGATAAGAGTTTAAATAATTATTCTGTTCTTGTTGATGTTATAGTGTAACTATGACTATGAAGAAATATTGTAATTATTGTGGTGAGATACTGAAATATATTTGGATATTTGAATAAAATTTAATATTTAGTGAAAAGAAAGATTATTATTGTTTGAATAGGTTTATGAAACTGTCAAAAAAAAAAAAAACTTATGAAAATATCTGCTGACATTCTACTCATAGCCTATTTTTAGCTTAATTCAAATATTCAATAAACCATGCATAGTTTATGAATCAAAACTTAATTGGATTATTTTGCTAAATGCACCCAAAATAAAATTTAATTCTTGTATTTTGAAGGTATAATTGCAGATTTAGACATTCTATTTTTTTCAATTCGCAAAATTGTTTCTTCTATTTTAAAATGTGACAGTTTTGATCTCTTATTTTAATTTTTTAACTAAAAATGACAATATGACATACTTTAAATAACGTAATATATGATACGATGATGCAGAATGATTAACCCTCATGAAATCACAATAAAACTCTATGAAAAATTATTTTTCAATTTTTCAAATTTTTCTTTTTTGTAATTTTATTTTAATGACATGAATAATTAAACATCTAGATGATTGTATATCGTGAGGTTATATATAACTTTATTTAAAATATAACAAGTCGCTATTTTTTAATTTAAAAATTAAAAAAATAAAACTGTCGGCTTTTAAAAAAAAAAATTATGTTAGTTGGTGAAAGGAAGGCCGAAAAACCTATTTTAAAAGAGTAAAATCACTTCGTTTTCATTAAACTAACAAAAAAAAAAAAGTTACTTCATTTTTTGTGGTCCTTATTTTTCTTTTTTAATTGCTATTTTTTAAAATAGCTTATTTTTGGACGGTACAATATAGAAATTTATTATTAGGTTGTAGGTAGAAGATAAGGAAAATTGTCACCAAAAACATAAAACACGAAGAAGAATACGCTATTAAATTTCACCACGAAAATATCATCTCCAATTTTTTGTGGACTGTGCGCTTTGTCTTCAAAAGTAGGCATACATATTTGCGACGATTTACGTAATGGTCTTGCATGCAAAGAGAAAAAATGAAAGTGAAATCTGTTTTACTTTTCCTTTAGAAGAAAGGGGATTCTCTTGTTTTTTTTTAATAATATAAGTATAGTTGAAAATATTTAGGTCATATTCAACTCGAATTTAAAGTTTAGTGTAAGAAAAAAAAAAGAACGATTTAAAGTTCGATTTAGACCCGTGAGGCTAAAGCAAATAGCCTAAGTACTTGTCTGGATACACCATAGTGCTTTACATGTACATGTTTGCAACAGTTAAACGTGATTTATTTTTAAAATATCATGTGTTGATTTCAGTTGGGATAAATCGATTCATACATCAAAAACAATTTTGACTTGAAGTTGAGATTCCAAAATTCTACGTCCACTACAATCGATTCCCCATATTTTTTTTTTTCAAGGGTAGAAGAGATTGTTTTTGTGGTTTTTCTATTTGACAGTTATACCTTATGTGCTATCAATTCTATACGCTTCAACCATGCATTTTTCCCCTTTGATATAATTGTTTTTATGTGTACTATATTAGTTTTTGGTAATTATACATGCAAAAACAATTTTAATCTAAACTATCCGAACAACATTAATTTATTGGAATCACGTTTATGTTAAAGTATTTAAACATAAATTAATTTATATTTAATTCAGTTTTAACTCAAATCAATTTTGTCATAATTGATTCTATTAAAATCAATTCTACTTGCACATAACCAAATACACGCTAAATTGATTGGATAAAGTCTCAATTAAAAAAAAGTATTTTTATTAATTAAAATGATATCAAATATATTTTACTACGATAATTTTTATAAATTATTTTCTACTTATATTAAAATAATTTAAACAAATACATATGTAGTCCTTTATGTTTTTGGAAAGTAATAATTCTATCATATATGATTTTCTTTTTTGTAACACTTCATTTAAGTTACTAAACATTTACACCATTAACCTTTTTAATACATTCCATTAAAAATGCATGTGTGACCGTTACGGATTTGACGTGGCAAATTTAGATAGTTTTTTAGTGAAAAAAATAATATTATTACACAAATTTAAACGATCTAGGATGTATTCCCATCATTCTAAATCCACAATTTTCAAACTAAATTTTTTTTTTTTCCTTGAGCATTCATCCTAAATCCAAAAATTTCAAACCCAAGAATTACAACAAAACTCAAAAGCACGTGCCATTTTTGAAATTATTTTGAGGGTTATTACACACAGATTTATCTAAGAAAATATTGCCATCGTGGAGGTATATATATGGATATCCCATTCCAAAACACGGTTCTTGTTGGTAAGCTAGTTTGGAGTGTTTGACATTATGACGACAAGTTGTGAGTCTATGTTATTGCATATATAAGTACCTCCATGAAGACAATATTTTCCTAGATAAAAATAAGATAGGGGTCGTCTACATAGAATGTCATTCTCGATGCGTTGGACGCTCTTAAAGATTATTGGGAGAATACTCGATAAAATATTGTTGACAAGTTATGAGTCTATGTTGGTGTTGTCCAAGATTTAAACTCTATTTTGATTTAATTCATTGAAGATACATGAGTGTGGAAGACTAGCTTTGAACAATAAGTAAAATACAAAAAATGGTTACATGTGACTTTTCAATTAGTATAAGATAGTTACTTCTCAAAATAGAGTTGGATATGGAAACTTCCTATTGAACCCATTGTTCAATTTTTTATCTGGAAAGTTTGTCGCAACTCCATTTCTACTATATCATGTTAGTTCATAGAGACGTCAACATTTCTCTTAACCGCATATATGTGCTGTGAGTGAAACTATCATTCATTGCATTTTTCAATATTCGCGTGTTGCACCAATTTGACAAGGATGTGGTATTCTAGAAAACATTTTAAAACTTATCTAGAAAGAAAACATTATAAACATATCAATGTTTTTTAAAAAGTGATCTTATGTACAATTCAAAAGATAAAAAATTTAAACATGAAAAATGAAAGGAAAAAAATAAAATATTTATCTTGTGTTTTATTTTATATTTATCATTGACAAATACGTCTCTCGTATTTTTAGATATATCAATGAAAAATATTTGTATTATTTTTTTATATTAATGTGTGGAAAATTATAGTTAATGTATTATAATTGTTATCATTTTCCTTGATAAATATGTATTCTGTGTGTATTTTAATATTTTTCAATGACAAATATTTGTTCCGTATATTTTTATATTTTATCAGTCACAAATATTTATCCCGTATTTTTTATATTCATAAATGAAAAATATTTATCCCGTGTTATTTTTATATATCAACGACGAATATTTTTTATGTGTTTTTTAAC
>JBBPBQ010000001.1:64203089-64265337 GCA_037974755.1 Cicer yamashitae
TATATCAATGACAAATATTTGTTTCATAAATATTCATATTTATTGGTGACAAATATTTATCAGGTATTTTTTTAATATTTATCAGTAATAAATATTTATCCTGTATTTTTTTATATTTATCAGTGATAAATATTATTACATATGTTTAATATATCAATAAATCTATTCAATTTTATTCAATAACAATTTTTAATATTTTGTTTTTAGGAAAGAAGAACTTTCAACTTTATAGGAAAAAAAGACTAAAAACTATTGGTTAGAGAAGACGGAGTTGAAAACTATTAGGAGATAAATAAATAATAAAATGAGAGAAATAATATGGAAGAAGAAGATGATTTAGATTTAAAATGGAAAAATATAGTAAAATTGAAATGTAAATCTAAATGTAAAGAAGTGAAAAAGAATATAATTAGTTAATAGATAGTGAAATAAAAAATATATTTGAATAATAGAAAGCAAATCTATGATAGATTGATTAATAATTAGTATGTTGAAGGAAAGAATATATTAGATAATAGAGTAAATAAATGATATATTCATTAATAATTAATATGTTGAAACAAAAAATACATTGAATATAAAAGAGATTAAACAAATGATACATTAGTTTATAGGTTAATAATTAGTACGTTGGATAATATATATATATATATATATATAAAAGTATGTATATTAGATAAGATAAACGTTTTATTAAAAAATAAAGAGAAGAAAGACTAGAAAAGGAGAAACAAAATGAGCAAAACACTAAGCTATGACAGATATGTAAGCAAAGGGTTTAAGGAGTAGAAATCATATCATACCCTGAAACCCTAAATTCAATTGATGATGGAACTTCATACTCTTTGTTGCGCTCTTCCCTCTCAACCACTTCATTTTTCCAAACATCACGTGAGTAACACATGCTTGTAATCAATTTCAATTCTGCTATTTCTTTGAAACTATTTTCACTCACACACTTTACATTTCTTCACAGTCACAAGCAATTGGAACTCGCTCTCTATTCAGATATCAGACACAGAGATTTGGGTTTGCCAATGCGTCTAAATGTACGATTTTTGCTCCACTTCTTGCTTCAGTACTGCATTTGCTTGTTGAAACTAAAACCTGTTTTTCTTTTTTGTTGATAGCATTTTGGTCTTTGTTTAAACACAAATTATATTTTGACACAATTTCCACATTAATTTGGATGAATAGTACAGTTTAAATATGTGGTTATTGATGCTCAAATTCATGGTTAATTGTGTTCGGTGGATATATTGGGAAAAACTCAAAGTCCCACATTCGAAGTAGATAGAGCTCTAAAAGACTTTATACAGAGTGATACCCATCACCTTATAAGTTTGGTTTTGTGATGATATCGATCTATCGATCGGGCCACCTACAAGTGGACTTTTACTATTCAAATTGTTGACAAAATTTGGTGTCAAATTTGTGTTTTAAAATAGCACAACTCATGTTTAAATCACAATCATTCAGAATTTCATTTTTTATTTGATTTCAGGCTTGAAACGGGTGATTAAAGAGCCTTCACTTTTGGGATTGAACAAATTCCAAAGAAGGACTCTTACACGTGCTTCTGATTCTACTGTAAATGGTGCCTTGGAAGTTCATCCAAACCAAAGTTCTAGTGTTTTTGTTAATAATGGGGTGGAACCATTTCATGGTAAATCAGGTTCTGTCTCTTTTTATGGGTTGACATACCAGTCGGTAGAAGAAGGAAAATTGGAATCTGCTCCTTTCAAACAAGAAGAGAGCTCTTACTTCTGGGTTTTAGCTCCCGTTGCCTTCATATCATCTCTGATTCTTCCACAGTTCTTCATTGGCACTGTTGTTGACGCTTTCTTTAATGATTTGATTTTAAAAGGTATTTATGATAGAACTCATTACTTTCTCTTACTGTCTTTGAATTGTGCTTGAAATTGGATGATAATAGTTGGTGTTGTAGGAAGTAAAACAGCATAAAAACTACTGGAATATATGATCGTTGCTAATGTGTTTATACCCTGACGTTTCTGCTCTTGTTGTGTACACTATGGTAGTACATTGTTAAGGTTTTTTGCTGATGTCAATACCAAATTAATTACTGGCTTGATATAGTTGCAGAATGATATGCAAACTTCAAAGACTATTAATAATTGATCATCTCGTTAAGTTTTATCAAAGCCTTAAGTAAACACAATCATTTCTTTCAAGTGATAAACATTGTCAGTTTTAATGCAAACCTTTGGTTCTTTACTGACCACCTACATATTTGTTGTTTATCTTTGTGAAATGATAGCCATGTTTTGGAATTATGGATGGTTCATGCTATTGCACTTTCCCTTGGATTTTGCTGTATTTATGGTTCTTCTTGAGGGTTTGGATGTAGACTCCAATGGAAGTAATTAGTTTCACATGTTGAATTCTCGCTAACATATAAGGGAGTCTTAAAGTTGAAACATGTGTTTGTTATTGCGGTGAACCAAAGCTACAAATTGTAGCTTCTCACGTAAAGCCTTGTTGGGACGCGAGAATTGTCAAGTTGACTTGCAACCAAACATGCAACAAAAGCGTTTGTTTGTTGTATAACTTTTAGCTTAGTTTTGCAAAATTTTGTGTTTCCACGGTGTTCTATTGGATTTGTTTGATTTATTATGAGTTTTGGAGAAGTAAAATGAAATTCTGTTACGAAAGAAGTCGTGATGGATTTATGTAAATGTCGTGATTTTTTTGCGTAAGAACATTGTAACATGTGGGGAGAAGTATCTCATAGACACATTTCTGTTACCAATAAAATGCAGATATTGTGACTTCGTTCGCGTCCGAGGCACTGTTCTATGTCGGACTTGCAACATTTTTGCAGGTGGCTGATCGTGTCCAGAGGCCATACTTGCAGTACAGCTCTAAAAGATGGGGTCTCATCACTGGCCTCAAAGGATACATAACCTCTGCTTTCCTCACAACTGGTTTGAAGATTACTGCTCCTCTCCTTCTTTTATATGTGACCTGGTCGGTGGTTCGCATGGCTGCGATTGTTGCTATTGCTCCCTTTTTAGTTGGCTGTGTTGCTCAATTTGCATTTGAGAGATATTTGGAAAAGCGTGGGTCATCCTGCTGGCCTCTAGTCCCTATTATATTTGAGGTTTGTCGCCATGTTTGTTTCAAATTGATTTAAGATCTTAATGCTGCTTGATGAGTCCTACTGATCGAAGCTATAAAGCACAGACCTGGAAACGACACATACACGTCGACACCAGTAGTAGTTGGAAAAGTAGAAGTAATTGAATATAACCACATGTGTCAGTGCCGTGTTGGTGTCCGACACTAGACACGGCTTTAATATGAAGTGTCGATGCTACATTCAAGAGCAGTAACAAAAACTTGAATTTTACCAGTAATTAGTGTTATAACATTCTTAATTGATTTGCCAGGTATACAGACTGTACCAGCTTACGAGAGCCGCTCATTTTGCGGAGAAGTTGATGTACACAATGAAGGAGCTACCGGTGTCACCTGAAATACTAGAAAGAAGTGGAGCTTTGTTTGGAATGATGGTGATCTTTCAGTTACTGGGAATTGTGTGCCTTTGGTCATTGATGACTTTTCTTTTGAGGCTATTCCCTTCTAGGCCAGTAGCAGAAAATTACTGAGTTTAGTATGGAATAGTGAAGAGTGTTGTATATATTCGGAGTGGATAACATTTTGTAAGGATAGCATCACTAGTTGATTAACTTCAATGCAGGCTTTTCATAAAAGTTGTGTCATTGTAATTCATTTTGTTTTAGTTTCTTGAGCACAGTATCATCAATTACCAGGAAAATGAAGGGTGTAGTCTGTGAAATGGCCTATTTGTTTACGGCCAAAATCACATTAGGCCAGAAAAATTGATTTGCACACTAAGACAAGTTTATTGGCTAATTTTTGGACTTTTATTTTTACAGTAGATAAAGTTGATTAAAAGAGAAGAGAAAAATTAAAATTCTTCCGGTAGACAGTTGATTTCAAGTATAAAAGTGGGGATTGATTGTTTTTCTCACTATCTCTACGGCTGAAGAAGTTTTGGGTCTTTTGAAGGCTCTTCAATGAATGATAGTCTAGTCATTTTAACCTTATTTTTGAAGTTGACTACCAAATTGTGGCTTTTGGAATTGCTCGTCCTAAATACAATATTTCGAATTTTGGTAGTATTAATATATTCTCTTTTTTTCAACTTTAGTGTAAATTGTGTTAGGTGACAAGTGAATAGTTTAGCTCAGTTTTTGAAGCTAGCTTAGGTTGTCCTTGTATATTTTATCATGTTTCACGTTATATTGAAGTTTTAATTATTAATGAAACTAGCAACATACCAGGGCATTTGCACGAGTTCACATTATTGCGCATAAATTAAATAGTTCGACTTTATACAAACAAATATTAATATTTAGAAATGATTTTAATGGTGGAATAGATATAATAATAAAAAATTTGGATTAAACTGAGAAATTAAAATGACATTGAATTACACATGTAAAGAGATTTCATTTTATTATTTAATTAAAAACAACTTCACTGTTATCCCCTCTTGTTTAGATTACTGAAGAAATTTTGTTCAGAATGTAATCAGATAGCTATTTGCAAAAGCAACTGGTATCATGGAACACAAGATAGAGTAATAAGTGTGTTTGATTGCAAGATTGTTTGATTGCAAAAAAGTTAAAACTAAATAAGGCGACTATTATTTGCATCACAAAAATTTCAAGTTTGCTGTTTATTTGGTATAAATAACTTCCTTTCCTTCACTTTCACATAACATGGGTAGAGAAACAGTTTTATGACAGTACTCAAGTTGAAACACTTTTGAGAACTCTTCAATTAAGGACCTATAAGTAATATTAATAAGACTATCATCATCCAAACCACGTAAATCAGCTTTTCCATGAGCATTATTACATGATGACTGAGCTTCTCTAAGCAACCCCTTGATGCTCCCAACTTGACGACCATGTATTCCACATGGAACAATCCATTTAAAGGGACTCAAATCTGTTGTGACATTTAGTGCTAAGCCATGATATGTTATCCATTGAGCCACTCTAATACCTATAGCTGCCACTTTCTCATCACCTGAAATAACATGTAATGAAGAATAAGGAAAAATACAACAAACTCACAAGCACAACTTGAATAAGCTCTAATAATGTTTTGAGGAGATAAATTGTCTAAACATTATAATTTAGTAATTGAGTTTGTAGAATGATTACTTACCAACCCAAACACCAGTGAAACCTTCCATCCGAGAAGCCTGAATTGAAAAGGTTGAAGACAAGACACGAATAACAACCTCCTCAAGAGTCCTTAGGTACCAATGAAGATCCATCTTGTGTTTTCTGAGGTTAATAATCGGATACATCACTAGCTGCACAACCCAAATTGCTTTCTCAATTTAACACAAATTCCAAATCAAAAAATTATTTTCATTGCCTCAAAATTATGAAGTATATAATAAAATAAAATAAAAACCTGGCCAGGGCCATGGTAGGTAACTTCTCCACCACGTTCAGTACGATGAATATGAAAGGGAGGATTGTTGATGTCAAAATTGAGGTTGTTGATGGAACTAGCTGTACCCAATGTATAAACAGAAGGATGTTGCAATACAATAAGAGTATCATTGCAATCTCCTTCTTTTTCAATTTGAGATTTCTTTACCCTAACAATGTCTTTTTGCAAACACCATGCCTTTTCGTAAGGGATCATTTCCTTATGAAAATCTAAGAGTTCACAGCTGCGCAAACAATGCACCCTTTTTCTTCTTCTTCTTCTGTGGCCATTTATTTCAACGACAGAATCTGAGAGTGAGTTAGATTCGGAGTTGCGGCGGAGAAATCGAGGTGTGCTGAAACTCAAACAACATTCACCCAACAAAACCATCCCTCATATGATTCTATGCTGCACAATAAATATTAGCCGTTGGATCAATCAAGGTTTATGATGTTTTATCCACACCTGTTGTGTTGATGTCAGATGCAAGGGTTGTTGTTAGTGAATGAAGAAAACAAGGTGTTCCAATAAAATGGATCCAAAATCAAATAAAATAAGAAGAGAAGGTGGTAAGTGTGGGAGGAAAATGATGATAAAGTGGAGGAATGATTGAAGGGAGAACAAATGGAGCTCCCTATGAGGAAGAAGGGAGGGGATCCAAAAGGGCCAATGAGGGAATATATTTCGTGTGGAGGGTGTATTATTATACTTGGTGGACTTTATAATCTAATGGTAAGAAATAGTTTTGCACACTGCACCAAATAATTAGCCTTAATTAATCGTTACTCCGTCAGTCTCAAAATAAGTGAAAAAAAATATTATTTTTTATTAAATTATTTTTTGTTAGGTATTGATTTATTTTTAATATTATAAATGTATAATAAAATATATTACATTGAATATAACATTAATTGAATAATATAATTGAAAATAAATTATTTTAGGGTGCATGAAGTATTAGTTTGTTATGACAAAATAATAGTATAATGTATTTTTTTGACAAATATTTTATGGGTAGATTACTTTCTTGATACTTCAAAGTGTATAATGTTGTGCATATTGGCCTTTGGCCTTTGACTGAGTAAAAAAATTCAATTATATCCTATATTTAACAAAATTTTAATCATTTTAGTATCTGACGTTATTATGGTTAAGTCGCTGATGTGGATGCCGACTTGGGGATGAAATATCCCAAACTTAATGTCATGTGTGTGGATGACGTGGTAGGACTAAGATGACAATTATGTCCAAAATTTCAACAATAAAATATAAAAATTTGAAAAATTTAAAACTCCATCATCTTCTTCCCTAATTTTCTTCTTCCTCAAATTTTTTTCTCTCCTAATTTCTGAGTTTTTGTGCCGGAAGTGGTAATTTGTTGCTTTGATGGATTTGGTTAGGAGGATGCGGAAATAGTCCTTCAAAATCTGTTACGTGTTCAAGGTCTCTTGTTCTTTTTTGATTTTTAAAAAAAAACAATTTAAAAAGGTTCAATTGTCCGAAATAAATTTCTAAATACTCAAATTTATCAACATATTAAGCTCGTAAAAGGAACTCCATTTTTGTTGATAAATTATGTAGACCTTTGGTTCTCTACACTCTTTTTCTACCGGATGATAATTTGCTGAAATTTTGGAGGTTGGCATTTCAATTCACCTGCTGTGTGTATTCAAAGATTCTGTATATTACTGTGAGTTGTAGCCTTCTTGCTATAACCTATACTTGTTTCATGTGTTGTGGAGGGTGAATTTTGTAATGGTCTACCTAGTCTGTGGTGGTTAACTAATTGTTGTTAGATTCACTTTTATTGTTGCATCCTTGTATTCCTTATGTTTATTTTGATAAAATATATCTTTTTCCTTAAAAAAATGATTTTTTCCCCTCGATTTTTATATGACTAGAATGTCATTGTTGAGATTTTGCGTTTTTAATTTTTTCACTATTATTATTCTTATTCATATATATTTTTTTTACAAGAATTATTCTTATTCATTTGATATGCTTGGTTTTCTACCTTTTGTGTCTATTTTAAACATCAACAATGAAGAAACCAAGGAAGGAAGTAAATGAAGGTCTGGTGTAAGGAAGTAAATCCAAGGTAAAAATGAAGGAAGAAGAAATTAAAGAAGAAAGTTGGGGAAAAAGACTATTAAGTTTTAAATTTTTTGAGATTCTTTGAATTTATTGGAGAAAATTTTGACAATGAAGTTTGAGACACATCATCGTCCAGCCAACATCCATGTCAGCGACTCAACATTGTTAACGTTTTTTTATGAATAGTGATGTAATTGAGATTTTTTGGTAAGTCAAATATTAATATGAAAGTGCACTGTACTTTTAGAGATCAAAATGGTAAGATATCTCATATTTTATAAGAAATGCTAACAAGTGTCTTTGATACATTTGTTAAAGCACCAAGTAAAAATCTAATCTTGGAAATGATGCATTCAACTCCTTAAAAGTTTAAATTTTGATATTTTTCACACAATATTTATCTTTTATTTCTTTCTTTTAACTCTTTAATAAGTACCCTTAAAGTACTTGTTAGAATGACCTATATTTTATTAGGTTATTAATTATTATTTTTGAATTAAAAAATTAAAAGTGAGTTGATGGTGCTCCAACTTAAAGTAAGATTATTAATTATTATAATTGAATCTCTTCTTTTTTTCTTCTAAATTATATATGGGAACTAATTGGTTGGTTTTAATTTCTTAAACTTAAAACAAAGAAGGGCACCAAGATTCTCACAAAAGTGGGGCTCCATTTTCATTTTGAATTGATTCTTAAAATAATAATCGTTCGAGTCTCATGAATAAGAGGAAAAAAAACTATCTCATACCCTTTTAAAAAATATTTAATCTCATTCAATATTTTTAAAATAAAAAATTTAAATAATTATGAGAAATAAATTGTGCTTCACGAGATCTTGTTTTATGAAAAAAAAATTATTGGAAAGATAAAATTTAAATTAATGAAAGAATATTATAAAGATTACAATGTGGTAGAGTTAGTTAATTTTTGTTTATTCATGATGAGTTGCATTGCATTCGACTCCATCTCATCTTTTTTTAATGTAATTTTCTCGTGCCAATTTTTCATAGAGTGCTACTTTTATTTCACATGCCTTTTCCCTTGTCATTTCTTTTTGCTGCATTTTGTCCCATTGAGTGCTCCATTTGTGATGTTCAGTTATATTTATAACTTGTTGTTGTCTTTGGTTAGGGGATGATGAGTACACCCACCCCATTCACAAAACTCTTTGTTCTTTTCTAAGAAGAACTTTAATTTGATCCTCCCATTCATTTTAGTTCATCTTTTAGCGATCGTCATGCATACTCAAAATTGAAATGGTTTTTCGTTTTCTGTCGCCTTGAGAAGAAAAAACCACGTACATTATTTATGATATCCTTATCAGAGTTCTCGACTCTTCCTCCCTCAAATAGCTTGTTTTTAACATCCAACACATTTTTGAACTACCAAATTTATTCGATCCTATAGAAATTTTAGTTGACCGGATTGCTTTTCTCATGATATCCCCAATACATATTATAATTGGTTGTAATTCTTAACAAAAAATCATCATCTTTTTAATCAACTCACACAACTAAGTCGTTTGAAACGTTGAGCCATAATTGAATAAGAAGTATATCATCATCATTGTGGATAGTTCTCGACATTTTCTCTGAATAGAACATCTTTATCCTTCTTCAAACGTAATATTTTCAAGATCGATCTGTGTTAAAAATTGTGAAACTTAATACTCTGACACAAACTCAATCGATATTTCTAGTTCATAATGAGTATAAACTATAAGCCTTGAATATTCATTTGGGTCTATAAACATGTTAGGGTTGGTTGGTGGTGAGATAAATTGAGAATTAAGATGTTGATAAATTCATAGTATTTGAAAATAATATTGATTGAGATCTATTTGACACAAATCCAAGTAATTTTGAAGTAATGAGATGAAAAATTGAATAAAAAATGAAATCAATTGAAACCAAAAAAGATGAAATTGAGACAAAAATTATTAGAGTAAATTGAATGCAAAATTAAGAGCAAAGAAATAAAAATTTAGTATAATATTTTTAAATGATCACAATTTAAATTTATAGAATAAATTTTATGAAAAAAAGAACTCAACGACTATAATTTGTTATCCTTACATGAGTAATTGTCTAATTTCAAGCACCCAACTCAACGACAATATTGAGTAAAAAAAACTCAACGATTATAATTTCATCTAACGAACTTGCTTGGCAACGACTCAGTTTTGCCACCTGGGCAACTCGAATGACAGAGCAATAAAAAGTAAGTTCCTAAAGAACCGAGAGCGTACCACTGCTGGAGTTAGCCTAACTCTTAAAACTCCCCGAAAATATAGTTTAGTGTTTTGGATCGGGTCGAAGAAGTTTTCCGAAAAGGTTCATAGTGGGATATCTACATCTCTATCAAACTTAGATACTTCGAAATTAAATTTTGTATCGGATAAGCAATAGATTCCGATATTGTACGGGTACTTGTGAATATATATCTTATAAATATTATAATTTTTATTTTAAAAAAAATAATTTATTCAATATTTTAAAGATACTTATGAATATTCGCAAATATGTATCTTATGAAACACAAACGAAATAAAAAATTTGAGACATTTTTTAAAACATAAGCGAAGATTTACATGATTCACTTCAAGATCTCTTGACGTTGAAATTCTTAAATTGAAAAATACTTATTTTTGTGACAATACTTATTTTAAATTTTTTTTAATGATACTTTTGTTAACATATGAATTAAAATATATTATGAAAATTATGATAATTATAATTATTAATTAACAAAGAACGATCAATGTATATTTCTTTATAAGTATTTTACATGAACATTTTCTAAAAAATATTAAATATATTAATTTTTATGATAAAATAAATAATTGCATTAAGAAGCTAGTTATGATCCTATGGATCATATTTAACAAATATTATTGGAAAAAAGTACTTCCTCCGTTCAATAATGAGCAATTTGATCTATAGAGATTTCCACTTTCAATGTCTCACCATAATTATTAAGAAAACAGAAGAAATAATTAATATCAAAACATGAAACTAACACGAGATTAGATATTTATTCATCACGTTCTCAGGATGATGCATATAAATGCTTGTTTCAAGTAATTTAAACAACATAAATGCACTCCAGTAAATTACATTACATCTTAGTAAAAAAGAATGATGAAATGTAGACAGAAGCAAACCTTTACATGGAAGCTAAAAGATCTCTCAATTCTGCTGTAGAAGGGACTGACTCAGCAGGGTAAATCTTGGCGACAAGTTGGACAAAACTGTCGTACTTGTCGACAAAATCCTTCTGCCATAGTTTGGGGAAACGAAAATCAGAAATTCAATATGTACTACTACCAATTCATCTAAGTGATCTATTAATGTTTCCTGGTGCCTTTTAACATGGACCACCTTTAAAGAGGTTCATGATAGACTAGTATCCTTTTGAACGTTTAATCAAGTAAGACTACGCATTATATTATAGTACGTCTACAATATATCTTTAACCTTCCTTCTCACTGGTCGCTGTCGACGTCAGCAACTCAAAGCTCCATGGAGCATTAGTATAATGATGGAGGAAGACAAAGATTTTGTGAAAGTACTCCATAAATCCCAACCTTATTTTTTGAGTACAGGAATAGATCTAGTATTTGTTGTCCTCATACCTGCTAAGGTTATTTCTATTCCTAATTACTTTTATGCCATTCTCATGGTACCACTCCTCTCTCCCTCTATATACACTACACAAACACAATCATTTCCTTTCTGTTCATGTTTAGAGTAACTGGAATTTGTTCATTTTTGTTTTTAAATCCAAAATTCGTAACCTTCTTTATCTTTCTTCAGTGGACTCAAACTCGACGGTAAATAAAAATCCAATAAAGTTCACTTTTTTGGGACTTAGTGATGTATTATAAAAAACTGTTGTTTGAGAGCGAGCAATATGAGTGCAGTTGCCGTTCCCTTAGTTTCTGGAAAAAAAATTGTGTTGTTTGGTGGAGAATGGTGACACAAGGTTGAGGATAGAATAAAAAAAATATAATGTGGACAGACTATAATAGAATCAATGTTCCTGCTTAATCTAATGGTCAAAAGGTGCCTAGTGTATCATGGACGGTAGTCCATGTTAGAAGCCACCATGTTTCCTACTTTAACTGTAGTACATTTTTAATGATACACAACACAACTAAAGAATAGAAATGCTCTAGAAATCACTCTTAGCTACAATGCAATCATAAAACCTTTGAAATTTGGCATCGGAAATATTCACGATTTTTGATTTGTTCTTGTTGTATATATGGGGGTTTTTCGGTCAATTGGAATTGAATATGCGTACCTTGCATTTATCCCATAAGGAAGGTAACAGTTCCTCAGAAGTCAAATTCTTCTGCAATTTCTTATACATTGCAGCAATGGACTTGTCCATCTATTTAAGAAAACAGAGACAATTCACAAATTATGCCACTCAGGAAAGGGTTATAAAAAAAGATAGGCTTACCCCAGACAAACTGGATCTTAGCATCTTCCGAAAATCCACTTTTGACAGCCCAAGCTGGAAGGGAATCTAAAATTGATGTAGAACACAATAAAGTTGTGAAGGTAGAAAGGGAAATATTCTGATGTTGATGTCAAGTTTGGCTATCTATTTAGTTACACGAGAAAAATAAACAAAAATGACAATTAAGGGGTGCAAATGTAAAAATTCTTTAAGCCATATAATGACATGCACTAACTCTAATGGTAATTTTTGAAAAGATGATAGATAAATTAAAAGACGAGATAGATGTCAGATCAATTTGAAGATGAAGATCATAGCAATAGCAACTGAATAACACTAGTAGATTATTGGAAAGATGACTGCACCAAAGTGAAAAAAAAGTAATAATAGGATGAAAAGATGAGTCAAAAGTAGGGATCAAGTATTGGAAACTCTTACATAACATCTTAGAATTTGAGTTGAACTTAATTCAACCCTACAAAACTGACTTATAAGGTGAGGACTGTCCAAATTTTATAAGCACTATTAAGGTCATATCTCTAAGCAATGTGAGCCTAAACCCACCCCTTCAGACTCAACATAATGAAGGCGTTGGAGGTTGCAATTAAGGTGGAATTGATCAACAATGATAAGTTCTATAACATTGGAAACAACTTGTTTAATGAAAAAATTCTGATATTTGAAATACAGGATGTATGAAAGATTAACAAACAAACTATACACAAACAAACCTCTTCAGGTGAAACATTACTGAGAATCAAGTCCTCGATCCTTCGAGCAAATTGGAAAAGCCGTTCAAATTGCTTTCCAAAGCAGAAAATGAATAATGAGTTATTCACAACAGGGTATAAATTCAAGAATAGTCAGCAAGAAGAACAAAATAAATAATATATACTTACATAATAGATAATCATGCTAATGTGGCGTGTGCATGATTGCTCATACGCTTCACTAGCTTGATGATAAAATTTGGCCAGAGTAGGCACCACGTTGGCTAGGTCATACAAACTAAGGAAAACAAACAAAATAACAAGTGAAAATCTTCTTGTCTTATATAGAACCAATTTAATATACAAGGAAAACTGAAGCAGCCTTGAGCTTCCTCTTTTCCTGGGAAATGGAAACAAACCTATTCTGAAAAGCAGCATAGTTCTCTATAAGAAAAATATCTGCATACTTTGGTTCTGTTTGTGCAAGTTTTTCCAAAGTTACAAACATTATGCTAACCTGTCAAGCACCAAACCCATCAGGCAAACAATATGCAAATATTAGTTACATATTGTTGAAACAGACGACAAAAAAGTAAAATGATGAACAAAAAAGAAAAATAAATATTGAATACTTCGACTGCAGATGAGAGGGTAAGCAGTAAATAATTGAACTCACCTTTGGTATTTATCAACACAACGCAGATGAGTTAAGACAATCAATTCTTCATTATGGTCCAACAAAGGTATAGAAAACAATGTAAACAATAAAAACTTTTTTTGTTTCTCATTTAAATCTTTGTTGATAATTGAACAATAAACATACAAAAAGATTGTTGCTGCAGAGGAGAATAACTGTTATTCAACACATGAATTCTAAGTCTGTAAACGTACAGCACAATGCAGAAACTGTTTTGCACAGTTTTATAAAAAACAAAAACTTCTAATAACTACCACAATACAACACTACAATTAAAAAACTGAACAGAAGTTACTAAATTAAAAATAACTAACACCCAATACAATAAGGAAGCAGTCCTAAACATAACATTTAACAATCTTTGAAAACAACAGTACAGTATTTTTGTAATTAAATTAATTATTATTTATTAAGGACAAAACTTACCTACGGTACTATGGGTGTTGTTCATCACTAAAATATTTCATAATTTCCCATAACCACCTCGAAGTCCATAAATATATGCAAACATGTTTTTTTAGTGGAGAACAGCACCTATGGTACTGTAGGTGATTTTTGCCTCATGTCCACAAAAGAGCTTTTTCGTGGAGAACAACACCAATGGTACTGTAGGTAATTTTTGTCCATTTATTGAATGGCATTGCATTCTTTACACCTAATGTAGCATAAGAGAAAAAAAGAATGCAGAATAAGACAATTGGGAAACCGCCTAACGTCAAAAGAAACAAGGAAGCCTCTCTAAAGTCAGAAGCATAATCTACGTAGATATAAGGAGACTATCATGAAAAAATGAACCCTCACAAAAATCAAAAGCACAAACCTATATAGATGCAAGGAGACTATCCTACCTCGAAGAATTTTCATGGATAGAAACCATAGGATGATAACTCTTGCAAAAAAATTCCAACCATATGCACCACAAGCATGACAAAAGAGCAACACCTTAACTATACTTCTTCTCTCCCACAACCTCAATCATGAAGAGAAAAAAAAAACAGGTAGAGAAAAAATATTCAAGAGTGGTAGGGTAATAACTAGATTTATTATAGTTTCATCATCTTAGGAAAGCAAGTACCTTAAAACTAATAATTACTTAACTATATTTGTCATGTAAGTTCTATATGAGATTTATTATAGTTTCATCATCTTAGGTAAGCAAATACCTAAAACTTAATTAATTAACTAGATTTCTCATGTAAGTTCTATATGAGATAGACACAAAACAATACAGAGCTTAAAAGGAATCACATACAAATTTTGTGTATGCTTGGTCAACCAAATCCCTGGACTGTCCCGCAATGTACTGCTCCATCCGTGTTGCAAGGGTTGCAAATCTATAATAAAACGATTAAAACATCACTTAACGCCATAGACTTGTTGAGACATTAAATACTGATTGGAAGTTAAATAGTGCAGCTGGTATGACTTCCAATTGTTTCCACAAAAACACACATATAAGTAGATTATGAAGGCAGCTTATCAACTTCAACATATGATGAATCATGTACACTTCTTCTTGAGGTGTTGCAGTGTCAAGGTGTTGGACACTCCTTGTCAAATGTCCTATTAAAAATTACTTTTTAATGGTTTGGAGTTTGGACACTTAGCCAGTTGACCAACACTTGAAAGATGCGACTCTTTTAAAAAGAATTTCAATTTTTCAATTAAGAAACATCTATAGTTTTGGAATGTTGCTGCTTCCGCTTTTCATCAATATATAGGGGATGTATCAAATGAGAACCTGATAAGTGAGATGAGCAAATATTGATTAGTGTTAGAATATTAGAAAATATCTTATAATATCTATTATATTATATTAGAGTATCTTGAATTATTTCCTAAGATCAATTTATAATCATAGAAATATCTTAGAATATCTCTCATTATTATTATGATTTATTTCTGATTTAGGATTGAGTCCATGTTTCTCTATAAATAGAGATTAGTATTGAGTCTTTTGTAATCAAGTCAGCATTAAGCTATTATCAATAATATTCAAACCCTTATTATTTTCTCTCTTCCTTTTATCTAAAATCCCACAACTTCAACAATTAGAATCATATATGGTCAAGATTAACTTCTTTCATGTTTTCAGCTAATATACTCTCTAGTGTCCTATATTATAGATATTTATTGTCTTAGCGTGTCCATATTGATGTCGTGTCTATGGTCATGCTTCGTAGACCATAATATTATAGTAGAAATATTAATTAGCCATAATATTCAATTTTCTCCACCCATATCGCTGCTACTTTTAATTCTCATCTCTTTAACATTAAGCGCACACATTACTGGATGCTCACATCAATATAAGGCTGATAACTTAAACATATCCCTGACATGCATATAAATAAGGAAACATGCTAATTTGACGACGAAGTCACCAATCTTTCTGTCATCTATTTGTGTGCCATGTCAGTATATTTCCAGACAGATCAGCAACTTTAGATGGCATATTTATAGTTTCATGATCCAAAAATGGACTTACAAAAAAAAAACATTTCCCTAAAGCTCAAAGTTATGTACGAATGTCATGTAATTTAGACTAACCCAGAATAACCTAATCTGAACTTAATCAGGTTCACAACATAAGATAATGATGCCCTTAACAATCTTCAATAGAGTTACATAGAGTTTTTCACTACATCTAGTAGATAGAATATGCTAGGTTTTTCTACATTCTAATTCTGTATAACAGGCTAACAACTAAAAAGTGGACAACTGAGCTATCATTCTAAAAAAACTCTCAATTTCTTTGGAGAAAGAGGGGAACGTAGACTCCAAAGAACCACTTTACCTGGGAATGTAGGGTAGGACACTTTGGCGAACATTGCGCTCACTTCTTTCAATCTGATGGCAAGCTTCATCAACAAACTAAAAGATTTCCAATGAAATGAATTGGGTTAGCATCTCAATCTTCCAAATGTAATTGGAAATTCTATAAAAAGCTAGTCACACGTACACGGCTGAATAGCATAGATATCCGAGACTCAAGGTCACCAAGTAAAAGGCGGACAAATCTTGCTGCATCAGCCTTTTGACCAGAGAGATAGCGTTCTGTTGTTCCATGCATTGATATGCAGCATAAAGGATCAATCTTGTATGCCCAATCCACAACAGCATAGAAGTCTTCCTGAAATCATATAAGTTACAAAGCAGCTTTATAGCAGTGCAATCTTTTAACTTATATTTAGGTTCCACAGAAATATAATATGAAGAGGAAACTGAATAACAGGTGAGAAAGAGAGGAAGAACAGAGAGACAAGAGAAAAAAGGGGAAATGTGTATCTTTGGTATTGTAACAACTATGAGATTCTCCTCCAAGGGAATTTCTCATTACACCAGAGCTAAGGCTCAGTTCTTGTTACAAAGGATTAACGAATGCCAGTCGCTATCACAACTCCTATTAAACTGCTAAACAGCCTCCAACCCTGAATGTTACTGCTGCCCAACTGCCTGACCAACCAACCAAGTCACAATTTAACCATTCCACAGCTTCATTCTTTCCAGAATACACCTTTCAATTCTTATCACTGTTTTGTTGGGCATTAAAAGTTATATACTAAGTGCTTGTTTAGATACATTTTTCATCAAGAACTTATAAGATAAGTTGAAATGATCTTGCAGTTGCAGTGCCTACAAGTATTCTAATTTCTAACATATAGCTTCTCTTATAAGTTTAAATCAACTTTTGTACCTCAACTTTTTCACGAGATCCCTAATGTAAATAGTGATTGTCATTTATATCGCATAACCGCATAAGGGCATTATTTTTAAGTTAAGATCTAAGCAGGAAGCACTTAGTTCAATTGAGAAGCTCCTATATAAGCTAGAAGCTAATCCAAACTAGGGCTTAATAAGATCCAGCATGGCTATCATATGTAACGTGAGAACATCTAGATCCTTTCATTTCACAAATATCAGAAATTCAAACTGAGAGAGAGAGAGAGAGAGAGAGAGATTTTATTCTATGCATACTTGAATTCCATCAAGCAAATCCTGAAGTGATTCGTTTAAAGCTGCAAGCTCCACAGAACTTAGACCTGGAAAATTGATTAAATAAATGGTCAAATTTTGGAACAACTGATCACAACAGGAAAACCGAACCATAATGTTTAATTATAAAATTTAAAAGTGCAGAAAGGATATTCGTTGAGAGAGGTACATGTACTGGATTTACTGTCATTCTCATCAATGTCTGCAATTCCCAAATCGTCGTCGTCGTTAGCACCATCATTGTATCCAGATTTATTACCATCAAGTGTAGGAACTTCGAAGCACATGAAGTGTGCAAAAAAAGAGCTCTGAAACATAAACCATGAATAGTTACAAAATTGAGTTATTAAAGATAAACAAGTTTCAAGGAGTGAATATTAAAAACTTTCACCTCATCCACCATAAGTGGGATAAATACGGTGAGCAGCTTTGCATATGCATCAGAAACTGTAGAAGAGTCAGCAGAGTTTACATTCTGACCAGAACCTGTGGAACCTTCAAGCCAACCAGTTGGATTTCTAGATGTTTTAGTACTAGCACGAAGTTCATTAGCAAACTCGCGGGCCTGTGAAGGGATGCGTGAAACTTTAGATTCTGCATACACAGTATTCTACCAAAACACAACAAACTAGTATATATGACCTAGAATCCAAATATCAACAAAAAGAACCAAAACATTTTCCATTAGAAAAGTTGGTTAATTGGATCAAATGGCATCATGTCCTATTGTATATTACGTCTAGAGAAAATTCATTTAAATAATGCTTCCTAATGATTTGGAACATAGTTTTTCTAGGTCTATCTACCTCTATTAACCTCCCCTAATCTACTTTTCTTACTTGGACTTTTATACAAATTACACATACCCAACCACCTAAGTTAAAAGTCTATAATATTTTCCACAAAAGGTGCTGCTTAACTGTATCTCAATGCAATCATTCCTAATACTATCATGCGTTGTGTGCCCATGTGACGGTCTTAACACTTTGTTGTTAATAAAATTTGAGCTTAGACTTTAACACAACCCCACAAAATTGGTTTGTAAAGTGAAAACTCTCCAAACCTTATAAGTAATACTTAGGTCATATCTCTATGCAATGTGCGACTAAACACACCCATCACAGTGAAGGTGCTGGAGCCTGAAATGAAGACAACCCAAAGTTCCCACAAGCAAGGAGGCTAAGGGAAAACCTCAATTAAGGTGAATTTCCAAAACACCCTCTCACACCCAAGGCTTTGCATCTAGAGACTGGATAATGTATGCGACTCAACAATAGATCTAGAATAGGCTATAGTATTAACTTAGAATTTGGCACAACAACAGATCTTTAAAGCTAACATTCTTAATCCTATCATGTTTTGTGTGCCCATGCATCGGTCTTAGCATTTGTTGTTCATGAAATTTGGGCTTAGAAACTCAACCCCACAACATTGGTTTGATAGGTAAGGACTATGAATTCCACCAAATTTTTCTTGTTAAGATTCAACAAGTTGAACCGGTTATGCAAGCTCACCATCTCCATCACTTCAGTGTTGCACCTGAGATCAGTGTTATGAAATAGCGGCTCTAGTGGCGTTATAGTGCTATAACATAGAAAAATTTGAATAAATCCCAATTGTTCCACGATATGCTATTTAGTACAAATTGTTGTCAAATAGATGCTATAGCTGCAACAATATAGCACTGTAGCATTGCGGAAATTTGAACAAATTGCTATTTTCCGCAATTGACAATACTACCTGAGATTTCAGTGCATGTCTTTCTGAATCGAATCATGGAATATGAATTGAGAATACTACATTTAGTGTCCGAGAGTTATATGATCAACTCCTTCTCTATTGGCTACAAGCATCTTCTCCTTGAAGCATTGTCTCTAGATCTCATTAAATTCAAGGAAGACTCACTAGGAATCCTACATGTCAAGAAGAGGAAACTGAAATTGGTTTAAGGGCAAGGCTAATTGTTTGAACCTGTGGTAAGTATAGAGCGAAACACAATATTGTGAAAATGTATTTCAATGAATAATTCTTCTGTACAGTACAGTATTTATAAGCTGAACCAAGACTCTAAAAAAGGAAACATGTTATACTAATGAAGACAGAAAATGAATGGAGATTATTGCATGATCTCCTTATGTGCTAATCTTTCTAGATACACAATTATATCCTAATTTAGAATATTATGCCCTTGATTATACGGTTAATACGTCCAACACTCCCCCTCAAGCTGGCGCAAATATATCATTCATAGCAAGCTTGCTCACCATGTTGTCAAACTGTCCCTTAGGAAGACTTTTTGTCAGCACATCTGCTACTTGACTTGTGGTAGGTATGTAGAACATACAAATTTCACCACTATCAATTTTTTTTCTTAATGAAGTGCTTATCCACTTCATGATGTTTCGTTCTGTCGTGTAAAACAGGATTATGAGCTTTGGAAATAGCTGTCTTATTATCACAATAAACTTTAATTGGTGTTGGGCTAGGAATCTTCAACTCCTCCATGAATTTTTTAATCCATAATACTTCACAAAACCCATGGGCAACAGAACGGAATTCAGCCTTTGCACTACTTCTAGCTACAACATTTTGTTTTTTACTCCTCCATGTAACCAAATTTCCACCTACAAAGGTACAATACCCTGAAGTGGATCTCCTATCATTTATATTACCTGCCCAATCAGCATATGTGTAAACTTCAACCTGGACGTTTCCTCTGTTTTAGTAACCCTTTTACAAGACTTCCCTTCAAGTATCTCAGAATTCAAAAAACAGCTTCAAAGTGAGCAGACCCAGATGCATGCATAAATTGACTTATCACGCTCACTGCAAAGGCTATCTCAAGCCTTGTATGTGACAAATAAATTAATCTTCCAGCCAAACATTGGTAGCGTTCTCGACCTACCACTTCACTTTCAGATGTTGCTTTTAATTTAACATTGGGATCCATTGGTGTTTCTACTGCTCTACACCCTGTCATCCATATTTGCTTGAGTAAATCAAGGACATATTTGCGTTGGTTGAGAAATATTCCTTCTTTAGACCTTGCAAACTCCATCCCTAGAAAATGCTTCAATTTTTCAAGGTCCTTGATATCAAACTCCGCTTCAAGTCTTCTCTTCAAATCACTGATCTCCTTAACATCATCTCCTGTCATGATAATGTCATCAACATACACTATAAGAATGGCAATTTTACCTTCATGTGAGTGTTTAAAAAATAAAGTGTGATCTGCCTGACTTTGTGTGAAGTCATGTCTCTTGACAAAACATCCAAATCTTTCAAACCCCTTGGTGATTGTTTTAATTCATATAAGGATTTTCTCAATCTGCAGACCTTGCCTCTCCCAAGATTTTCTTCAAACCCAGGTGGTAAACTCATATATACCTCTTCATGTAGTTCTCCATTCAAAAACGCATTTTTTACATCAAGTTGATGTAGTGTTGAGTTGAAATTCACTGCAAGGGAGAGAAGAATTTTGATAGAATTAATTTTAGCAAAGAGGGCAAAAGTTTCTTGGTAGTCTATACCATGAGTTTGAGTAAATCCATTTGCTATTAATCTTGCTTTGTATCTTTCCTCACTTCCATCAGCCTTGCACTTCACCTAGTCTACACTAGTCTTTTCTTTTTCACAATCTCTCTTTCTTTTCCCTTAATCTTCTTTCTGATTTTCTATGAATCTAATTGCATATACCTCTCTCTCAATCAATCTTCAGTAATCAACTTTACAGCTGCTACAATTTTACAGCTTTATTTATAGTATACAAAAGCAAACTAGCTTTACTAACTATAACTACTTTGTCATAACTAACTTGGCCAAAGGTAGTTATAACAACCACTAAAACTTTACCAACTTTAGTTAGATGATTTGAGGCACATATTCACACCTGTTTGTGCCACAGTTCCAACAGGAATGTTACGAGATGAATTGAACTTTAGAAGTTTAAGAAGGTGATCCAGTTGTTAGTTAGTAAATGGAGAAGATTCAGCTTCATTTGCTGCAGGCATGGGGCGGTCACCAAACTTACCAATCTGGCCATTGTTTGGTCTATCATGTAGTTTGAAGCAAGTCTCACGAGTGTGACGGTTACGACCACAATAGTCGCAAAACAGATGGTTCTTGTCACCACCCCGTGGATTGGGAACAGATTTGCGGTTGATCTGAGGATCAGCCAAGGCAGATCTTTCAACTGGTGTAGGGACAACAACCACCTTCTTTCCAAGCATTACTTGTCGACGACTCTCTTCTCATCGTACTTCTGCAAACGGATAGGGTTTCGTCCAAGTATCGGGCGACGAACCTCATCAAACTCAATATTCAAACCTGCAAGGAACTTGAAGATGTGACTAACATCCACCATCTTCTTGTAATGCTTGCAGTCTTTAGGTGACTTCCACTCATATTCATGGAATAAATCCAAGTCTTGCCAGATGCGCTTAAGGCAATGAAAATATTTGGTAACCGAAGCCTCACATTGCCGTATTTCTCCAAGTTGGAGAGTTAATTCGTAAATTTGAGATTGGTTTTCCAAATCAGAGTACATTTGGGAGACACCTTCCCATAACTCCGTTGCAGTGCTGTAACAGAGATAATTGGCACCTATCTCCTCAGTCATGGAATTGACAAGCCATGTCATAACCATGGAATTTTTTGCATCCCAGTTATCGAAATTTGCCCCTGCTTTGTTTGGTTTTCTCTTGTCTCCAGTGATATAGCCAATCTTTCCTCTCCCCCTGAGATACATACGAACAGACTGCGACCATCGAATGTAATTACTACCTTTCAGCCGAACTGTTGTGATCTGAACGGGATGACTTTCATGGTATGTTCGGACAGGTTGAGGTATTTCAGTTTTGGGTGAGAGTTGAGACTCATTGTCAGACACGGGATCAGACATAGTGTGGGATGAAAAAGAAAGAAGAAGAAAAAAAAAAAGGAAGCAAACCCTAAGAACTTGCTGCTTCTGATACCATATAAGAAACACAATATTGTGAAAATATATTTCAAAGAATAATTCTTTTGTACAGTACGGTATTTATATGCTGAACCAAGACTCTAAAAAAGGAAACATATTATACTAATAAAGACAGAAAATGAATGGATATTATTACATGATCACCCTATGTGCTAATCTTTCTATATACACAATTATATCCTAATTTAGAATATTCTGCCCTTGATCTACCCGGTTAATACTTCCAACAGTAAGTATTGAAGGTAATGATTTTCCAACTTTTGCATCTTATACATGTCTTTGAATGTTTGTATCACTCAAAAGTTATCCAGGAAAGTGAAATTACATTAGTTTTTTTTTACAATGTCCAAGACATTTCATAAACCTCCGTGCTACTAAAGATTTTATTTTGCAATTTTTGTTTCAAAACCTTGATTTTGTACAAGTAATTACATCAGTGAATATTTCCACATGTACAGTGGTCACTTCTCAGTTCATAAAATGCTCAAGTGCCAGTCATAGCATGATTTTAACACCAAATAGCCAAGAAATAAAAAAAAAAATAACATTAATACAGTGTGAGTATTTGTAATTCAGACCTCCCTGCGAAGAAGCAAGTTTAGAGAACAGCAATAAGCTTTTTTCAATGGTCCCAAGCAATTCTTATCCAGAATCTGATTGTTGAGAAGAATACAAAGAAATTTTGACCAAAAAACAAATTAGAATACAAAGAAAAGAACTCAACAAATATTGATAGGTGTGCAAAACAAAACTTCAAGAAAAAGTTGTAGTTCATTCATAATAAAACCTTTAAATGTTGCAAAAGGCGTGCATATGTCCTGCACTTGTATCGCAGGTCAGCATGATCTGGCCTTTTCAACTGTCCCCGCTGTTTAGAGCAAGCAGACAAAGGGAAAATTAAAGATTCTAAGATTTGAAGTTTATAATTCCATAAATAATTTATGCAGATAAAATACCTGAGAAAAGTAGTTTTTATCATTCATCATGAAATCAACAAAAGTAGCGAAGTAATTCCTCAAAAATTCAGAAGCTCTCCTGACAAAAGTAGATTTTAATATTTGAAGTTCTCCTCGCTTCTCTTTAAACTGCAGAAGTAGAAAAAATCACCATTAAAACACATGACTTTTTTAGACCCTAAAAATGTTTTAGTTAGAACATGGGAAAAATATCTCATAATATCTTCATGGTATCATGTCAAGTAATTTAGGTATATCTCTTAGGATAGCTTTTCATATTTCCGCAAGGTCTATTTTGGTTTAAATTCTTTTTTCTGATTTCATTTCCTGTTTCCATTAATAATTAAAAATTGTCCCCTTTATTTCTTGTTTTCAAAGATGTATACATCAACAAATGAAAAAAAATTGAAAACCGGAAAACAAAACTGAAAGTGACATTATTGTGATTTATTTTTTTCTGATCAACAAACCCTTAGGTTTTAAGATTTGTTTCCTTATTTAATCAATGAAAACAAGCTTATATCACCATGAAATGTTCTTTTACCAAATTATCAACACCCTGCCCGTATTCGAAAGTAAGGCAAAGAACATACAGCTCTCATCTTGGCATAAGTAGGATCTATGTTGGACACTTCAAAACCACGCAAGGCACCGGTCAACCACTCACATGCTTCTATATTTTGAAGCATTTGCGCTTCATCAAACGAATCTCCAGTCAAAAATGCTGAATACTACACCAAATGAAATGTCCTTAAAATAAATATTAAGTATATTAAGTTCATTAAACTCAAACTGTGAAAAATCACCACGTAAAGACATACCTCAGAAGGGATATTCAATTGCTCAAGAAGTTTATCAAGCTCTTCAATGAGAGTTTTGTTATTTACTGATTGCATTTCCAACTTGTTATTGCGGATTTCAATCTAGACATAAAAAAAGTAATGTGAAAAAAGATGAAGAAGTCATTTTTTTAAATTAAAGAAGAAATTCATTAAGACAAAGAGAAGATTGTTATTAAGGACTAGGAGGATAAGAAAACCTCCTTACGAGTAAAAGAAAACAAACAAGTGATTAAATAACACATCAATCCGGCAAAGCCACCCAATCTCCCAACATATCTATAAGAGAAACCTTGTTAAAAAGACTAGAAGTCTTACACCAAATATAACCCAGATACGAAAACATAGCCTAATATAAAACTAGGGTAAACATAGCCATTAAATATGGGGAGAGTTGGTTTCCCTAGATTGAATAACCTAGGGTTTATGATTCCATGTTGAAAATATATTGGGGAGGAATGCATAGAATCAACTCCATAAATCAAGGATTGATATAATCAAAATAAAATAAAATAGAATAAAACTAATATAAAAAATAAATGCTAAGATATTCTAATAATATTATAAAATTCTTTGATAGATACTTTAGCCAAGAAACTAAGAAATCAAATCAAATGAATGAACAAGGATTCCCATAAACACTGCTTTAAAAACCGCAAAGAAAATTGTTAATAGACACAATGTGCTCCAACTTGAAGTGTACAAGCCCTTACTGATTCAATGTCCTCCCTCATGTGTCGGAGTTTCACATTGAACATGCCTAACCATTCATCCATATCTTCCAAACAATTCGAAGCAGCTTCAAGCCCTTGCAACACCTTCAAGACACAAATTAGTCTGAGTCACTTCATAAAAGCATGTGGGCACAATTTTAAACGACTAATTATGAGAAACATGAAGATTAACAAAATGAAGTAGCATTTTTTTATCAGTGTTGATACCACAACAGCTCTAATGGTTGAAGTGGGAATGATGATATTGAATTGCAGCTTAAAAGATCTGCACAAGGTTAAAGCCTTAGGAAAGGGGATTGTTAAGAGTCTCAGATCAACTAGAGATATGACTTAAGTTGTGCTTATAACACTTGAGCAGTTCTCACCTTGTAAGTCAGTTTTGTGGGGTTCAATTAAGCCCAAAACCTAGTGTTAAGCTCCTCTAAAGTGAGTAACTCACTTTAGAGAATAAAATAAGTAATATCAACCGTTGATAAACAAATTAATCGATGAAATTATATGTACATACATAACCAATCATAGGTGGTTATAATATCAACCTTTAGTTTACTCACTTTAAAGGAGTCAAATTCCAAAACCTAATATGGTATTAGAGTTTATCCTAGATCTGTTATTGGACCAAGATCTCTGTTATTCCACCATCATCTGCCCACATTCAAGATATTCAGTTGTGGGTGTGAGAGAGTGCATTGAGATTCCTATTATTCCATCCACATTACTTCATGCTTTTTATGTCTAGTCTTGAGTACGAGGAGGTGTGTTGAGAGACTCATATTGACTAGAGATGTGGCCTAGAATGTGCTTATAAGGGTTGCAAACAACCCGGTTTTGAGGGGTTGTCTTAGACCCAAAATCTAAGGGATAAATAGAGCAAATTGGTTTATCTAAAAGAAGGTCAAGAATTCAGGCTTTATTGGTTTTAAATAATTATAATCACAACTTACAAAACATAAACGGAATTTTCAATCTACCATTATGAATTCACAAGGGCAGAAAATTAAGCAACAATATCTGAAATAAGGGGCCTGTTTTCAGCAACACAGATAAATAATAAGGTCATACCAGTAAAAGAAAGGTAACCAACTCAAAGAACAGTTGTACCTCATCTATCAAAGGTTCACTTTCTAAAATAGCATGCACATTTGCTGCTTCCAGAGCCTGGAGCTCTCTTTTCAACCTTTCAGAAAATGCCTCTGCTTGACTAATGCCCAGTATATAACTGCCCATTCAAAAATTACGCCAATTTAAATCTGCACATTGATATTATAAATGAAGATGTGCTTTAACATTTTTTGTAGAAGCATAAATGAATTATCTATCCATCCAACCAATGCAAGTACATAGTTGTTTCATTTGTATTCTTTTTGACAAAAATGTTGAAGCATCATGTTCAGTACTTTCTATTTTTTGGAGGTAGTAGCACCACGGATGTCCTCACACCCTTTCGGGTATAAACTAATCCCAGCATGAGCGTTGGCTTAGTTCTATCCACAAGATGCTTCTAGTAGGTTTTAAAAATACACCAACATGACATTAGCAACTAATTTATGAATTCCCTGTATCAGTACCAATCGTAAAGTATGGCCAAAAAATTTATAAGGAAAGAGAGAGAGAGAGTCTTTCTGTGGCATTGAATTTTAAGACAGAATGATAGCACCTACGTTCCCAAAAGAGCTTCCATGTCCTCTTCCTCTGCTTGGGAGACAAGATCCTTCTCAACATTGACTTTCAATTCTGTTTCATTGGCACCAGATTCAACAGTAGCACCGTCTGCTTGGTTATCTTGAGTGGAAAGTGCAGGTGTATTTTCCTATATCACATTGGTGAAAATAAATAGAGAGAACATAGAGTCTAGAATAATTAACAGAAATTAGTCACCGAGTATATATTCATTAGAGTTTAACATTCTCAACAGAAAATCAAGGAGTTCAATATCACTAATGAGATAAGTCACCCTCCATCCAAAGTAATAAATGTTGAGTAATTAAAATTAAACAAGTAAAGAAGACAATGACTGTAGCTTGATTGTATAGCAACTTCAAGTTTAAGTATTAGAAGACCATTATGCACCTTAGCCCAAAGAGCCATCTCCACAACATCAACACCAACCACCTTAGGAAGGCGACCCAAGACATCTTTGCAAATATTCAAGATAGAAATCAGGAGGCGATTCCTGCAATAATGTAATAGATACAATGAACAAAAGTCTATCTCCTTAAATACAATCATAGATGATTGAAATATTCGTGCTTAGATTATACATTTCGCTCAGTGGTATAACCTGTCATCAATATTGCGCATTGTCCACTGTGGAGGAGCCACACTGTGATTTCTAAGGTTATCAAATCCCTGTAATAAGACATACATTTGTTAGTACCCTGCATCCCACCAGAAAGGCAAAAAAAAAAAAAAAGATATAGGAAAGACATTTAAAACAAACTTCAAAATAGAAAATGGCAGTATCTTGATTTGATACTGTTCCAGAAACTGAGAATATATTGAGAAAATTGACATGTAGACCAGGCTATTTAACTTTTTTATTTATTTAAGTTTATAAATTTTTTATTTAGGGTTTCTTATTTGTGATTCTTTATTGTTACTTGTAATGTTCTTTAGGAATTTATTCTATTTTGGAGTATCCTATTCCATCTATAGATTAAGAATAGCTTATTATGAAATCTGTTGCTTTTTGGGGTCTATAAATAGACCTTAAGTGTACACATATGGGATGCTTTTTATCACTACACGAGTATATGTATTGAGTTTTCTTCATTCAGATAGTAGGGGGGGCATAGGTTATCAGCAGAGTACCCTGCTCGGATTTGATAGGACACCTAGGCCCAATCAACGTAAGCCCAGTTCTATAAGGTTGTTGATGAAGTATGAAAGGGAGTTTGTTAGGATATTCCCTGATTTCAAGGAGTTTCTGTTATAAGTAGAGGAAAGGGTAGCTAAGAATCATTCAGAAAAGTTGTTAGAGTTGGTTAGGAGAGTTTTCTCTCTGGCTAGGAGCTTAGCTCTAGATTAGGAGTTCTTGAACTCTGGTTTATCTTTTTTTTTACTGTTTTCCCACCATTGTAGAGCTTCAAGGTCACCATTTCAGTTTAAATAATAAACAGTTTACATTCTTGAATTTCTGGATTCTATCAGGATTGTCCTGCATCAATTATCTTCATAACATAAAGATTTGTATGGAAGAAGAAAAATTATAGAACATTACCAACGTAAAAGTACATCCACTGGGATCATTTGTTGCAACTTCCACTTTGGAGAGATGCTTCAGCTTGTATATTTTAGCAGGCTGCAAGAATAATAAATATTACAGAACAACAACGGTCTTTTTCCCCTGAACTTAAAAGATAAGAGATAAAATATGTCAAAATATCGGCCGAGGGGCTGAGGAGGGGATGTGAAGTATTTGCTAAACCAGTTTCAGTTTATTTGTTCTGCTTAGCAACAAAGGTAAGGTGGACAATTTCTTCATTCAGATAAAGCAAAACGGACACTGCAAAACCTTGCAGCAAGGGCGATTGCCAAAATCGCTAAGGATAAGTTGTATATATTGAACAATTTAAATAAAAAATGAGGCGACAAAGGTGGTATGAGCATTATTTCAACGGTAGTCATAAAAATGTCATTTTTGTTATGCAGACTTTTTTTTCTTTTTTAGGAAACCAGCACATGAAAAATGGATTATTGATGTGGATTTAGTTTATTCCACATGAGATGAAAGATCCAATCAAGTGATTTTTTGAGCCAAAATAGCAAATGAAAGAGAAAGAATATGATGAAGAGGCAACCTTTAAAAAAAAGCAAAAAACAATACTAGCAACATGCAAGGGAAAAAAACAGCTTCTTTGGTTCCTTTGTGTAATGGGATGGGAATGGCTACAAAGTACAAAAATCAAGCATGTCCCAAAGAGGCAAAGGAGAGGAGTGAGAAGGAAATCACCTCAAGAACTCCTCCATTTGAATACTTTAAAACTCGAAGAAAAGCTTTTGTCCGTTGAGATTTTGCTTTTGCTACATAAAATAACATGTTGTCACTAAAAATGCTACAAATAAAGAATTAAGCAACTAACTGCAGCAGTTACACAAGGTGACCACGTGCAATCACCTACACAAAGAAGAGTAGGAATAAAAAGACTTCTCCTCTCTCCTTCCTTTCTATGAACCAAGAGAATCCTACCAGTTTATAAACCAGATAAAGATATACTGCAACCTAATTTCTCAAATGGCAATTACTCATTACTCATACTTATACAAACTACAAGAGGGAACAACCTACAATCATTTATTAAAATAAGAGAAACATAGTTTCTGAATTCTGATAAAACCCCTACATTGGCCGCTGTTAACATTAGACAGAAATTGCCTATTAACCGGTTTCATAACCCACAGAAGTATTGGAATGCATAAACGCTACATGCTAACACCTTATGAAACCAAGTAAACTCCAACAGATATAGGGCTTATTTAGACTGGCTTATTTGAGTTTATTTATTAGCATAAGCACTAGTGAGTTGTGACTTGGGAGACTGGTTAGGAGTTTTTGAGAGAGCTTAAAAAAACAGGTTAAAAGTTGTTTTCAACTTATTGTCATAAACTTTACATGATAATTTATGAAAACAACTTATAGCATATATGAAAACAATTTTATTTTATTTTACCTTTTGTTATAAAAGTGAATTTTGACTTATTTGAGTTTATCTTTATAAATTGTTTTCAACTAATTTTTACAAGCTCTTCAGGATAGTTTATGAAAATAGATTTTAGCATATATGAAAACAATTTGACTCTATTTTATCTTTTATTATAAAAATAACTTATAGATAAGTACTTGTATGGTAAAGGCCGTGACTTATAGTCTTGTGCCTCTTGGCTAATAAGAGACCCTCATAACCGAGTAATAATTATATTTCTCAAAAAAGTATGATGTTAATATCAACGAAACAACCAGCACTACAGGCAGTTGTTCATCTAACGAGCCTCACAAGACGCACACCGGAATGCACAAATGCTACATTCCAATTTTTTGACAAACAGATCATTTCATTTTGGCGTTGCATTGGGGGAAAAATTATTGCAATTAGTGGTTCAAATTTCGCTCATAGAAATGGAAACAAACTTTTCCGAAACCGATTCAAGTATTATTGATAAATGTAGAGAATATGAGAGTAATGTCACGTACTAGAGATAGCGAGAACCCTAGGTTTCGCCATTTGACGACCAAGCTTGGAAGCTTTTCCCCAGGTGCCGAGAGTCTTGACGACTCGGATGGAAATGACGATCTTCTGTTTGGTTCCTTCAATAGCAGCCTCGCAAGCTCGCCGGAGTTCGGAATCGTCGGCGCTTGATTTCGCCATTTTCGTTTATCTGATCTCAAAGTCGAGAAAAGTTTCAGAGAAGAAAGATGTGTAACGCGCACATAACGAAGGGGAAGTTTGGCTAATAGTATTTTTAGCAGAGAAAATTGTTAAAAACGGTTTCGGTTGGATCGTTCTCTTTGGTTCCTTTTGTGAGTGACTCGTGTCACTTCACGTTTTAACACTACCAACGAATTGTTAGTTGCAAAATGAAAATTTTGGCGGTCCATTGCCTAACGACTTCACAATTTTTTTTTTTGCAGTTTTCTACTTTCCAAATTTCCATGCATAGCTCGTTCTTCTTATGCACGTCCCATTTCATTATAGGAAATTCTAAGCTGAGTAAAATATCCGGTACCTAATGTAAAAATCATTTGAAATATTATAACAATCAATAACACTTTTTAGATATGTAAATTATCAGTTTTTTTTTCAAAGGTAAATTATTAATTTAACTTGTTTTTATGTTTGAGATGAGAGCTTATTGATATTATTTAAATAAAATAAATTTTAAAAGATATGTTCATTTCTTTTAATTTTACAATGAAGTTATTGTTTCATACTTAAAACATAAAATGATTTTGCTGATGAGTTTCATCAATTCTTATCAGAATTTTAAATAAGTTTCATCAATTCTTATCAGAATTTTAAATAAATTTTAATCATTAATTTACAATTAATATCTATGAAAGTAGTTTAGCGTAAAAAATATATATTTTAATATATTATATAGAATAACCTTTTAAATAAGTCACCAAATATCTAACCAATTTAGGTGATATACAAGATGTTTTTGTTTCAGACTTTTTTTTATCTCCATTGTACCCCTTCAAACTTTTTTTTATCTCTACTGTACCCCAAACAAAAATAAGCTTTTATATTAATAATGAAAAACACTCAACTTTATAAAAAAAAAGTGTGAATATAGACGCTAAAAGTTTTATGAATATAAATTGAGACATAATAAAAAAAATTAAACATTTTTATCTGGGTTCATGTAATATTGAAGAAAATTTGGTTTTGGCCTCTTCAATTTTTCATTTTATCCTTGCTATTTAAGATTTTTCCTATTTTTATTCGGTCATAGAATTTGAGTTTGCAAAAATAGTGATATGTCGTTTTAATATGACAAAATAAATATTTAGTTGGCCATATTTTAATGATCTTACATAATTTATGATCATTGAAATAATTTAAAATATAAATAAAAGAATTAGAAGAACACTTTTATATTAATCCAGTACAGTAAACTTTCATTTTTTAAACTCACAAACTCAAAAGTTATATTATTTTTGTTCGGAATATACGGTAAATAATACAATAATTAATTCACACAACTGCGAGATGTTGATCATTGGACATGACGTCCAACCCAACAATATAAATATTTATCAATTGAATTAGAATTTAAAAACAAAACTTAAAAGTTATTAACATCATCGATCTTCTTCAACTACACTACAATTATATAAGAAAAACATCAATTAATAAGAAAAAAAATAGCATTTGGTTGTTTATAACTATTATTTTTTTTATTATATCGTAAAAATATCCAATATTTATTATTATGAGTAATAAAAATTCTGAAAAAATTAAATTTTATTTTGCAAACACTTTTGGTAAATAATATTTAATTATTATAATTATATAAATGATAAAAATTAATTTTTTTTCTAAAAAAAATTCATTTAACTGTTAATTTAAATGTCAAATGTATCGGTATATACGGAATTAATCCATATACCATACAAATTCACTAATTTTAATAATAGTAGTTGAAATGGTAGTTATCAAAAGTGATTATCGGTAATCGATTGCCGAGATTACCGAAGAATATTACATTAATTGAAAGAGGTGGACGGCAATTAAAGATGGTAGTTGGAAACTCGAAAGGTGACTAATGATGATCGAAGTGTAGTGTGGATCAAAGTGGTGGACGATAGTGATGGTCGGCGGTTGTTAGAAGAAGGTGGTGGTGTCAGAAATTGTCGGCAGTGGGTGGTTGGTGGTGGAAGATGGTGGTCGACGGTTGGTGGTGATAGTTGTAACCGGTGGTGGATGATCGGTGGTCGGAGTAGTGTTTATGTTTGCTAATTGATCATATATATATATATATATATATATACACATGTGTGTTAATTGTTAATTTTAAAACAAAGACAAAAATTATAAAATTTATTTTTTATTGGTCAAATATATTTAATAGTCCAAATTTTAAATAATAATTAAAATTCAAACTTAAAATCTAAATTATTTGATTTTAATCTAAATATATTAACTGCACAGCAATCAAGTGCATTAAATCCAAATCCAAGGAATCCAAACTAACCTGAAATAATATCTACGGTGGGAAGGAAAAAAACAGAAAAAAGAACACAAAAATGTGTAAAGAAGAAGAGATGAAAAAAGAACGATAAACCATCTACATAGAGTCTATACAGACAGAAATTTATTGCGTTCTCGTTATCATATAGAAACAAAAATCGGTTCATGAATGATGAATTGAAGCATCCAAATTACAAAGACTATTTTGATATGCACAATTATTTAACACAATAAAATAACAGAACAATCAAGTAACTGTCATTGCAAAAAATCACATCTCACTTGTCAGCTTCTCCTCTTCACCTAACATTTGCTTCAAAATTCAAATCCGTGTGAATGAGAAAGCCCCAGAGTGCTCCATAACTACGTGTATATGTATGTATAAACAAAAAGATATATTTGAAAACTTGACATATCTTAAACAAACTATCAAATAGATCTTGGTTTACTATAAGGAATTGAAGTTTGATCAAGAATCAAGGGAAAAAGGAGTTTGTAATAAATCATAAGGTGCCCAAAGAGCATCCAAGGGACAAGGTCTATTAGCATCCAATCTAACCCAAGGTTTACCTTTCCCACTCCAATGCAACAGACTAACAGGACCAGGATGAAGATCTCTACAAAGACCACGAAAATTATCACCACCAAGTCCATGTTGATTCCACCTATGATCCACCGAAGCAATTTCCCCAGCAAAAACAAGCAAAAATGGCGGCAAAGAACCTAATTCATAGATTCTCATCCTCTTCTGAAGTTCCATCCAATCCTCAATCTTCGCTGTATATTCCCCTTCTCTCCACCTTCCCAAATCAATCACCATCACACCCGTGTTAAAATAACACGGTTTTCTATTCGCAAATGTTAGAGACAGAGAAGGATTAGACCAAAATGATGGAGTGAAATAAGAAGTGAAATTCGCATTGCAGTATTCAGGTGCTGCTAAAACAGAGTTTTCTCCTAACGAGGTTGCTGCTAATTTTGCAATGTCGTCTACGAGTATAAGGTCTGAGTCAAGGTAAACGACACGGGTGACACAAAACGGCAAGAGATTTGGTAAGTAACTACGAGCGTAGTTGAGAGGACAATCGAGAGCGGAACGAATTGAGGTTGAGATGAGACCTGAGACAGTGGTGTCGTTGAAAGTGTAGAGATGGAATTTAAGGTAAGGGAATGAGGTTGTGATTGCGGCGCGTAGGAGTGACGCGTTGGAGGAACAAACGAAGTGGAAGAAAATGTTTTGTGGGCAGGAAGAGTGTTGGAGGATTGAAAGGATTGCTGCCATGGATCCACGGATGTATGTTGTGTCCAGTGTCATTGCGACGTGAACTATTGTTTTGTTTGTGTCGGAACATATGTAGGAGGAAGTGTCGGTAACGGAGGGGCATTCTGGGGAATTGTAGAATTCTGGAGCTTCTTTGAATTGATGGGTAATGGTTGTCAAGGTGGATGATAGACATGGTACGAAGAAAAAGAATACTACGATGAGAGTTAAGAATTGGAATGTTAGTTTTGGTTGGGGAATACTAGTAGATTGCATAATTTGATTTGTGTTTATGTTTTTTTTTTTTTTTTTGAGGTAGTTGTGTGTGTGTGTGTCGGTTGGGGTTAAGAGTATGGTGGAAGTTTGAACTTTGATAGAGAAGAGAGAGATCTATGACTCTATTCTATGGGGTGGGTTTTTTAGTGTATTTTATTTTTGTGTAGGAGTTTGAGGTGTTGAAACACGGTTTGGCCGGTGGTGGTAGGAGTAAAAGGAATAAAAAAAAGAAGAGAATATGGGAAAAAGAGAAAGAGAAGTAAGAATAGAGTAGCTGGATATGGATGCAATGGAAGTTGGAGAGAAGAGAAGAAAAGTCAAGAATTTATGAGGGGGAATTTGGTACAGTTCACATTGGTCTGTCCTGGAATTATTATTATGACTCATCGTGTATGGTTTGCTACCATTTTCAGGTTTTAGGATTTTGGTCCCTCACCTTCCTTCGTGTCTCAACTCTCGGTAACTTTAATTTCTCGATTCACTGTATTTTTCAAAACAAAATTTGATAAAATAAATTAATTAATAGTTTGATATTATAATTATTTATAATTATATTATAATTATTAAATACAATACAATTACTTGAAAATAATTTAATTACTAAATTTATATAAGAAAATGAGGATATAGATCTTAAGTGTCAAATTAATTAATTTATAAACAATAGTAAAACTGATCAAATAAGTTATCACCGGAAGAAAAAAAAAGGATCAAAGAAGAGAAGCGAAAAGCATCACCCCCCATGCTTTAAAGGTCGAATTTATGGTAAGGATAAAACAGATATGAATATGATAAGGGAGTTGAATGAAAATAAAATATGATATATATCTCCAATAATGTTTTGTTGTGTTATGTGTTTAATGTACACTAGAAATAAATTAGATAAAATGAAGAAATCATTTTCTTAATCTACCATGCTGGTTTTCAACCTAGTCCCACAAAAGATAAATATTTAACTAAAAAGGTGTGATAACATAAGATAACATAATTATTTATCATATTACTAAAGAAGCGTGATAACATAAGATAATATGATTATTTATCATATTAAATATACTTCATATGCAATTAAGATCAAATATAATAAAAAATAACAATCTTCTGTATACATCGGCTCTCATGTCTAAAATTTCTTCTATTATCCCTTTTCCATTATTAAAAACCGTCGCACATAATTCCTCTCATGTCTAATATTTCTTCTAATAAAAATCATTATTATGATATACCTTAACTAAATTTTATTAAACGATTTAGTCTTGTAATATTTTTTTTTACTCTAAAAAAAATTTTTTTCTTTCAATTTAATCCTTTATATTCTAAAATGTTAACACAAGTTTATTATATTTTATGTTTGTAAAGAAAAATTCATAAATTTATTTTCATCTTCAAATAAATTCAAATTTTTATCAAATTAAAAATTTAGATATTTTAATAAATTTAAATATTTATTTCCAACAACAACATATAAATCCTGGAAAAAAACTCACATAAAGAAGATTTAGGACTTCAGATGTAAAATTTAGAAATTTGATGTTTTTGGTAAAAATTCCTTATTTTTATATAGTTTTAAATTTTTACACATCAATCTAAGACGTCGAGGTAAAATTTATTTCCTTCTTTTATTTTTAATCTTTTAAACCACACAATCATTTATTTGAATCCCCGTCAAAATTGAATGTTAAGTAGGATTTTGGAGAAAGAGTATGGATTCTTCTCATTGTTGTCTAAGTTTTTGTTGTTTAGGTTTTCGTCGTCAGTTAACTATTTAATAGAACAATGATTAAATAGTTAAATGGTTGAGGACATGAACCTTTCATTAATTGAACGTAATAAAATGATTTGATTCATTAAGATTTATTCATAAACAAACTTCAACACATATATTTCATCATATAATTAGTGTTTAATAATAATTTACTATAATTTGTATTAATAATAATTCCAACTAAATAATTATATGTCAATTCACAATTGATTAATAATTTAATTAATCTAACAATTTAATGTTGCTTTATATGGAATTTTGAGTTTTTTGAAGTTCTATGTTTGAGTTGAGAAAAAAATATATGCAGTGTGGTAAAAACTAATTTTACACTGAAAGTAAATTGTAACCGTTGATTTCATCATTTATTGTATAATTATAATTTTCATCAATAAATAATCACTCAGTCAATGATTTGTGTTTTGTATTAGCGTAAAAATATACACCGATGACGTATGATTATTAGACTTTTTTGGATTTTTTTTTTAATTGAATAGCAAATTTTGTAAAAATTAATAGTAATGTTAATATTTTAAATCATCAGACTAAATCAACAAAAAAAAAAATAGTTAAATGTCTAAATCATTATTTAAAATTATGTTAAGGGTGTGCAAGAGTAGTTTTGTTTTTCCTCTATTATCCTTTTGGACTTATATTGCAATATGTGTTAGCGCAATCGTGTTATTGACAGTGTGCAGTATTCATCGAGTTTAGAGATAATTAATCTATATTCAAAAACTTAGTCAGCCACTTTTAGTGATTTCTTTTTTTACTAACTACATTATTTTCATCCACACCTTAAAATTCTACTTAATAAATATGAACACAGTTATCATGCCTTGTACCAAAAAAAAATAATACGAGCACAGTTCCACTAACCAACATATAATACTGTAATCATCACATAAGATTATTTGTATTAAACCATAAGATTATAGTTTTTAAAAATAAGGAATAAAAAACATGTTCCGACCAAAATTAACAAACTATTACATTATTATTATTATTATTATTATTATTATTATTATTATTAATAATATTTTTGAAACAAACGACTATTAAATTATTTGTAAAATATTTTTGAAAAAAGAATCTCCTTAATTGAAATAAATTATAAGATTAAATAAATTTTTAGTCCTATAAATTTTTAAATTCTATAAAAAAATTATTCACTTTTAGTCTTTGTTTTGAAAAAAAATTTGTAAAAAATGAATACTTTTAGTCCTTTAAAAAGTTCATTATAAAATCAAAATAAAAACTTAAAGCGAATAAGTATTTTTTAGAGATTAAATTCAAAATGTCCTAAATTTACAGGGATTAAAAATATATTTAACTTTAAATTATACTATTCTAACAAAAAATAATAGTATAAGTTTCACATTTTTGTTACATATTTCTATATTTTTTTACAATTACATATTACTATTTTAAAACTATATTTGTATTTTGCTTTTTCTTTTCTTGTTTTTTCGATGACATAAATCACACAATTTAAGTTTATCTAGTGATTTTTCTGAAATCAAAGTACAGTTGAAGCTGTGGTGTGAAAACATATACATCTGCAGCTGGGGTTTGAAAAATCCTCCTAATGAAATTTGTTTTTTTTACTAAATTTCGTATTTTATTCAATTTGAAGAAAATAAAAAGCTTTGCAAAATTAGCAATTTGAGATAGGAAGCACTCAAATCTAATCTATCATTAAATAAAAGATTACTGCTACAGATTTGGAAAATCCTTAGAAATTAAGAGAGCCATCTTCCCCCTAATATTGTGGATGGAAAATCCAGAATGGTAGCGACTGCTTTATGCTAAAGTGACTGGGACAGGAAACTACTACTACATATAGTTTTTATATTTTCATTGGAATACTTTTAAAAAATCTAAATATAAAAGTATTTAATAAAAAATATATTAAAAATTATGCATTAAATTTTTTAAAAAGTTGAACTTTTATTTTTTTTAATTTAAATTTTTTTATTTTTTATTCTCTAATAAATATCTTAAAGCATCTCTAATAAGAGAAATTTTATCTATGATTTTTATTAAATACCACTACCTATTAATATCAAAAAAATTATAAATAAGTAATATTTAAGTGTGGAACCTGACACACCAAAATAAGAGTACGATCACGTGGATGCTGCTAGGCACTTGTTGTTAGCAACACTCTTTATTTTTATTCTTATTCGCTGCATTTCTTCATCGCATCAAAGCGTTGTTTTTACGGCTGGATTTGAAAACGAATTCATGTAATTAAGCAACACGCATTGAATGTGTTGGTAATGGTTCGTGGTCATAGCCATCTTACTTGTTTTTGTTCTCTTCAGCTGGTAAAAGTTGAACTATCACACCCTCATCTGAAAACTATGTCCCAGCAACCGAATCTTCTATTAGCGTTTCCACGAAATAATAGGATCATTTTTAGTAATTACCTAACCCCTTCTCCTCCACGACTAGTATCAATAACATTTATTCATTCTAGAGAATATACTAAAAACTATATACAATCACTATACAGTTATTTTATATGGACAATTAATTATAATTTGTGAACACTTCAAATAATTGTGTAATTTTTATTTTCAGTTTTCCATCATTAGGTTACGAGTAACCATGGATTGTCGATGTAAAATAATTTTAAAAAATACATATCAATTAATCTCTTTATTTTATAAGTAACCTAATCATATTAGTGAGATAAATGTAATGTGTTGGTGATGTGATAAGAATGAAGAGATAGAAAAAAAAAAATGAAGTGTTGAATAAATGTATAAAAATTATTAGTGTTTAAATATAATAGTTGAATTTTAAATTACTAGATGCATTTATGATTTATTTATTTGTCAAAATATTTATTATTAATACTACTAATTTTCTTGAAAGATAAAAGTCAAAGTTTGACACATTTGTATACAAGAGATAGTTAGGAACATCTATACACAAACTATACTCTTTAAATTCAATATGAATATACTTTTCTTAATATGTTAATATGTGTGAAAAAACAAAAAATACTTATAAAAAGAAATAGATGGAGTATATTCATCAAAGAATGACAGGTGCACACATTTAGGGTATGTTTTGGAATTGAGCTTTGGAGGATTTTGGAGGGAATCTTAACATAAAATTTATATTTTAAAAATTTGAAAGAATGACGTAATAAACGATTATATAATATTCTAATTTTTCTTTAATTGATTTTAATTCTTTTTTATAATTTATTTAATCCAAAAATCAAAATTAAGTCTTTCCCATAATTCTTCACAAAAATTCAACTTTCAAACGTACCTTTAAGAATTATTGCCTTCTCAATAGATACCATTTGGTCTTTATTATAAGAAAAAATAATTAACTTCACACTTACTAAGAATTTTAGTTAAATGCATATCCTTCTTGATCTCGTAAAAAAATATAAATACATTACCAAAAAGTGCACTTTATATTAACTTGCTCCTTCAAAATAAACTGAGTCATTTGGAAAATAAAACTTAGACTAATTGAACAATAATTTAGGATAAATATCATTTAATAGATTGAAAATAAATCATATTTATTTATATTTAAGATACAGAAAAATTAATACTTTTTGTTTAAATATGTGACAAAGTAGTATCGTAAAAGTTTAATTATAATTTTTGTCATTTATTTTCACTCAATATTTATTTTTGCCATTTATCTTTATTTTGATTTATTTTGCTTTTTTATCTTTCATAAGTGGTATGTTTTAGTCATTCTCACAATCACAACAAAAGTCATAACAATATCCGATAATTGAAATCCCTTCTAGCTATTGTCAATATGTATTTAGTATAACATTCTTCCAAAAAAAACATCAATTTAACCCAGTAATAGAGTTGCACTTGAAATAATTCTTCTTGCATTGCATGCTTTGAAACATATATAAATTATTTGAAACTAGAGACGTTTACCGAGTTTACTGAATTTTCATCTCATTCTTATTTAGATTGCACATTTAACTTTACAACAGATCAAATATTTGATTTCAATAGTTCATGACAATAGTTGTTTGAAAGAGTTATAATGAAAAAGACTAAAATACATCACTTACAAAAGATAAAATGACTAAAATGAATTAAAATAAAAAATAAAAGACCAAAACCAATATTAAGTAAAAGATAAATGACAAAAACGAAAATTGAATAAAAAATAAAGAACCAAAATATTATATTTAAACCTATTGTAAATATAGGAATTTCTTGAATTTTTTTTGTCTCTTATAAATTTTTTTCAAAATTTTAACTACGTTAATTATTTATTTACCAACATATCAATTATATTATTTATTTTTTTACAATGCTATGACAAAAGTATTAACTAATTGTCTTTCATGAATGATAAACTCTTTTTGGCGTCTCCATAAAAAGATAAAATTGTAAAATAATATCAGTTATCATTATGCTATCACTCAATTATAAGCTAAAGTAACCAATTGCACATTTATTAAGAATAATGATTAACTGTATTTAAATTTCTTGACGCAATAAAAATAATAATCACATTTTCTAAATTACCCCTACTTTTCATTTAATTTTGTAATGGAATTTGTTATGTTGAAGGATATTTTGATAGTGATAACTTTAAATAAGGTAAAATTAGTTGTATTGTACTTATATTTTGGTCTATCAATTGTGACTGTCTTTTTATTTATATTTTAATTTTAGAAGTACTCCTACCAATTTTATTAATTTTTATAATTTACATCATTTGATATTATTTATAAGTAAAAATTGATAAAAAAAACTGATACATTTAATCTAAAATTTAAATTAAATACATCAATTAATGACATATTTTTGATACTCAGGCCTCAGGGTAGTAGAAAAAAAGTTTTCTTTAGCCACGTATTTTTATCTCTTTCTCAACAAATGGGAAGAAATAATAAAATTAGGAGAACGAAGTTTGGCTCATAGTGGGCTCCTCCCCCGGCCCAGGAAACAAAACGTGTAGCCTCCCAACCATATGGAATCGCCCTTTTTGCACTAATTAAAACAAAACGGCCATTAATTCCAAGAACCATATAAAGGTTACATCTACCCAACAGTTCGACTTCAACGGTTTCATGGCTGTGGTATGCCTGTGCCATATCCACGCTACCGAATTCACAAAACATGTAGGGACGATGGAGAAGCAGGCAAACATCTAAGAGAACAAAACACACATACACTTGTCACATATAAAATGGTGTATTAATTGGTTACACATGTAAGGAGTCTATTCCTTAATGCTTAAATTGGTAGTTTGAAGGAAATAACTTTGGAGAATGTAATAGAAAAAAGAAATAGATGATCTTTTTTTTAGTGTTTTTGTAGATAAAGATAATGAATACTTACAATTAATATATTTTTAATATTGAGACTATTATAATAATATCTATTGAATTTTAATAATTAATTTACGTCTTAAAATATTCCTTCAATGCAATTTTTGAATTAAGAAAAATAAACTTAAGAAATTCTTCCTTTCACAAACCTTTTATTATTTTCACTTTATCATTTCCTTTTTTTCAAATTCCTCCCCTCCTAAATTCTCAAGCACTCTCTAAAAGAAATAAAAAAATCTATTGCTACAATATTTAGATACATACATGATATAAAAATACACATTTCTAAAACATGTGACATTAATAGAATATTTTTACACTAAAATTATATCAACGTAGATGTTGATTTCTTTTGTTTTTTGTGAAATGAGAGAATCTCCGAAGTTACGCAAGACAAGCGAATTAGTTGCAATACACTCTGGATGTCTAGGACCAAAACATGATAGTGTCTCAAACTCAACACTACCCTGATTAATAACGAAGCTAATAGAAAGGCATGCATGTGCTATAAATGAGTGTACAAACAAAATAAGTGGGCCAGCCCACAGAGACAATTCATATGCAACAAATTTTTCAAGGAGAGTAAGGATATATATAGGAGGTTTGAGTAACAATTTTTGAGACAGAAAAAATTTATAATTGTGGGTGACATGATAAAATATGACGAATCAAATCCTCTCAATTTTCATTTATCTCAATCTCTCTTAAGCAAATCTTTGCTATTAGACAAATCTTAAAGACACCATCATTAATTCGCGTCCAAAATTAAGATGTTGCTCTAAAGTTGGGAACTTTGGTGCTAAAAAAGAATAGTTGTCCAGGCAAATACTTACGACGGGTTGCCCGAGAGGCTTGGAGCTGTTCAAATTTCTCAACTAGAGCTAAAATATGTCCTAGTCCCTAAACTAGATCCAGATCCAATATGACGGATCATGTATTTTCTATTGTTCTTTTTTTACAAAATCATCATTTGCAACTTGCTCTTGTATCATTTCTTTAAATCACTGAATAAAAATGTTATCGGTAACTACAATTCAGTTGGTACCTGTAATAACGTTGATATGTAAGGATTTGAATTTGAATATAACATTCTCCACTTTTTTCATACTTAAGGTGTGTGAGTCTAGTCACTAAACTACTACACTAAAAAAAACAGCTCTAAATTTGAAGATCCTTAATTCTCATATATTCATTCAACATCTCATTTTATTTCTATATCATTTTTTTTATCACATTATCAATCTATTACGTAATTCTTTTTTTTTTTCTCTTTGAAAGTGTATACATTCATAAAGAGTATCCACCAAACATTTTTCATCAACTTATTACATCTATCACATTACTATCTCTATTTTTGTCTCTCTCATTTTGTCAATAGAGTGATTAGGATCTCCACCAAACATTTTTTAAAAAAGTCACTATAACTTCTTTGAACTATTTTGGAATTTATAGATGAGCATTTTATTTTTCGCGGATGAATCTTGTCCCTATAAAAATATATTCAAAGAAAAATATTTTTTTCTTATAAAAATTCAAATAAAAATGTTTAATAGTACATTTATTTAAATATGATATATATTATTTACCAACTAAAATGACAAACAAAAAATATATATCAACATCTTAATCCATCAAAATCATTTCAAATGAAAGGTGATTTATGTGGCATTGAAATCTAAGGCAGAATTCGGTAAGTCACAATATGACAATCCTGAGCATAAAAAATAGACCATCAACATTGTGTGTAATATTAGAAATCAATATTAGAATTGGAAACCATTTGAAAAATCAAGCTGCATAAACATTCAAAAAAAGTAAGAATTGGAAGAAAAAAAACTGAAATAAAGGTGAACAAGCACAAGTGAGAATTGGTAGCATATTTATAGGACAATTGCACCCTGGTTTGTGATAGAAATTAGGGTTTTTACAATTAAGGCTCCCATGTAGCCCAATTTAGGTTTTTTGTTGTTGTTATTTTTGCTTGTGTGTTTTTTTTATCATAATAAGTATATACTCTTTTTTTTTTATTCTTTTCATTTTAAAGGTTTATTTTGTCAATTACGTTGATTTTAAAATTAAAATTTGTCTCTGTATATTGACTTCAATTTATCCAAAAACAGTTTTAAAAATACATGTGGTTAATATTGTTAATTATTAATGGTGATTTGGTTTAGGTCAAGTAATTGAGAATTTTGAATAAAAACAATTGAGAATTACAAATATGGGTATTTAGATGTATTTTGTACAAGTTCATTTGAAAATGAGATTCATAAAAAATAGATATTTAAAATTGTAGATCGAGGATTATTGTCCAATACATATTTACATTCACTATTTAGACTTATTTTTTGTTGCACATGGAGAAGAAATTGTGATTGAAATAGCACGATTTAATGCATTCATAATTTATTGTGGTTTCTTTATTTTAAAAAGTGCATTAATTGTCAAATGTTTAGAATTAATTTCATATTGCTATTTCTAATAAGAAAATAATAATACAATTGATTAATTTTTAATCATATTGATAGATTAATTATAGTTATTGATATTTGTTTTATTTATTTTTTTGATATTTTAAATATTTGAAACATGCATCGTCAAATGAACAACAAAATACATGCCTCGTGTAATACTAAATATTAAAATTATAAAATATGAATAAATATTCACTACAAATAATATAAAGACACACGTTTCAAAATATTAGCATTTATTAAATATTTATACACTAAAATTATAATAATAAGATGTTCATGTTATTTCATTAAAAAGAGATGTTTATTTCTTTTGAAAAATAGAGAAAATCTAACTCCTCCGTTTTGAAAGAAAAACACGTGAAAAATTTTCAGGATTGTTTTTGGAACAATAGGTCAACGTTGGACCTTGGGTTTGAATTTTGTTGCATATTCGATTTAAATATCATTTCATCTCTTTATGCCAAAGCATTATTAGGAAATAAATAAATGAAATAGAAGCCGTAACACGAACGCTTTGAGTTTGAACAGCTTTGTGGAATGTCTTCTTGTATTTCTATCATCATCATCATATCATTCTAGAATATAATCCTATAAGAAAATTCAAAGGCAATGAAAATGAATTACACAAGAAATATAAATATCACTAAAGTCTTGGTATACACAACCAAATTCAACTTTGGTGGTCCAATTTATATTAATCCAAATTCCACTCTTATATATATTAATCTAAGCAACCTCCAAATTGTTTCTTAATTACATCACAACACAATGCAAGAAATTTACACGAAGTCACAAACACCTTCAATGATCGAGTTCATAAGGGAGAACCTGAAATATTGGCTACTAGAGCACCCATCGATTGTATCTTTCAGGTGGAGTCCTACCCAATCATGGGGCTCCACGTGGTGGTTTCTCATCTCAGCTATCTTTTTTTACATCGCAACCGCAGTAACAATCCACGTCATCCTCAAACTATGTCGTTGGAAGCGTCCCGTTCCGTTGGGCCTACTTCCCGCAATTCACAGTCTCTCCATGTCGTTAATCTCCGTAACAATATTCATCGGCATGTTTTTCTCCGCCGAAGCTGAGGTTCGGGACACTCGTTGGCTTTGGCAACGAACCCGAACCACACCGTTTGAATGGTTACTTTGTTTTCCTTTAGGTATTCGTCCCTCTGGTCGTGTCTTTTTTTGGTCATACGCTTTTTACCTCTCTCGTTATATTCACATGTTTCGGACATTCTTTGTCGTTTTGCGTGAAAGAAAATTGTCGGTTTTTAGATTATTCAACAACTCGATTTTTTTAATAATGTCTTTTTTGTGGCTTGAGTTTTCACAATCACTTCAAGTGTTGGCTATATTGTTCTCTACGTTGGTTTGTTCGGTGGTTTATGGACATCGATTTTGGATACAAATTGGGTTACCTAGTAAGACATTTCATTTTTCAGGGAATTTCCATATGGTGTTGTTTGGTTGCAATTTGGCGTGCCATGTTGGAGTACTTTTGTTGCATTACTCTAGAGGAGGGTGTAATGGAATTGGAGCTTGGGTTTTTAATTCTATGTTGAATGTTTTAATTCTTTTGCATTTCTTGAAGTCCTATGTCGATACACAATGGCAGAAGAAGGATGTAATGGGTACCTCTTCTTCCAAATGCGAGGACGGAACGATTAAATCTTGAGTTAGCACACGGTCTATAATTTAATTATTTGAATAGTTCAATCACGATTTTATTTCGGTTGGATAAAAATGCCAAGTCAAAGCCATACAACTTTGACAATCAATATAGTCAAGTTTATTATTTGAGTATTGAAGAGGCATTATGAATGGTGCCCTCTTTTTCCCCCCAGAATTTCCTCCTTTAATTTATTTAGGTCCACTTTTTTTTTGTAAATTAATGCAACAAAATGTAATGACTCTGTACGGATACATAACTTGTAAATTGATAGTTTCCAAAATTTTCATTTATTTAGGTTTACATTCTTCTTTCTCAAATTAATTTTATTCAATGTAGTGGAACACTATGTAAGGATAAAGAGCTTGTAAATTGTTGACTTCCAAATTGTTTGAATGGAAATGTTGTTTATGTATTAGGTAGTATGCAAAACAAAAATATAAATTACATCATAACTATAATAACATAAAACTTTACTTAATATTTTGATTAATTTGACTTTTCTCAAATCTTATGCTTCTAGAAGTAGCTAGCCCTAACCAAGAGAAGAAATGGGCTGCTATTAATTCATGAAAAAGTCAATATCTCTGTTTTTCAAATAAATACTTGAGTAAAGATTCATTTGACTCTCTTAGAAATTCTTAAAAACCATAGTCTTGAGAAAAATAAAAACATTTTTTAGTTCCTAAAAAAAATAAACCGGACCAAATTAGTCTTTATGTGAACTACAGTTAGAAAATTAGATTTTTTTTTTTGCTAATTTGTCCAATGATTTATCAACTAAATTCTTACACGTGTAATTTCTATAAAAAACAAGATAATTAGGTCCTTGACAATAATTAAAAATAGACAATTAAGTCTCTGACAATAATTAAATGAACAATTTAATCCATGCAACAAAAAGCTCACTAAATTATAATATAATTTAAAAAACAATGTCAATAATATCCAACTTAAACTACACTGATATCCTTCATGAACACTACATGAAATCACACCTTCAAAAACGCGAGCAGGAAGAACAATAATGCACCTTCAAAAACGCGAGGGCGAAGAAGAAAAACGTAAGAATGAAAAAGAAAATGCAGCTTCTGAAACAAAACGACAGAGACGGCGGAAGTCACACCTTCAGAATCGAAGACCACTATAGAATCAAAAGAGTTTCTATCTTAGACTTGTGCCTTTATTCTAAATACTTATAAGTTTTCACAAGATATTGATTGTTCTATGTTCTTCATTAAATTACTTTGAATTGTTGTATTGAATTCCACCAGAACTAATAAAGGTTAGAGCCAATTATGCGAAACCTTGATCCATCATTGCTAGAATCCGGATGGTTTTACCCTATAACCCCACATTTAATCTTTACCCCCACAAATGCAAGAAAATGACCTTTTTGTCCTCGTATAAATCTTAAAATTTGTAATTTTTCACCATTCCATCAATTGACATTTTGTAATCTTAAAAAAAGTTTTCTTGTACAGAACATATACTCTGGAAAACTTTTTCCGGTAAAGAAGTTCCACTTCGGAAAACTTTTTCCAAGTTTTCCGGTAAAGAAGTTACACTCCAAAAAACTTTTTCCAAGTTTTCCAGTAAAAAAGTTACTTTTTTTTTTAAATTAAAAAAAATTGGTGTATACCGGAAAACTCGTGAAGAAATTTTCCGGTAAACCCCCACTATACTGGAATTTTTTTTTTCCAAATTTTTCGATAGTATACATTTTTAAGCTTCTGTAAAAAAGTTTTCCGGTTGAAATCTTCTATACCGGAAAACTTTGAAAAACCTTTCTGTAACGGAAATCTTCTAAAATGTTTTCTGATAACTTTTTTTGATTGGTCCAGAAATGTTGGAATGATAAAAAAAAAAAAAAGTGAAGTTGAGTTGGTATAATAGTAAAAAAAATTAAAAATATATTTAATATTTTAAAAAATTTGTAGAGATATAGATAAAAATGTGGGGTATAGGGTGAAGTAATCTAGAATCAGCCTTTCGAGAAGGAGAAGCTTCTCATGACTCATCCAAATTGGACACACATTCACATTTTTCTTTGTCTTTAGCTTATGTTTTTTTTTTGTTATCACTTAACGGGCTAAAATTATTTTGGACTAAAGCTCTTAAAACAGGTTAGTCCAACATAGTTTGTATCGACTCCAAATTGAGTTGCCTGAAGTCAAAACTACATATAATATTGCGATTATTAGAATATATGTAATCGTTGGATTAAAATCATACGTTATAAATTTTAAACAGATTTTATTATTATTAATCTTAAAATACAAACTCAAAATTTGAACGGTATAATTCCTGTGTTTGGACTCGCGTTGAAAACATATGGAAGCACGTTTATATAGTTTCCACAGTGAAACAATTGGACGTGATTCTACCATATTTCCAAACATGCTATAGTGGGCTAGTGCGCCTCATGTGCTTTTTAAGTGGATGGCTTCACCCTACACCCTATATTTTTTTCTTATACCCCATAAATTTTTGAAAATGTCAAATATACCATTAATTTTTTTTACTATTTTATCAATTCAAATTCACCTTTTTTTTTTACTATCACAATATTTTTGGAATAATAAAAAAAAAAATTTCCAATATAAAAAGTTTCTACGAAAAACTTTAAACAAGTTTTTCGGTGCAGAAGACAAAATTTTTAAAAATTTATACTACCAGAAAACTTGAAAAATGTTTTTTGGTACATAAGGGTTTACCGGAAAACTTCTTCACAAGTTTTCCGGTAAACAATTTTCTTTTTTAAATTTATTTTATTTTATTTATTTTTATAAATTTTAACAGATATGGATAAACCACTACTATTATGTGATAAAACATGCGTCGATACTACCAATATTTTTGACACAGATCAGGTATGAATAATTATAATTAATATTAATATTGTAAAAATCTATTATTGTGATTAATTATTATAATTTATTTTATATTTTATTGTGAATTGAGCTAGAGAAATCAGTATAAAAAATAAAGTGACCGTTATCATCAGAAGATCAGATAAAGAGACAGGAGAGAGGGAGGAGAAATAAATTAATATTATGTTGCGACAAAGGAGGAAAATACGAGTGTGTTGATAGTTTAACTTGAAGTTTCACAAAAAAGTGTGGTTGTTCTTTCAAGCTTAGATCAAAACCATTAAAAGATGGTTCAGAATGAACAATTAAAGTAATTTGTGGAGTTCACAACCATGAATTACCTTATAGGTAGTCATAAAAGACTACAAGTGCAGCAGCACTCCAGACGTATCTACCTGTACCGTCTAAATCTCTGAACAGAGGAAGGTATTTCACATCGACCAGTGTATGACTCTTATCTGCGAAGATAGTACTCCCTACCAAATTCAGCAAATACGCCCTAGCAGCACAATCAAATCTTTTTGATGCACACTGTATTCTGAATACCTCTTTCAACCAATCCAATCTATACTGCGCACCTCTGGTCTTTCTAGTCTCCTCCCAAATCTCTTCCGCAGGCACCCTAATAAAGTAATGGCAAGATTACATGTCATTATTTTATCAACATCAGGTGGTGGACTGTAGAACTCACCCCTGATATGAATGCCCAAAAGTTTGGCAACATCATCCAAAGTAATCGTCATTTCACCAAATGGCATGTGAAATGACGATGTCTCAAAATGCCATCTTTCTACAAATGCAGAAATCAGGTTGTTGTCAATCAGCTTCAAGCTACCCCGTTGTAATGGGGTCAATTCCGACAAATTCACCAGTTCTCTATGATTCGCGGGAGTACCTGCGGGGTAAATTGTAATAGTTTCTTTCCGTGAGCAACAATTTTAAGCATTGGTCGCTCCTGTATACAAAGAAAATATATGACATTAAAATTAAATATATAACAAAAATAATAATTAATTTAAATATTTTTAATGCACCATAAATAATAATTAATTTAACATACCTGACCAAAACACAATCTAGCAGAAACATGGTGTCGGTATCATGTAAGGATGGACAAATCATATGGTTCTCCAAGATACCATGTCAGCTCACTCCCTCAGGTGCCTCCTGCATATGCTCCTCCTCCTTATGTACTATAGGAGGCTCCTCATGCTGATGTATAGTAATATCAACCTCTTGCTCCTCATGTACTATAAGAGGCTCCTCCTGCTGGTGTTTAGTAATATCAGCCTCCGGGATAAATAGATGATCCTGCTCTCCCATGTATCATCTTCCACTATCATCCATCTTTTCCTCCTGGATGTTGTTGGTCGAATCCTCTCTGTAGGATCCATCATGGATGATGAAATATCAGCGTCACGTGATCTTCGGATTATTTTGTCGTCTCTTCCTCGTGCACCAGCGCCTACTAAAAAATTAACAAAAAAATCAGGTCTAATTTGTTAAAATATCATAATTAAATAAATTAAAAAAAATCAAAAATTAAAAAAAAATTACGAAAAACTTGTTTTTCAAGTTTTCCAGTAACTATCGGAAAAGTTAAAACAAGTATTCCGGTAGTGTGTTGTACTCCGAAAAAGTTAAAAAAAATGTATTCCGGTAGTACCGGAAAACTTGAAATAAGATTTCCGAAAATGGCATATGAACCAAAAAATGTGTTTTGAAGTTTTCCGGAGTGAAACTTCTTCACCAGAAAACTTGAAAAAAGATTTTCGGTAAAATAAGAAAAAATTGACTCACTTGTTACCAAAAATATCAAATACTGGAATGGTGAAAAATTACAAATTTTAACATTTATAGGAAGACAAAAAGGTCATTTCTTTGCCTTTGTAAGGGTAAAGGTTAAATGTAGAGATACATGTAAAATCATCTTTTAAGTGTACCATGTATCTTACTCAACCTTATTTTTTCATTTCTCTTCTATGTTTCTTTTCCGGGGACATAGAACAAAGATTGTGGACTGTAGTAGGCAACTTAAGAATTTCTTTATTACTATTATTATTATTTTTCAAAAAAATAAACTTATTTTTGGCTATCAATATACAATTACACGTACAGTGACAAAGTAACACAAAAGCATGGAGATTTTCAAATCAATTTCACATTCTAAAAAGGTTCACATAGTTAAGGCCTTTCAAAGATTGGTAGTTTTGAAACGTTGGCACGTCCCACCCCAAGATGACCCACAATCTTAAACTGCTCCCAAAATATAGAGACCCCACTACTATATATTTATGTAAATAATTTCGCCCCAAAAATCAAACTCGTCACCAATTCAGTTACAAGTTCAACACTGTTTATTACCCTCTCATCCAAATCTTCAAAAATATCAGAGAAGAGTAAAGACACATTCACAAAACTCATGGCACTTTCTACTAACTCAAAAATCTCTCAATTCCTCTTCCTTTTACCGCTTCTACTAGGTGAACAAAAAACACTTAATCTACATTTGATGTCTTAATGCGTGTTTGGTTTTACATTGACATTTACCAAATTATACTAAGTCATTGTGATTTTGAAAAAGCTATAAATCACACTACAAAACTAAAGATGCACTTAAATTATATTTTTGTGTAAATAATTTCAGTTTTTTTGTTAACTATTAGTATTGTTTTGCAGGTAATGTAGCTTTGGGGACAGTGTTTACAATAGAAAACCATTGCGACAATACAATCTGGCCGGGAACACTTTCCGGCAATGGCGCTGCTCTCCTCGGCGATGGAGGATTTTCCCTGCCGCCGGGATCATCTGTTCAGCTCATCGCTCCATCGGGATGGTCAGGACGATTTTGGGGTCGAACCGGCTGCAACTTCGACGGTGCCGGTAACGGGAATTGCATCACCGGAGACTGCGCCGGAGGGCTGAATTGCAACGGGGGAGGTACCCCGCCGGTGACGTTGGCGGAGTTTACGATCGGAAGCGGAAACGAAGACAAAGATTTCTATGATGTGAGTTTGGTGGACGGTTACAATGTTGGGATGGGGATACGGGCAACCGGAGGAACCGGTGATTGTCAGTATGCGGGGTGTGTTGCGGATTTGAATGGTAACTGTCCGGCGGAGTTGCAGGTAACGGAGGAAGGGGGTTCGGTGGTGGCGTGTAAGAGTGCGTGTGCGGCGTTTAATACAGCGGAGTTTTGCTGCACCGGCGAACATTCGAGCCCGCAGAGTTGTAGTCCGACGAAGTATTCGGAGATGTTTAAGAGTGCGTGTCCTTCTGCGTGCAGTTATGCTTACGATGACGCTTCAAGCACTTGCACATGTTCTGGTTCTGATTATCATATCACTTTTTGTTCAACTGCTTCATCCTAGTCACCAGATGTAACAATGTGGTTTCGTTTCGTTTCATTTTTTTTATTTTTTTTTAATTTGGTTTGTTTTCTTGATTCATTATCATTTATTATATGGTTGGTGATTTTTTAATATTGGTTTGGTGGTTACTTATGCATGTAAATAATTTATGGTACAAGTAACTGAGTGAATAATTTGTTAGTGCTTGCACCACGTTAATGTGTTATCAGTTTTGTGATTGCTCCCGATAATTTTGATTCATTTTTGCCTTCAACCAATCACAAACTATCATTTACATTTATTTTATATAATTAATTGACCATGTAAATTAAATTATATTGTAATTAAATCCATTTTCTTTTGGTTACATAAGGGAGGTTTGAGTGATGAATACAAATAAGATTTTAAAGGGAGGTTTGAGTGATGAATACGAATAAGATTTTAATTGACATGGTTGTCAAGGAAGATAAAACTAGTTCATACATACCCATGAAACTCCTAGAATAATTACACTAATTTAAAAATTCTTAACTAAATAATTTAAAATTTCATGCAAAAGATTGCATTTTTAAAATATTTTAATTTTTTAGAATAACACCCTGTTAAAATATCATTCAAATTTTAAAAAAAAATTGAAATTTATTGTTCGATTTTCACATCATGGTTGAATGCATTTTTCATCATGGATATATTTTTTATAAAAAGAAAAATGTTAACAAGTACCTTAAAATCTAAATGTGGAAATAAAATTTTGAAAATTATGTATTTGATACTTTGAAATTGTAAGAGTTGAAATTTTCCACTCTAAGTTTTTTTCATTATTACTTTTTTGGTTTCCTTAACATTTGTTAGCATGACTCTTAAAAAAAATATTACCCAAAAAATTGGCAATATAAGAGATCAAGTGATATATAAGGAGATAAGAATGAAGCAGAGCTTTTTTCTTTTTTAACCTTTCAAGACCTTCGGCCAAAGCTTGACAACCATATCATATCAACTTTTCTTCTTTTTTCCTTTTTTTTTCTTTCCATTTTCTTCTTTCCCCTCTATTTTCTGTTTCCCTAAATTTCCAATTTTCTCTACAAAAGGCTCTCCTCTTTGAAAGCCAAATCTGCATTCTCATCCATTTTTTCCTAAACAATTTTGGATGAGAAAGCAACCTCTAATTCTAAAGGCGAAAAACTACAGCCAAAATCCCCAAAAGAGGGGGCGGAAGGTTAAAGCTGCCTATATCTTACAGATATTCCTTTCAAGGGACTACTTCTCAAAGAAAAACCACTTCGCATGCGATTAAACCATGACAATTTTGTCTCCCCGAAGCCGGTGCACTGACCCTCCCCTTCACCCTCACTGCTGAAGAGGGTTTGGTCAGAGCAGTCAAGTGAAGCTCCACATGCTATATTATAAGATTGGCATGCAGAGTGGCATACCCGAAGCCTGTTGTCTCCATCCTTGTCACACTTCTGGATTGAGATCTGAAAATTAAGGGCCAAAGTAGTCAGTCTTCAGACAAATAGGCAACATTACTAACTATGCTCTAATATCTAGACAAAACGTTAGAAAACATACAGTTCAATAAGAATTAGTCGCATATTTCCTCAGTTTCGACCATGGTAGGAGGGTATATCTCTCATGTTAGATTGGCATGATGAAACTTGAAAACCAGGATTATGTTCACCACTAATAGAAAACCTCATCGACGAACATCTATCTAACCGATAAAATTGGGCTTATGCTATACTATGTTTTATCTTAATTCTTAAGAATGTGTAACATGTAGTGCATGATAATGTATAGACCAATTAGGAATGGAAATAGGAAGAAAGTCAGCAGAAATTTGATTGAAAACAAAGTTCAGGTTGAGCATGACTAGAAAGAATTTTTACAGAATATAATAAGCAAATGAATAATTTTAATATGAAAAGACATCTTACCCAGCAGGCAAGCCGTTTAGCAGCCTCGTCGCAGTAGGTGCTACCAAATATATTAAATAACTTCCTAGCACCCCCAGGGAATAATCGGTGATAGTTGGGCATGACAACCACTTCTTCCAACTGCTGTAGTATGCTAGGCTCGCTGGGTGCACAATGCTGTCCAGATACATCATTTCCCAGTACATTTTTGCAAACTGAGAGACTAGATAAGAGCATGGAGCTGTTCTGGCACGTGTATCCGGCATAGTCAGAACAACGGAATTCACAAACTCCATTATCACAAACCCCACCATGAAGGCTGCATTGTTCATCACACACAGCTGCATGTGGTACAAGGGGCAATCAATAACCAAATGATGTTTCTGCAACAATCAAATAAATGTCTTACCTACTTACAAAATTATTTAACAAGATTGTATCAATCTTTCATTTCTTTTATGAGTTTCACAGGTGGGGGTATCCCCCCAACACCTTTGGGGTGGGATTAGGCTCCCTCTAAAGTGAGCAATTCACTTTATAGAATAAAGTGAGTAATTTCAACCGTTGATAAACAAATCAATAATTGATATTATATGCACATGCATGATCATTCATTGTTAGTTACAATATTAACCCTTTATTTACTCACTTTATCAACTTCTCACTTTAGAGGATCCAAATCTCTTGGAGTGGGTGAGCCTAATCCTTTCAGGCATTGATCAATGCAGTTAAGCCCTCCCCACAAAGGTGCCGCTAGGACACCAACCCTTGTCCTCCAATGAGAGCTCAGTTCAATCACCACACACACAACCCATTGTCGGTGACTTAATTTGTTTCGGTGAATGTGATCCGAAAAATTGGGGGGAAATACATAAACTAGAAAGCTTCAATCACATGAAAGTGATTGAGCTTAATTAGCCAAAAGGAACCCCAGCTCTCAGATGTATTATCAAGTACTCCAACATTTATACTGAGATACATTTTTACAGCTCACCCCAACACATCCTATTACTTTAAATGCAATGCTTGGTTAATCAACCATGAGGTTGCTGGAATTAGCATTTGCAATATGAGAAATAAACTAGTAGTGCTTTAACCAGGCACGGACCTGATACTTGAAAAATAAGAAGGAAATTATAATTATTACCCACTCCCAGCACACAAAATAGAACAAAACAAGCACACAAGAAGAAAAAAAAGGTATGAACCCAAAAACGTAGACCTCATGTACAAAAAAGTAATATTGCAGCTAACATCTAGAATCTAGTCTTAAAAATTGGTGTGTACCAGTCGAACAGTCAATGCCGGTGTAGCCAGTTTTACATTCACAAATCCCATTGGAAAGACAAATGCCATTGCTATTGCAATTGCTGGGGCAGGAACCTAAAAGAAGTTAAGGGAAGGCACTTTTAGAAAAGGAAAAAGTGAAAACTACGCTGCTGAAGGTAACTTACAGATGAAACGCAGTGAATGAATACATAAATTATAGCATAAAATTGGGAAATGAGAGCTCACGTCTACTGCAATCATGACCATGAAATCCCAGAAAGCAGTGGCATCTTCCATCGACACAATCTCCATTGAAATTACATGAATTGGGACATTGACCAGACACTGATACTGGGTCAGAGTTACAGAGCTCGGAATATGCAGGGCAGATTAAGTCGCCTATAAAAAAACATGATGAAAAGTTAATTGTCTCGGTCAAATTATTGAGAATTTAAATTCAACATACAAAAAACTATAAAAAAAGACAAAATAGCCGCATTATTCACCATTAAATCCAGGGAACTGAATGGATCCACCAGCACGAGGACACACTTTCCAGACACCGTCCACAGCAACCTGCAGGGAAAATATGAAGCTTCACTAATTTTTGTGATGAAGGAAAAAGAAGTGAAGGTTGAGTATACAATGGAAATACAGGCTAAAGGAAAAGGTGGTAATGATTGTAGCCGCCCAAATCAAAATGAAGAAATTGTCCTACTCAAATATGGTTGCTCAATTAGATATATGATTATTTCTTCAAAATCTAAATTATTAAATAATAACATCAATGAAAGAAGTGGGAACAATAATCATGATAGGCTCACCTTATCAAAATTACAATATATTTATTGTTCTCAAGTTTCCATACAAAAAAAAAAGTCGAGAAACCTTATATGTTTTTTAAGAAAACCAACTTCACTTCCTGGAATTAATGCAGTGTACAACATCACATTAATTAGAGTGAGTAAACATCACATTAATTAGAGTGAGTGAACATCACATTAATTCCAGGGAGTGGGGTTGATGCGATGTGTGCATACTGCTCACAGATTAAAGATAGTGCAAGCTCAGGAAATTCTTGTTATCAAAGCTCAGGGAATCAGGCAGTGCCAGATTTTAGATCAAAACCTAATGAAATATAACATTATAAATTAGGGGAACATTTCACTTGTTATTATTGACACTACAAACCATACCTCTAAAGAATTGTTTATACATCTGTGCTGATAACAACCATTTCCCTGGGTCATAGAACCTCGTACAAATCCTGCGCGCACTAATGATGAGGCCATACATCTGCATCCAAAAGGAATAACAGTTGGCAACTTCATAACTTCCATGTTGTCCATAAAATAAATGTGAAGCATACTAGAACATAAAAGCTCGTTTACTTAGTGAAAACATTTTCTATTTTCGTTTTCTAAAATATGTGTTAATTCTAGTTGCTAACATGGAGATAAGAGACTCTTGAAGGGAACAATTGTCTGCATTTTCCGAAATAATGAAAATGTCAAAAGAACTGTTTTCTTACTCTGGGAAATGCATCATCCCTAGTTAACACTTTATCTTGTCTCCATCACAATGGTTCACTTTAAGAGTTTCTCATCTTATTAGCAAGTTAAAAAGAACATGCATTTAAAAAATGAAAACAAAAAATGTTTTCACAAGGTAAACGGGCCCTAAGTTTGTGTCACAAATCTAACCTAGAGTTACTTCCTCTGACTTCACCAAGCATTCTATCAGGTGCTCGTGCACTGTTAGTGTCTGTACATGACCCATCAGAGTATGCAACAAAAAAAGTGCAATAATCAGCCAATGAGGATTGTCCACCTGCATCAACCAGTGAAAATGAAATTCAGTCAAAACAACATTTTGTGTTAAGAAACTTACAATGGTCACAATGAGTATTGACAAGAAAAATCTATGATGTGCAATGGGACAACAAAAACAGCAGCTACACATCAACCAGAATGCAGTTGCTAGGAAGTATTAACAATGTCTTGAAAAAAACAGCATTTACAACAACGAATCTGGCATGAGATAATGTAACAGAAAAAAGGCATGAATTAGCATTGAGTTGTATATTAGAAATTAAGACGTGACTTTACATGCCTTTATTAGCTTGTGGAAAATATCGCGCCCATTGAGGGAGGTCTCCACTATATGTTAGGATCGGGCAGTATCCCTCTGCCTCTCTGTTATATGTACAGCCAGAAAACTGTGTTGTGTTGCAATGGTAAGCTCCCTTCCAGATATTGCAAGGGGAGGTAACAAATTCAGTACCTTGGTTGCGACCCCAATCAAGACGGTCTGCCATGCTATAATTGGCTTTGTACCATCCACTATCTTCTAAGAGAGCCAAAGTCATTTTTGAAACTACAGATCTTGTATCCACGGAACCGGTCATAATCTCATTCATCAGAAGCCTTTTCTCCCAGTGAGACCCTGCAAGTCATTTACAAAACTCGGATCAGCCATATCCAGTGTCAATTAGGAGCAAAAGCTGCCATGGTTTGAATTTGAGTATTTTTAATTTTTAATTACTAGGACAAGAATTTAATCAAACAGATAATGTCAAATCCTTTGTTTAGAATCTTACCAAGAAAGAGGACAGAATAAATTTAATGTTTAATTTTTCAGTTTGCATATATATAGCTTATAAGTTATACCATTAAACTCACATCACTTGAGTAGATTTTCTTAAACAAGATACAAGAAGCAGAATTAAGGAATCAGTTGTGGTATTACAATCATGGGCTGCATACTTGCGCACTCCTTTAGCACTTACGATAGCTACTCGTACAAACAAAAAGCTGGATGTATCTTTTTTAGGGGGAACTATTTATACTATAATTTATTGACAAGAAAAAAAAAATTAATAACAAGTAATTGACATAATGAATGACATACCTGATGTGCCGCGTCCTCCCCCATCTTCCAGTTCTAAACCAGTAAAATTTCCAGAGAATGCCTGCCCAACAAGTCACTCGTTAGTCATTTGTAGAACCTTTTGAAGAACACCTTAGGTATGAAAACAGTAAACATGCCATGGAAAGTATATGACATGCATATGTTCACAAGAAAATACCGCATAATGATATCGCGAATGCATGACAACGCGAGGAAGCACCACTCGATTGACCGTCCGTCCAAGCTTTTCATCCATTACTTGCTCGGTAACCTTTAATTGCCACAAGTAATGATAATATTATAAAATGTGTCAATAAAATGCCTAAAATGGAAAGGAATGATGAAAATGAAAAATTCTTAATATATGTATTGGAATAAAAAAAATGTATACTTCTAAAAATAATAAGAATGGACATAAATGTGCCGCTCAAATAAGTGCGTGAGGAAATTTCTGTACAGTTCGTTCATTATTTTCCCCCTAAAAGATTTTACGTTCATTATAATATATAATTCGTCAATACATTTTAAAAACAAATCAAAGAAATTGTATAGAAATACCAACACAATATGAAATTTTACTCAACTACCCTGTATATAACACTTCATTTCTAAGAAAGTGACCTACAATGATTATTTTAAAAAAATCCATTTAGGAATTCTTATGAAAGAATAAAATGAAATATATCTTACAGCACAAAAGGCGGCTTATACCTGATCACGCCGTCTTTTCCTTTCATCTCTAAAATGAGCAAAGGCATGTGGATCAAAACCAAGAACATGCATAACCTGAAAAAAGATCAAATATGATGTAAAGTCCTACAAATTGCCACCCTTGCTTCCAATCTCATTTATAGAAGCAAAAAATCTAACAAACCTCGTGTATTAGAGTAGCTGAAAGCAAAGTCTCCGCCTCAGCAGTCAAATGGCGAGGAGCAACATTCACATGTCCTGCAAAATATAAAAATGCCTTCATTTGTGAACATCCAAAATGCAGGATAAAAAAAATCTAAATGAACATATGTTTCTATAATATACCAGCTATAGCACGGCCCCATTGATCCCGTTCACATGCCACTGCCCATGCAAGTGTATTTCCAGTTGTAGGTCTTGTAGTTACCAAAAGAACTAAGTCGGCATCAGGAACACCCTCTGGAAAAGATGAACAAAAAGGTTATATCTTGAATTCATTAGAATAAATCTTACATTTAAATCTTAAAACAACAACAGTGAATGCAAATTCAACAAATAAAATGTACCATCAATATATCCACGGGGAAGCTGCACGCCTCCATCTTGTCCACATGCAGAATATCCACTTAACCGCAAGTTCCCCTTGACATGCTCAACAGCCAATGCTCTCCTAAACCAATCAGCTGTCTGACCTAATGCCTGCAGTAAGTCATCAAGGTTAATTGTCTCTATCCAATCTCTACGTGAATGATTAATAATTTAATATTGTCATAGTTCTAAGTTCTAACAACACAGCACTGCCCAAAGAGACATAATAAGCTGTAGCATCTGACGCAGCACCAAATAATTCTCCCACCGGAAAAAATTACCAGCCTAGAAAATTAAAAGTAGAAAACACTTAACCTTACGAAGGCGATGCTTTTTGTCCTCTCCTGAGATATCTTCAGAAGTGCAGTTATACCAACAATCACCAACGATTGGAGGATTACCATGAGGATTGCAAGTAGGGGAACCAAGAAGAGAAGTTGTGGGAGGCTCTCCAAGCTGTTAATAAAAATACTCAGTAAAATAATTGAGATATGGAATACCAATGTTGTGGCTACAAATATAATTCAAAATATTGTTTTATTCATATATATTGAACACTCACTTTGACAATATCACCAACTTTTCGACAGTCTCTGTCAGGGGAGTGGCCAACAGCATCATAATTTAGAAATATCCTAATAGGTTCCTTTGCATCCTTTTGATGCCCTGATGATGTTGACACTTCAAGTATTGCCCTACCTTTATGCTGAAGGGGCTTCAAGAGACCAGGCTTGTAAACCTGTGGGGTAACTGAATAAACCTTACGACCAGGTCGCTTCCTCTGTTCAAGAATCTGGTCATGTATGCAAGAGTGTGAAGCAATGTTCCCTGTATTCCTTTCAAAACCTCCCCATTGATGTTGGTCTTCATGGGGCTTTGTGGTGTGGGCTTCCACCAATGCCAATATCAATATGATCTGCACCATGAAGCAAAACTTTAGTATGTATCCAACTTGAGCAACCATAGTTTCTGTATTTACATATGTAATGTATTCAATTCAATAGACCATGAGAAACTAACCTTCTCTATCCCCCTCCCCATAAAAAAACAAAGTAACATGTAAATCAAACACTGTTATAAAAATACTTAACTTGATAAGGTATGAAATTAGAAACATGAGAACCTGTACCTAACTTTCCAAGAAGTTATCAAATCTTTTTTTCTTTTACCTGGTCATTAAAATTTACCTTAAAATTAGCTCACCATAGAATTAGCTTACCATAGTACCACCACTAACTAGAGCCAAATCTATGATCGGTAGAATTTAAAAATTAATCATTTAAATTTGATGGTAAAAAGCAGCCTAGAAACCACCAATGAATGCTCTATAACAAACTAGCCATCAAATAGGCCAGTTGAACAGTTTACATTTAAATTTTCATGCATCAAAATCAAAATATATATATAAAGTAAAAGAAAACAAAGCTAGAATCAACCATTGCTCTCACAACAACAAAACCCCAACCTTCATAGTTCTGTTTCAGAACAAACATATCAAAAACAGTTAATAAATATCAACTTCATATATTCACCGACTTCATAATCTCGTTACTATCTTCAGTGAACCAATTAGAGCCAAATCAAAGTTGAGCAATATTATTCATAAACACCTAAACCCTAAACAACAGAGTAAAATTAAACTAAAAATAAATAAAAAATAACATTCAAAGGAAACTCGTGAACCAGCAAAGTTTACCTCCAAAACAACTACAGCGAATCGAAGCTTTAAATTTAAACATGAAGAGCGCCGAATCATTAGCGCCATGAAAAGATGAACAGTGAAACACCGACGGCGTTGATTCCATTAAATCGCCGGCGAATTTCCGATCGGCATTAGAACGCACGAAAATCTTCGTCTCTCGTGCATAGTAGTTCAAAAACGAAACGGAAAAATGAAGAAACTGTATTTCGTAACAGTTGTTGTGAATTGAAAGGTGATGAATAAACAATGCTTCGAGATTCGACACTCAAGTTGAAAATTGAAGTCTCTGATTTCAGTGAAGAAAATGGTATTAATAATGTAATGTTATTGTTGATTTATTTTAGAGAAAGGAAAAGGAGGTTATGAACTCGAATTAAGGGTTTGTAAATTCAATAGTTTATTCGTCTTTGTGATATCTGGAATGGGCAAGAGTGACAGTGGACGGAAGAAGAGAAAGAGGTGGTGGAAATTAAAATAGTAGATTGGGTGTGGAGTGGGTGGAGAACATATTATTATTTTAATCATTATCGTTATAAATATAATTAAAACCAAAAAATAATTGAATAAAATCTAATGACCAAGCACGTATTTACTATGTAAAATAATATTACACGATGACCTATGAAAATCTATTCTCTCATTACATATGTCAATTTAATAATTAACTTCTAAAAATAATCAACATTTACTTTATTTTTATTCAACGTTAATGTACAAATTTTTCTCTGGACTAAATAATAGTTATTATATTAATCATTTTAGGTTATTTTGTTTAGGAAAATCATTTTGGGTTAGTAGTGCTGACTTACCAACTTTAGGATCACTTGCTTTTTTTTAAACAAAATCATTATCAATTCTGGTTTACCTTTAACAAGTACTACCACTCAGATTTGTTTTTATTCTACAGATTATTATGGATATGTCTTTTTTTTTTTTTTCTTTTACAATTATGGATATGTCATTTGGTACTTCGCAGTTTGGATAATAACCCCATTCATTGAATTCCTAAATAAAATAAAAAACATACATTGCATCCTTCCTCGGTATTTTTCCTATTTCGCCTATTTGTCCTATCAAGTATTTGAGTGCCTGTTATTACAGTACTTTTTTTTTTTATGAATATAGTCCTTTTTTTTTACAAAAATATATAGTCCAACACAAATTTTATTTCATTGCTCAAAAAATATTAGGCTTAATTATATTTTTATAAAAATACTTTTCTATTTTAAAATTAAACTTTTTAGTACCTTTATTTTAACAATTGTTGCAATTTTGATTCTAAATCACAATTTTTATCTTAAAATCTTTAAATCAAAAAATTGTGATTTTTTGTTCTAAAAGTTGGATTTTATTTTCAAATTTACACTGGAGTTACGAGTCTAATTTTTTGAACTTAAAATCACTATTTTATAGGTTAAAATTATAAATTGAAATCAAAACCGAAATAAATGTAAAGAAAAAAAAATAAATATTTGATTTTAAAATAAGGGAGTTATTT
>JBBPBQ010000001.1:64273707-64337631 GCA_037974755.1 Cicer yamashitae
TGCAAATGAGTCATTTATAGTGGGCTGAGAGAGTAAACAAAATTAGTATTTGAAAAATTAATATATCTTTAAAATTTAGATTAAATAAACCAAATATTCAAATATTATTTTTGTCAATATTTAAGTATGGAATAAGTATTAATGAGTTTTTAGAAATACCAACTCGCCTTTGTCTTTTCATCCATATTAAAAATATTAGACAATAAATTTAATGTATTATAAATAGGTGTTTCAATATTCACTTTCATCTTCTAAAATAAAATAATTTGTCAAAAAAATCTTCAAAAATAAATAAATATTATTAATAAATGATATATTTAAAAAAGTATCCAATAACTTAGAAAAAAACTTATATTTAAAGACAAATTTTTCTTTTAAATTGAGACACAGAGACTTTTATTTCCTGTACTACCCTGGTCTCATAAAGTAAATTTTTGAAGTTTTTATTGGTTTATTGTAAAAATAAAACACATATTAGGTGTGAAAATATTTAATTGCATAAAGATTTTAAGACTTCAAAATGGGTAAGTGCGAAAAATATTTCATGACATGTGAATAGGTGTGGAAACACTTTTAAGCTAGAGATACTAAATTAAATGAGCCCCATTATTGTCACAAAATACAGTATAACCAATTGCTGTTTGTAATATTTGTTTTTATATATTCCATTAATAAACTATAACAGATCTGAATCACACTTCATATATTAACTTAGTAGTTTATTTAAAGATTGACTAAATTATTTATTTGAAGAAATAAATATCAAACCTACTTTTAAGTATGTTAATAGGTAGGGGCCAGGGGACACGGACGAATGGTAGATTTAACAAGGGGTAAGTAAGACTTTTTCTTAATAAGCTGATATATTTTTATATTTAATTATCTCAAATAAATTTATTTTGTTAAAAATTATTAGATTTAGAACAACTAAAAACATATTATTTGATTGATTTAGTCTAATTTTGACTTTTTTTAAATCTCTACAATAAATAGAGTCTATTATCAATAAAAATTGTAAAAACAAGAGTCAAATTTTTATTTTTGTTTGCCTTTAAATTGGGCTCCTCGTAAAATTATGGTTAGTTTTGTCACTGGAGTTGAGAATTGACTAGGTCAAGTTAGACTAAGTAAGACCTGAGTTTGATCTATCAAAAAAAATTTAAGGTTTAACTCTAACTTGTGACCTATCATTTTTTTTATATAAGTATGACTTTTATAAAAGTCTAATATGTTTTGTTAGTCTACTTAAAAGTTTATTTTATATTAATATATTTAAATAAGTAATGTAATATATCTTTGAATAGACTAACAAACTAACATGTCAATAAAATTAAGTATATTTTTGAGTTTTAACATGATAATTTTAAGAAATTAACTTTACAAGATATTATACTTTAATTCTATTTTATAGTAATATATTTACATTTGTAAAAAATAAATACAGACTAGTATAATTGAATTAGTAAAAACTTAATAGACTTATAATTTAACATAAAGTTCATAATATGTTATATATAGCAATAATAGTAATAAAAATATTATTTACATTATTTAAGAAGATCGGCCTAGTAAGCTTAAAAGATTTTTGTGTGGTTCGTAGTCTGATACTTTTAACTAAATAGACTTCTAAAAAATCTTAGTCTTGTCTATCTAAAAAAAAGGTATGTTTGATCTAGGCTAGACAGTAAATCTCTAACGATCGATATAATCTATTGATCAGTACCCTTATTAATAGGTATTCAGAGTTTTCAGAAAGGTTGAGTTTAGACTTAAGATTAAAGGCTAAAGAATTTCTTATCAAATGTGTATAACTTTAACAAACAATTAATAGGAGACTGAGAGAGTAAGTATATGCTCCTCCAAATTAGGGGTGTACAAGACTCGGTTTGTCCCGCGAATCTATATTGTCCCGTAAGCAATGAGACGAGTCTGATCCAGTCCCAAAAAAAATAAGGACAAGACAAGGACAAGCCAGAAAAAGGATCGGGTTCGGGTTAATCCATCGGGTTACCTGTCACATCTCAAATTAATTTAAGAAAAAATGATTATTTTTTATTATTATTTTAGGTTATTATTGACTCATTCTCTCTAAAAAAACTAATCACTTATTTAGTAATTTATAGTTTGTTAAACAATATTATGAGTTATTAGTCTTGAATGAATTGACAAGTGGTAACCATATGTGACTTATTATAAATTTATGTGTTTAATTATTTTTTCTAAAAAAAAAGTTTAAATATTACTATTTGGCATATAGTGTTGGGACCAACCCGTTATCGTCTTTATTTTGTCTCATCATAATAAACCCGCAACTCATCGGATTTGATCGAGTTAAGGGACATGTTAGAATTTAAAATTTGACCCGGTTAAATATTAGTACTGAATAAGGGACACATCAAATCCGATCTAACCCATTCTTTATACACCCCTACTCTCAACGTTTTACATTTATATTAAAACATTTTGTTAAACTAATTATAAGCATACCCAACTTCTTTAGTAAAAAAAAAAAAAAAACATACCTAACTTCAGTCAAATTAATTAGACAAAAATAAAGTAATTTTCTCCGTTAAACTTAGACCCTCAAATAAATTTTTAAGAATGAACGAATTTGGACTACTCTGATCAACAAAAATAGATATTTTGTGTATTAGAACTGATTCAATGTTGAGTTTTTTTTAGAAGAGAACCACATTAAGATGCACTAATTAATTAGTATTATTTTTTTTTTTTACGATGATATCTCAAGTAGTAGTTTATGAAATATAATTTGGAAATTATAATTTGACTATTCTCGCTATATATTGGCGATGACCCTACCATAACCTAAGGGGCAATGACCATTACCACTATCTAAAACATGTTGACTGTCTTTGGAAGTTACAAATTTAATTAATTAAATTAAATATTCTAAGAAAAATAATGACGGTAATTTGTAATGGCAATCATAAGATTTTTTCTTCAATTAATTAGAGGTATTCTATTCTGTATGAAGCTGATATTTTGATTCAATTGTAACGTTGAGATTTCAAGGCTCAAGTGTTCAAACAAGTTCACGGCTTTGCATGTGTTAGTGGGGCCCGTTTTGATCCGAAAATCCTCTGATTTTGACTCACTCAGGGAATGATGGGTGTATGTGTAACAAATCAAGTGTAGACATATATATATTTTTATTTTTATTTTTTTTTAAGGAGGAAATGGATGTAACAACTCACAGCACTACCACTTTCCCATACCCACAAGGTTTGAAACTTCAAACGACTCCATAATATTAATATATATGCTCCCCTCAAGGAGAAAAATGAAATATCCAATAGATGATAGAGATAGAGGACCTATTGTAAAGATTTCACAAATTATGTGAACCGCACAAATTCTCAATATATAATTTTATTGTTAGAGGGTACGATGAGGAAAGAATAGTCGCTCAATTTTGCATAAGCCCCATAAACTACACTATTTCAAAATGGTTAGAACTATATGTTGTTATTTTTGTCATAAACCTTACAAAATGAAGTATCACCTCAATCAAGGACATGATATTCTATTCAAATAAAATGATGTATTATGTTATTTTATTGGAGATATAATACCTTTTGAGTAGTCATAGTATAACAACAATGGCAGTGACAATAGTGGAGAGTATTGGACAATGTCGGTGGTGGTGGAGGCAAAGACCACAGTGGTGATAGGTGACTAATATATATCAGCAGCAATGCATGGCTGATACCTGACAGTACAACAAATACATGGTGCACTATGATTTACCTTCAAAAGTGATCTCATACAGCATATGTGTGTAACGGCTCTTTTTTTAAATATTTTGAAAAAGTGGATTTATAATGGTACAAAGTTGACAATCAAACTTGTTGTTGACATTTATCATTGCAACAAGTACAGGGAAAAGTTAGGAAACTAACTTCGCATAACTTTGTTTGGATTAGAGCACACCGAAGAGAGATATTTTATTTTTTGTGAAGAAAATACTGGACGAAACCAAATGGAGAGAAAAAGAGCGCGAGGAAAAGGGATTAGGGATGTGCTTGACTCCTTGAAAATGTGAATGTTGGGTCACTTGGGTGTATTCTCTTTCTAACATTAAAAATAAAATAAAAATGAGAAAAGAAAAAAGCAACATAAGTTTATTATTATATTCTGAAGTTAGGCAACATTGTACAATCACGAGATGTTTCCATTCTGCTCATCTTTCATTTGTTAATTATAATTATAATTTGGTCTTTTCCTATATGTTTTATATGAACATTTCTCTATTAATGACCGCCGTATATGAGAGACCATTTATTCACCATAGCTCTTAGCTCATTTTACTTTATACTTGCTCACTTATATGTGAAAAGACCTATTCTCAAATGGAATATGTATATTCCTATTGTGATTTCTTATTCTTATATCTTACCAAGTTGATCAATAACAACTCCATTCACCATAGGGTGGTAGCAGATTAGCAGTGAACATTGAAGAATTCATCTGAGGAGAAACTAAAATATTTATATATACATTACAAGGTCTCTAAAAGCCCACTTCCCAGGTCAGCGATACATTGAATCAAACTTTGAAAAGAAAGCCTTGAAGACTTCCCTAACGATCCAGTTTCAAGGTCACATATATCTACATAATAACTGGTCACGGAAGAGTAAGTACCTCTATAAACCTCAAACTATTAACCTACTACTATACCAGAAAAGATACAAATCCCCGATTAATATGTTACATAGTACGAAGGGAAGTGAAAACTAGATACATTATCTTTGTTAGCATTGACAGCAATATAACTTAACGTGCTTCATCATTTCTCGCGTCATTCCAATCTCATTTGCACATAGTCGTCTTGAGCCTCTTTGCAGCTTTGACAAAACCCACAATTACCTGCAACTCGTCCAATTGCTTCACAAGAAAGAAACACAATTTCAGGCCATAACTATGATGATAACAGCCAAATATACTTGATCAAGTTCTACATCAAACTTTTCAAAGCTCTTAGGGAAGACGCGACCACACCACTATTCATGCATATTTTAGTGAAAAAGTTAGAAACACATGGCATGCAGCTCAAAACGACAAAACCCCAATTACAAACAGTAGAATCTTTTAAAATAACAAGTTTAGTATAATCACAGTACTGATTAGATAACTGATCAATAAATTAAGACATATTCAGAAAAAAAAACATTAATGAGATTAGTTTAATTTATTCTAATGAGCACATGCTAATTAAGAGTGCTCTATTTCAATGTATAACTATGGTTAACACAAACAAATAACCAATCACCAATTTTAAGGTACCTGGGACATGAAATGCCTCTGAACAACATCTACTAGCTGCTCTTTTGATGGATTAGGGACAACATCCACCTGCGTATCCATTTTAAAAGTAAGTACAACAAACACACTCATCGCATGTTTGGTTTCAATTTTGGAGGGATTAATATATCAGTTATGGAGTCGTAAAATTGATTTTTGGTATATTTGGATGTTGCTGAGCAGAATTGATTCTGTCTCCATAATTGATTTTAAGTATAAGATTTGTAGGTTTTGAGTTCAAATGTGATTTTTACACTGAAATTTATTGTTGAACTCAATTTTAGCTAAACCTATCCATACATAAATCACTTTACATTCAACTCACTTTTAACTAAAATTAATTCTACAAAATCAACTCACAAGTTCGGTATGATATCATAAACAAATGATTCTTGATAGGAACTTACAAGATTAAAATGTCGCCAATATCTCCACAATGCAGCCATTTCAAGTTTGCTCAAGTCAACCTTCTGCAGAAAAATATACAAAAATAATAATGTTAATAATTAAAATATCAAGGAATAAAATATCTAATCCGTCAGTGGGTGGAGAAATAAAATTATGAAAAAGAAGTAAAGCTGATATACCGTGGACCCATGAGGCATAGAAACGGACCCCTTAGACTGTGAATCACCAGAGAAGGACCTACTCATGGTCTTGTGACATGATCCCAATGATCTATGCATTCTGTGCCTCGATTTGTGGGATTTGTGTGTGTCGTCCGATGCTGAGAAATCAAACATAGGACACAAAATTGTTTATAAAAAAACTGAAATAGTGGTAGGGTCAATAAAAATTAAAGAAGCAAGACACAAACTTTTTTAATAGAGAGTAAAAAAAAGCAAAAAAATGAGACACCCATAAAGGATCCAATGTTACCAACCTCTATCACTTTGCAAACCCATGGACATGGAAGCCAAAACAACAATTAATAAACTAATAAAATATCACAGCATTCCAATATATGTCTACCTTCCATACATGAAATTAGGAATTACATAAACACAAATCACATTCTATGATAAAACAAAATGATAAACTTATTTGTTAGTCATTATCGAGATGGTCTTAAACACAATATCAGACACCAGTACCAGTCAGCATTAAGAAAGTTTGAAGCTTTGCAAAAAAAACAGTTTGAAATTATGAATTGTAAACTCACCCATATCTGATCCATTCCATTGCACATTATCAAATTCAAGGTCATCATCTTCTTCGTTACCAGTGGGTGCTTCAATCACACTAAGAGCATTCCTCTGTAGCTTCACTTCAATACCATTCGTAAGAACCTGCATTTTTTATACAAATAACACTTTAAAATAATTATCTAGATTGCAACAAATGCAGCCTAATTTAAAATACTTTAAGTTCCTGACCCATATTCATAATTCAAATCACTAAAAAGAGAGCCTTCAAACAAGCTTGATTTCAACGGCAATTATTATTGTATAAAATGGATAAGCGATTAGTACAATATATTATACGCAGACAAGAATTGGAGAGATATGGACAATTGGGAGAGAAGGGAACAATAACAAGTATAATTAGTTACCGTAATTGCTTTAAGCATTGTCAGAACATGCATGTAACTTTTCACCATGAATAATAAAAATGCATTTTTTTTTTGTGAAGAAAAATAAAATGCACATGATGAACATGCAACAATCCCAAATAAAATCCCCGTTAGATTGAGAAAATCAACTACAGAAAACACGATTTATTCAAAATTGGAAAATAATGCTAAAGGGGACAATATACTCAATTCAGAACTTAAACCAAAAATTACGAACACCAACACAAAGTAAATATCAATTCCACCGAAAAAAGACCTAATACACAACTGATCTTAAAAGAGCATTTCATGAAACACCAGATCCAGCGATAAATTAAAACATGCAATGAATACAAGCAAATTGTGATTCGAAATTGTAACTCAAAACCCACATAAATGTAAAATTCAATTCAAATTTCAAAGAAAAAGAACCCCAACATTTTCAGAATCCAAATTAAAATTTCCAAGCTTGAATTTTTAAGATAAGAATTAATACAATAGGGTTTAAAACATATTTAATTAAAACCTCTCGACTTTGTTCCAAAAATAGAAAGAAAAAAAAATTAATCAAAAGGCCTTCAAAGCAATTAAACATTTTTGTTTTACAAAACATCAAAGCAATTAAACTTGAGCATAAAATAAAATCATAAATATATTTAAAAAAATACCAAATTGACCGACAAAAGAAAATGGTTTGAAGTTGAACTTTGAATTTATAAGAATGCAAAAATAATAAACCACATTAAGAATTAAGAATCCAAAAGAAAAACGTTATAATTGAAAATTAAGAAAGAGTAATTTTCGAATTGGTGTTGAAATTTACCAGCCAATGCCATCCACCTAATCCAACGGCTTTCTTAACGACACCTTGAAGACCTACGAGTACCGATTTGGTACGGTTATTTCCGGTAACAACAACTTTGGTATGACGTGGCAGCACAGAAAGCTCTTCTTCACTACTATCGCCACTCTGCAAATGAGAGAATCCACCATTCACTGAACTCTCCATTGCTTCAACAAGCATTTCCGAAAAAATCGAATATCAAAATTGCATTCTTAAGGAAGATCGTACATTGCCGGTAACGAACGTGCGAGTTTCAGGAGAAAAGGAGGTAGAAAAGAGGAGGAAATTGGGGGAATTTGTGAAGCGAGAAAAACACAGATTGTGAGAGAAAGTGAGGGAAAGTTTTTTGGTAGAGAGAGAAAATGAGTAGTGTTTGTGAGAGTGACTGGTATCGTTTATTGGTGTGTTGGTATGAATCCCGACGAGAGGTAATGAGCCAATGAATGAGTGACACGTCAGATGGGGAGGGTGGCCTCTTTAATCATGCGTTCGGAGAGAGAGAGAGAAGTGATTCTGGGAACAATGCATTTTTGCTTCTTGGTGGTTTCGTGACATAATAGAGAGAAAAAAAATTAAAAATAAGATGAGAAATTACGTTGTTTGAAACGGATTATATGCCCGAAGATATTAATGTGAAGATGATTCATGCAACGCCGATCGAAGATTTTGCTGGGTTTGTTTTAGGGAGTTCCTTTACCTTGCGTTTTGATTACGCCTTGGTGTTATTTACTTTCAAGTGCCCTCTTATTATGCTTCGTTTCCATTTTAAATGTGTCCGAAATTAATTTTAGATGTTTATAATTTATTTTAATATGTTTGGATGTTGTTTAATGGAATTGATTTTACTTTTCGAATAGATTTAATTGAAGTTATGGTTTGTTGTTTTTTAATACATAATTATACTTGTTCTGAATAGAAATTTGACCCAACAAGCATCATTTTTAATGAACTTTATCTGATTTTGTCATGAGGTCGAAGTATTCGCTCTTACGTGAAGCCGGACATAGAACACATAGGTGTATTTGTTGGTGGTGAACAACGATTGAAAAAGGTTTTTGATCCTTTTTGTCATCGATCCGTTAGGGAGAGATGTACGTGCACACATTCCGACAATCAAATAAGAATTTATTAGAAAATGAGAGATTGTTTTATGTTAAAATTTTTGTGTACCTTTATGCCCTAAAATGTCATTCTTATATAATGATTCCCTCTATGATTTCTAGAATGTTATTTTTGTGATTGACAGAAGGAGGATCCGATGTTACTGGATCGCCCCCTGATGTAGGACACATGACTTGTCATCACTAAATGATAGATGTTATCTAGTGGCTATAACTACGGTCTGAGTGCCATCATATGGCTCGTAGTGAGCGTGTAGGTAAGTTATTATGTTTGTCATAATTGAATTTATTCTTTTTTCATCTAGTATCATGGCCGAGGTTCAAGTGAGTTACTCTAGACGGCTTACCTTAACTTTGAGAAGATTACATGATGTCATTTAATTTAGTTTGATAGATTATAATCACCCATTTTCATGTTGAACCCAAACTTTATTTTGATAAGTTCAATCATAAACATATAAATAATAAAAATTTATTTTTAAAAATACATCATCATTAATGAATTTTTATTTTTGTCTCCGTACCAATAGTTAACTTGAGGAGTATCTGATTAATTTAAAATGGATATACTTTTTCAAAAATAAAAACACTATATTTTCACAACTAACTCGATGTTACAATTTACAACTAAAACCATAGTCCCATAGCAAGCCCTCGCCTTCTCTCGAGCTTTGGGGCTTGGACTTGCATGCATGTGTGTAGCCGGTCCTATTATGAGGTGTTTCACGATCGGCTAATCATTATGCATTATTTCTTCTGTATATAATTGAGCATATAAGAAAATATTTTTGTACATTTATATTATAATATTTTCAATGGACCCCGACTTACACAATTTTGCTGTGAATAGTTCAGAATGTTTGAACAATGACTGTAGTACGTAAAAAATACATCCCAGATAAGTTTTTGGGAAAGATAGGTGAATAACAAATAAATTAATTAATTAAGCAATAACCGATTAATATAATAATCGGAACTATAAAATGAATAAATTATGAATTAATTGATTACAAACGACTTAAGATCAACCGATTAGGAATAGAACCATAGTCACAAAAGAAATAAGTTATAAAATAATTCATTAGAGTTTTAGGATTAATCAATAAAGCTAAGTCATAATGTAACCAGTAATAATGACTGAGATATTAAGTGATATGACAAAGAATTAGAATATAGTTTTTAATAGTACTTAGAGGCGTTCTGTTAGATGAAAACGTGTATTTGATTTTTTAAGTTTTTTCCTATATAATGTTATCCACAAAAATTTTATGAGTTAAGTTTATTCATGTCATTTTTGTAGATATTAATTGTTTTGATTTTTTTATTTGACTTTATTTGTGATATTGTTGAGGATAATGTTATTTATGACATTTCAGTGGGTAATATTATACAAAAATGTTGGATAAACTAAATTCATAATATTCTTGTGAGTAATATTGTATCTATACACTTATTATCTGTAGATAGTATATGAGTAAAGTCAAAATTTATTGTGAGTAATTACAATTTTTTTATAGTCACATCATTTTCTATATATTAAATAATTATGAATAATTATAAAAATAATTGATATTAATTTGAATTTTGAGAAAGATAAATAAAAGGAAAAAAATATTAAAGAAAAACAACAATTAAAAAGTCATATGGAGAAGTGTATTAAATTGTCAATAATATATATCGATTTCTTAAAAATATATTTTAATTGAATGTTTTTGAAAAATATTAATGCTAACATAGTTTAGTACAAAAAGAGGACTAAAATAGTAAATTAACTAAAAACATGTTTTATAATAAAAATAATTGTTTAAATTTAATAATTTGAAATGAATTTATATATTTAGAAAAAATGTATCGTATTTATTTTCTCCTCCCGCTTGCCACTGATGCGTTATTTTCCCGCCACAAATTAAGTAGCAACTTGACATGAGTCGTGGATATTCGTGACTAATAAACGTGTGTGCTACTCTACACGGAATCAATCACCATTGTCATAGTAATAAAGTTGAAAAAGGAGGTAACCACAGCTTTTGGACGCTATTCTTTTATTTAAAATGAAATATAAAAAAAGATAATTAAAATTTGATTTATTAAATTTTAATTTATTAAATATATTAGTTTTTAGTTATAATTTTTATTTATATTTTAGTCTGGAATACTAGTACATTGTTAGACATGAGCGCCTTAATAAGAAATATTTGTTTTTTTTAAAAGTTTGGTATAAATTTAAAAAATTAAACTCATTATAAGAAATATATAATTTTAATAATTATATTTATTCTAAAATATTATATTTTTATCTAATAAAACACCAAAAATTTAATTTTCTTTAATTATTTATTTATTTTTTGGATACAAAATATGACTTAAAAGTCCAGAGAAAATGAACAAAAATAATTAACAAACAACTCTAATAAGTATAAGGAAGGAGACTCCAGAATTATCATCAACTAAGATGATATTCAATTCATTCAACGGAAGTGCTGGGAGAATGAATAGCTCACTGTTGTTTAATGTAATACTGTAATTGGCTAGCCAATCTGCACAACGATTTTTTTCACACCATGTATAGTTGAATTTGAGATGTCAATCCCACCGAATCATCTTTCTGATTCTATGAACTAAGGTTGGAAAATTATGGTGATCCAATTGCTATTGACATAACATATCTATCAAGACTTTGGAGTCATTCTCAACCACTAAATTTGTAATATTCTCTTGTTCAAGCTAACTCCAACCCATGCAACATTGTTCATATCTCAGCAGCGAGATCATTACACATACCAATTTTCTGAGCATACCCCCTAATCCAATTTCTAGAAGAATCCTGAAAAGGACATCCATATCCAACAATGGATGTAGAACTCTTGTAAGTACTATCACAATTAAGCTTGATCCAATTGCTATCTGGTCGGTTCCAACAGACATGAAAGATCTGTAGTCTCAACATATGTACATTCCTCTTCACACGGTTTTCATTCTCGATCTCTTTCACAAGATGCATGATTGTTTCAATTGAGTTATTAGGCCGTTGAAAGCCTTCTTCAAAAGTTGTTTTGTTCCTCCATTTTCACATGTACCAAGATGATATCATAAAGATGGACTGCCAATAAACTCTCTGATACTCTGTAATATTATCTATAAGATTGTAACATATCCAATCCTTGCAAAATTAGTAAATTGCATATAATACATAAATAAAATTTCAAACTAACACTAACCTTTTGACTATTTAAAAAGAAATATATTCCTAACACTTTTTGAAGCAAATTTATCAATCAAGTCTTCCTGTTGTATTTAAATAACATCATTTTTTTTATAAGTAAGAAAAAATAATTTGAGCCCTAATAATTTTGAAGTACTATACATTAGCCCAGTTTTCATATACATATAACCAGCCCCACCACTAGGAATTGGAAACAAAAGTTAAATTCCAAAAACTATCTCCAATGAGGTTTTGTATAAACATCTTAAGATTAAAATATTATTTATGTAATGCCACATATGATTTTAAGTTTTATAGATTTGATCAAAGTTATATATTTAAAGAATTCTAAAAGGGATTCTATAACATTAAAATAATATTTATGCGCATTTGGAAGTGTTAAATTAAGAGAGATAATATAAGACATTGAAATAAGAAAAAATATTTAAGTTAAACAACTTTAGAGACGATATGTTTCATTGGTGTAAATTTCTTTTTGGGTATCATCGTAAATTTGAGTGGATCTACTTAAAAACATAAAGTTGTTTTTTTTAAATATGTTATTATTGAAGATGCTATATGAAATTATCAAATAAATAAATAAATTTCTAAAAATGTATTTTCTCGTAAGGATGATAATGAGCATCCATAGATCTCAATAATATCCATCTGTCAAGCTACCTATTGGATAAACGATATTCGTACCCTATTCAGATCAGTGCAGTTATCTGTTTAACGAATATTTAGTATATTTTTAAGTATATATAAGTATTAGAGGATATCATCTTTTAAATAAAAAATAATTCATATAAAAAAAATTATTATTGTTTTTGTTGCAATCATATAAAAATTTTCCTCTAATTTGTTAATACAAAAAATATTAATGCATAAAAATATCAATACATTAAAACATAAATAAAATATATCACAAAATTCCATCGTAAAAATATTAATACATAAACAATTACCTTCCATATATCCTTCATTAATTTTATTGTGGACAATTTTTTTTGTCATCCATATTCTCTCGTGCTTTATTTATGGACAAAAATGTTTGTATTTGTTTAACTAACCATTTCAACTACATTTAATTCAAAATTACCATGATTCTATATTCAAGCAATAGTATTTACACTTTCAAAACTATTCAACTTTATTTAATTGGGTGTTTTTTTTTTCTTGGAAACAATTACATTATTCCACTTATACCAACTTCCCATGTTTTTTTTTTCAACTTCCTATCTTATTATGTAATTTTCCCATAATTAGTATAAAAAAAAAGTAATTTTCACTTTAACTTTTGGCACCATTTTTTTTACATACTTATTGACATTGGCATGATACTCGACATCAAGTTTATCCCATTGTCTTCATGTGTGTACTACTGTGATGCTTAGCAGATAATTTTTGAAAAGGAAGCACAATCGTTTCAACTCCATACTGAATTAAATTCTTCTTCATATAGAGGATACACATTCAAAGCAACATTAATAGCTTATCATATGATGGGCACACATTTAAGTCAATATCAGGAGGCGATATTCACACAGACTCAATGAAATACTACATTCATCTATTGATAAAATAGTGTTTTTTTTTTGGTTTTTTTTTCTATACAAATTTGGGGTGTTGGTTTTATTCTCCAGTTTATAAAAAAATAAGAAGGAGAAAAATGAAAATTTGAAAAAAGCGAGAGAAATTACCACCCAAATTTTTTATGATGACTATATCAGGCAAACAGAAATATTGGACTGAGAAATCGCTGATAAAACGTGGTAGCATGATTATTTTTTGCTTAATTAAATAATGATTTGATAAACCTTCAGGCAAACCAAATAAATCCATGTAAACCACATTTGATTGGATTGAATCAAGTCAAGTTTTTTGAGCAAACATTTAAAACAAACTTTTGAATCAATTGATACAAACACTCTAAATCAGATTACACATTTGATCCGTTGTCTTGACGGGGCCAACAAAGATGCATTTTTGTGCTAAACCGGTTCGACCGATTAACACTGCTCTCCAATCCCTTGATACATTGCTTTCTGAAACAGAACGTGACACATGACCCGGTTGAGTGGTTCACGCATTTTATTTGTCCGTAACGGAGTAACCCAGCTTCGGAGCTTGAAATATTTGACCCATTAATTAAAGTTTAAAGGGAAGCTGTAAGAAAAAAAAAAAACAAAAAAAAAGGAAAAAGTTCCCAAACAAACAAACAAAAGGCAAAGCAAAAGCGCTTCGACACCGCATATTCCTCCATCGAAAATCGAAGCTGTTCATTCATCGATCCCGCACTCTGAAAAAAACGCAGCGGAATAAGCCGAGCCGAGCTGAGCCAGTGGACCCCACTACCACTAATAATTAGTAGTTGATCAGAGGCAGTACACATGTTATGTGAGGTCTCCACCTCCACGCGTCAAACCGTTTATCAACAGTCGCGTGTCCCTCACACACGGTAACGATGATGAATGTCCTCCGTAGATTCCGTGAGGGTTCACACACGCTATGATATAATAATAATAGTATATAATAATAACCGTAAAACAAACTCTGATTTATTCATTTGTTTTTTCTATCATGAAAAGAAGTGCTGATTTGTGTTAGAAATATTTAGAACCAAAAGAAAGAACAACAAAACTAGAACAAGTAGAAGAAGAAAATATTCATAGAACGAGTAAGTGCATTTCTCGTGAGTTCATTTACTCTGTTTGTTTGGGTTTAAATCAGCTGCGACGCGGTCCACACATACACACACACACTCTCTCTCTTTAGAATGGCTTCTGACGGAGCTACGTCGGCGGCGAACAGTAGGAGGAAACCGTCGTGGAGGGAGAGAGAGAACAACAGGAGGAGAGAGAGACGGAGGAGAGCTATAGCGGCGAAGATATACGCGGGATTGAGGTCTCAGGGAAATTACAATTTACCCAAACACTGTGATAATAATGAAGTTTTGAAGGCTCTTTGTGTTGAAGCTGGTTGGACTGTTGAAGAAGATGGCACTACCTATCGCAAGGTAACAACAATTCTGAGTTTTTCTTCTTTCTTTTAATTAAGTACTGTTTAGTGTTCTTGGAGATCTCGTGTTTTTCTCTATTAATTAATAATTTTGTTTTGCATCTTGATGTTTACTGTTGGATTCAAATCTTGCTATAATTGCCTTGGTTTTTAATTGGATCGAACTTGTTTGTTTCTAGTTTTGACGAATTTTTGTGTGATTGGGATATTTGCTTCAATTTTTTTAGTTAATTGAATATCATAGTCTGTGCTTTTTCAACACTCCTAATCTACTAATAATTCATTTTTTAGTGTGAAATTTGTTTGATATAAAAAGAACTAGAAATTCGTTGCTGCTTAGTTCAATTTAAGGCAGCTTATCTATCTATCTAATCCATCCAATTATGCAACATTGGAATAAAAAAGGAAAGTCTTTCGTGTGAAATGCATTTAGTGTTTTTTGATTTTTTTTTAAATTTGGATATAAGAGAAATTATTATTAATTAAAGTGATTTTAATGGTTATTTTACAACTGTGTCTCATATGAAATTTTCACTATGCCATTAAGGTTAGAATGTTAACCTCTTACCACTTAACATTTAGTAATTTGGAGTTCGGCGAAAGATAAGTAAAACTTAGTCAAAGATGGTTCAAAATAGGGAGTTCAAACTCATACTTCCGTTCAATTTGTTCTTAAGTTCATTAATCACTTGAATTTAATCACTTAGTGTTAATCGAACATTTAGTCTAAAGATAATTTGGGCATTTAGGGCAGGGTAAATTAAATTGGTGCTGTGTTTGAACAAAATTAATTCCCATACTATAATTATCCTAATAATCTATTTTTCTATATCTGATAAGAATTTGTTTTGGGCTATGACCATTATTGCTTGTGAATGAACACTGAGCAGGGATCAAGGGCAATAACACCAGGAGATGGTTCAGGAACTTGTACAAGAAACAACCCATTTTCATCTCAAAATCCAAGTCCTCTTTCATCATCATTTCCGAGTCCAATCCATTCATACCAAGTTAGCCCCTCTTCCTCTTCGTTTCCAAGCCCGTCTCGAATAGACACAAACAACAACGCATCGAATCTCATTCCATTCGTTCGAAATGTGTTTCCAATGTCTCTCCCACCTTTAAGAATATCAAACAGCGCACCCGTGACGCCGCCTATCTCATCACCAACCTCAAGAAATTCTAAACCCATGATTCCAACATGGGATTCAATTGCTAAAGCATCAGTTGCATCCTTCAATCACCCTTTCTTTGCAGCTTCTGCACCCACTAGTCCATCACACCGTCACCTTTATACACCACCTACCATACCTGAATGTGATGAGTCTGATACTTCAACTGTTGAGTCTGGCCAGTGGTTGAATTTTCAACAAGCCTTTGCTAATTCTGCTAAATCAGTTTCACCCACATTGAACTTTATGAAACCTGTAATTATAGAGCAGCAGAACAATCTGCTTCCTGATAACAGAATTAGAGAGTTGAGGATTTCAGAGCCAGAGTTTGGGGTGCAGGTGGTGAAGCCTTGGGTTGGGGAAAGGATTCATGAAGTGGGATTGGATGATTTGGAGCTTACTCTTGGAAATGGAAAGGCACCTAGTTAATGAAGATCATCATGACCCTCAAGATCAAAATTGTTTATTTTAGACACAGTTATGTATGGGGTTGTATTGTATCAGATGCAGTGAGCATTATTATTTTATATTCAACAACTATATCAAGAAGAACCAGAATTGTCATTTATTCTCTCTTTTTAACATATATAAATATCTTTCTATTTCTTAGGATTTTAAACATATATATAAATAAATAGAATAAGAATTGTTATGTGACTTGGTCAAAAAGAAAAATAATTGTTATGTGATTTACTTCTGTTAGTGTGTTTTCTTCCATTTTCTCAAAAGAAGAGTTCCTGGTATACTAATAACCCAAAGGTAACATGATTAGTTAAGACCAATTTAAAATGTTCAGATATTTCTATTTAGCAAAACAATGCAATGGGATTCTGTTTTTACTGATGGATTACAGTAGGATTTCAGACAGACAGATGCACAAAGCCCAGGTGCTAAATAGAATTTTAGATAGTATTATGACATTGACAGCCTCCTGGGTTTTGCAATAATTTGATTAAATTAATCTTAATATTTTGAGAAAAATATCGAGGCACCTTTTATACTTTATGAATACATATTTTTTATACTAGACTAAATCACCAACAGCCTCCTGGGTTTTGCAGTAATTTGATTAAATTAATTTTTTGAGAAAAATATTAAGACAACTTTTATACTTTATGAATTGAAATTTTTCATTTCCTAAATTTTAAATATTTGTTACAATAGTAGGTCAATGAATTAATCTAAATAACTGTATTTAACTATTTATAGTCATTGCGTAAAAAAAAAAACTATTTATAGTCATATTGATAAGTGCAGTTTAACTATTTATAGTCATATGATTCTATGCAAAATAATTTTCTTCTGAAATTCAAAAGAATTATTAAAAAGCTACAAAATTGACTGAGGACATCCATTGTGAGCAATGAGACAAGGAAGGATGCAAACATTAGGCACCTATCCAAAAGTCCTAGTGAGAGCCCTCCATTCTCAGGGACACTAGTCTTCCAAAAAAGTGCAACATCATAAAAAATAGTGGGACATGGAAGCATTATCAATTGTACATGAGGATGCATTAATAACGTTGGAAATTTATTACAGAACAGAGAGAAACAGACCAGAACAACAACCTATCAACATGTATCCCAAAAGAAAGATACACCTTCACATGGGACCATCAAAAAACAAGATAAGACCTATCATTTTCTGGTTAGGTTAGGTGGCATACAATTACAAACAGATTAAGAATAAACATATACATATATACCATTAATATTTAATATTATACAACAATCATTAAGACAATTGACCCCACTTCTTGAAATATCACTTTCAAAGTCACATTTTACTCTATACCTTTTTCTCATAAACCTCAGTGTTAATTTTGTTTTTGATTGTCACATTGCATTGTTGGCACCTGAAGCATGTTAAAAGGTGATCATTAACGAGTCCTGTTACTTGCATGAAGGAATAAACTACTTTGGGTCCAACACATTGGAAACCTCTGCGCATCATATCCTTGCTAATCAGTTCTGCTTTTGGTGTCTTGACAGGTACTTGACGCCCATATCTAAATTCATTTCTTATTGGCTTGTGGTTAACAAATTTCCAGCAGTAATTGCTGAATGAACCAAACTCCAGCTGAACCTATAAAACAGTATATGAATCTATGAAGCACTAACATAGACACAAGACTTATATAAACACAGACATGTGGACACCAATAATATGGACCGTTACAATTTCTTTTATGTTCCGGCTTATTATCTAACATTTTTGTTACTCACAATGAATGGTTTAAAATGAGAGCAGACCAAAAGAGAAATTCCAAGTTATTCCTTAACCCTAAAACATTGGAAATACTAGACCTTGAGCACGACACGTTCGACAAAGGTCTCTAAACTTCAATTTTAGAACCGTAATTATTCAAAAATGAAAATGATTGAATGTAAATACAGGTGCAGTGTTATATCGGTTTCAGACACTTATATGTATCTAACATTGAACGCACCTCTAAATTGTCGGTGTTACATAGATATAAATGGCCATGTGATTTTGCGATGTATATTCTCCTATTTTCAAATCTCAACTCATACTGAAACGAAATCATTATATCATATTCTTGCAAGCACAACATGAATTTTGAAGTTACCTTAAGTAATTGTTTAGCATTTTCCACAATGGCACGGAGCTTTTGTTCTGATAACAAAGGGTTGCCGTTTATTTTTGGTGCTAGCAACTTCTTCTCAGTAAACTGTGCAATTGAGGATGGATCAAAATTTTCAAAAAGCTTCCTATAATAATAGATATCAAATAATAAGAGACAAATAACATTGAATTAAGTAATCATGGTTTAAAAATTAGTGGAGATAGAGATGAAACATGCCTGAATATGTCTCTGTGGTTAAGAATTGCAGGCCAAGTGTGTTCTGCTAATGCCTGTGAAAATACTAAAAGCTCAAATAGCTTTCTATCATCATTGTAAACTGGAACACCCCATTCTTCGTCATGGAAAGCGATATAAAGAGGGTCTGTTAAGAATGAAATAGCATTTCTCAATGAGGCAATCCAATATAAGCCGAAAATGAAATTGCCAAGCCCATAAACTAAGAAAGTGCATTACAATATGATACCATGAAAGATAAATGGACGCATGGGAACACAAGAGGAATACGGACCTACAACAATTGAGGAGTCATAGAGAATCTATTCGTACTAGAAAAATCAATTGAATTGTTTTTAGTACGAATAAATTATCTATTGAACTCTTTAATTATTGTAGCCATATTTTTCTTTGTATCTCCATGAGCCCATTTCTCTTACATCGTGTCATAATACTGGAATTTGGATTTTCACACAAACACAAGGAAACTAAAAGCTAAAATGCTCTTCAAAATTAAAGTTGAATTTACTTTACTAAAAACTATAAAGAAGACAATTTTTTTTAGGTGAATGCTAACATTTTGTTTATATTTTACGGGAAAAAAAAATATTAGTAACATAAATTGAACTTTGAATTTCTTGCGTTGCGTGTAACTCTTTTGATGTCTTTTACTCAAACCATTGGACTACTCCTTTGAGATAAAATTTTGTTGGTATCACAACAACCGATCATTTAAAGTTACGATAATTGTTTATATTTGAGTTTTTTAAAATGAATTTAAATTCGGAATTTATTTTACCTTGTGTGTACATGCAAAAACATTGTCCACATGGATTATTCTTTATAAAACTACTACAAAAAAATTGTTTTTTTTTTAAAATTTGCATGCATTGATAATTTCTTTTACATAAATACTCTATTTAATTTATAACTGAAAAATGTAAATTCATTTTCTCTTTTATGCTATAACAACTTTTAATAAGATTAAAATTAATTTGTAAGTGGTTCTTTTAATAAGGATGTGAAGGAGTATTTTAATTTTCATTAAATGAAAATAAAGAGCAGTTTAATGAAACTTTCTTACAACCGGTTTATGCTAGTATCTATTATCAAGACATATTAAATGTCTAGGTGAGTGTCTGAGAATCAGTTTTGAAAATAACATTACGAATATCTTTATCACGAGCCAATAAAACACTAATGTGATGCAAAAAGTCCACATTCTAAAAAATAAAGAGCTACTGAATGTTAATTTATAGTAGAAATCACATATGAACTTATCATTATGGCCGCTAAGGATTCCCTCACAAGTTGATGAGCCAATATAGGCATAAGCACCATCAACTTTCATCATCATAACCCCACGGGGGATTTAATCCATGTTTTTTATTGTTGGGTTAATCAAGTTCTGCTTTAGAACCTTACTCTTGATCAAATAGTTATGAATAAAGTCAACTTGGTTAGAAATGTAATGCCACAAATCATCCCTATTTTGGTACTTTGGAGAAAATCAAAGAGTTTCGATCTTTCTAGAGTTCATTAATCGCCACACAAAAGAACATTTTTCATGCCCAAAGGATCTTTTTAATGTTGTTGTAAGTAACATTTCATTCAAGTCAAACATAAGTACTAAAACTAGAGAATTTACTCCAAAATTCAGGTTTAATAACTCTATTCTAAAGTAGTTGGACATCTTCACAATCTCTCACAACGTGCATAATAGTCTCAGATGCAAAGAGGCAACGCTGACAGAGGTCTTCGGAGGCCATGTCTCTATGACATCTGTCAGGAGTTTCTCGTGTGTCATCTTCCAAAGCGTCGTCCTCATTGAACAATATTATCGAATCAGCATTGTTCTCATGGTTTGTGAGGTTATTATAGGCTCAATATTGGTCTCATGGTTTGTGAGGTTATTATAGGCTAACTTGAAAGTAAATTGGCTATTAGTGGCCGACGTCAGCCACGTGGAGAAATCCTGAGAAACATCAATTGAAAACTTCAAGGATCAAATTTTCCTCATATATTGACTTTGACAAAATTTGTTGCAGTTTATTTCAATTTCAATTTGTACCATTGGTGTAGCTCGATACAGAAAACTCAGATTCTCTAGGTAGAATGGCTTGAAGTATTGAGTCAGCAAGCTTTCCACATCCTGGTATCCGGTGATTCTTCTAAATTTTTGTAGAATGACCATTATGAATAACCTATCGCACATTACTTTCAGTATTGGACACAATTTACAAATATTCCTCAAAGTATTGGAAGTAATATTGTGTTATTGGATAAGAAGGGATGGTCATATTACCACAATTATACTTGACTCGAACTAGTTGAATCCAAAATTTATCTTTGTAGGCAAACAATTGTCAGACAAGTTTGGTCATATTTTAAGTTGCCCTTTGAACTTACAGTATATTATTTTTCTTTTATTTTTACTGGCATTATATTAATTTTAAAAAATTAAATACTATTTATAAATAATTTTGTTCTCATTTTATATTTATCACTAATTTGAACTATTAATTTTAACACACACTTTAAATTTAAGCAATTAGTTTATCTGCCATAATTTCAACTAGTTATCCGTTGGCCTCTAATTTTTGCTAAAGAGAACCTAAGAATGTACCTCAAAAAACAACTAATATTTTGTTATTAATTTTTACTTTTTAAATTGACTAAATATATAGTACTATATTTTTAAACAACTTTCTAATTTTTATTAAATATATAGTGCTATATTATTATTATTATTTTTATTATTAATTTTTGTATTTACACTAATATTTCATTTACTTTCTAAATTGACTTAAAATTTTATTAATAATTGATAATAGATTAAATACGTACCATATTCATATATATACAACGAATAAAATGTTAGGATTTAAGTGTAAAATATTTTAATGCATAGAAATTAAACTATAAAATGTGATAGTATTCACAAAAATAAAATAAAATATTTATGTGAAAATAAAATTAAATATTATACTAAGATGCCAGAAGACTTACCAGAATTTGGCGTGATCCAATCGCATCTCTTGGACGGTTCTGAAGCCTTATAAGGCGGAGACACGTGGACGCCATGGGGCACAACCCTCACCGGCTTAAACCCGTTGCGTTTCATCTTAGCACTTTCATTTGCATTCACAGTGTTGACCTTTTTGACCGACAAATCGCTGGAAAATGAGTCCGAGGAACATGTGCTGTCCAAAGACACGTTACTTCGGACAACGGAGTCAGAAATGTTCGGCACTTGCTTTCTTGGGTCCTGTGTTTTCTTCGTGTTCTCCTTCTTACGTTTCTGTTCTTCTTTAACCGTTACTCTGTTTCCACCTGGTTTCAAAATAGCTCGCGGTTCAGTAGCACGAGAACCGTTGAGCTTCGTGGCAACGGGCATTTTTGGTATTACTATTCGGTTATTATTTTGAAATGATTGGAGTGTGTTAGTGTGTGTGTTTTGGTTTTAATGTGTTGAAATAAGAGAAGAGAGTAGGGAACAAGCTTAGGCGAAGGGTCACACTCAAACTTGTGTTCGGTAACGTTAAGCATTGGGTGTGTTGTTTGGAGGGTTGCTTTTGCTTTGCTTACCGTTAAGAAAAAGAATCCAAAGCCTCTCTCTACCAAAAGGGCACGTAATGGTGTTCGGTAGCTATAGCCCAACGGCTAGGCGACCACACACATAAAGTCATTATCATTGACCAAGTTCATGTACCTCCTAATTCTACAAATCCGCTAAATCTTAAATGTGTCCTAAGCATTTTTAAAAAATATTTTTTTGAAAACTCTTTCACCCCTCACCAGATTTCAGTCCAGAATGTAGATATGTTCAAACAAATTTAAAAGTTTGAGTTTGTTGGAATCTATTTCCATTACAAACTATGAATTTGTCGGACCACATTTTATTATTTTGAGTTTGTTGGAAATTATCGATTATTTATTTAATTTATTAGAATAAATGGTAATTTAGGTCATTCAAATGGGTTTGTAGGGGTAAGAGACAAATTTTTCCCATTTATATTCTCTGTTGCGTTGTCTTTTGTGTTGCTGGATTGGGCTGGCCAGGTTTTGGGCCTTTTGTTTGAGGGGAGGTACCTGCTGTTTGCAGTAATATAGTTAGGTAGTAAATAATTTAGATTTATTAATTTGGAGATTTTTGTGTGTCAAAATAAGACCTTCAAATTGTTCAATCCTGCAAACATGGGAGAAGAAACTCAGAAACTCTCGTACAGTTGTGAGCTTCTTGACACCAAAAAATGGTATAAATAGGTTTCAACTAGAAGAATATAGATATGCTAATTTTGCTTGTATTTAATTTGAGATGGGGTATTGCATTACTAAATTCAAATTATATGATTGGTATTTAATATTTACATCACACCAAAGTAAAAAATTTGTACTAAGCAAAGTCGTCTTAAATATTATGAAAGTTATGTTTTATTCTTAAAAAATAGACCCATAATAAAAAAAGTATAATTTTAATAACTAAAAAAGGATAAAATAAATTTTAAAAATTTAATTTTATTCCTTATAAACAAATTCTCAATTTTTTAGTTTCAAATTTTTTTATTTACTTTTAGTCCTTATAAAAAATTCTCAATTCTCAATTTTTAAGTTTTTTTTTTTCATTTTTAGTCCTATTTTAAAAAGTTTCTTTATAAGAAAAAATGATATTTTTAACCTATAAAAAAGTCTCTAAAATTAAAATAGAGACTAAAAGTGAATAAATTTTTTTTAAAGACTAAACTTAAAATGTTGTAATTTTGTAGAAATTGAAATATATTTAACCCAAAATAAAATTCATCCTTATATTATAAAAATAAATTTTTTTGGATCCCTTACCAATTAAGGACCCTGTGCTATTGAGCCGGCCGTTGTTTTAAGTGTATGAATTTCTAATCGTTATACGTTGTCTATAAAAAAAATTAAGAAACTTTATACATTGATAATTAGCATCAAGAATATGCATTAATTTTTAGTAAAAAAAATGCATTAATTTATACTTAATGAAAATTATATAAAGAAAATTGAGACACCACGAACTTAGTTGCCTTGCATTTATACAAAGTATATTAATTTATACTAATTGACATTATATATATAAAGAAAAAAGAATATGCATTAATTTATACTAATGAACATTAGTTACACGTACAAAGAAAATTGAGTCAGAAAAGGCTAATACACAAACCACACCATGAACTCAGTTGCCTTGCATTTCCTGTTGTATATATTTACTGTAGTAATACATCAAAAAATTACTGTACTGTACGAAATGTATTACTAATATATATATTATTAGGTAAAAATAAAATAAAATTTATATGCATACCAATGTGGAGTCATTCATTTATATTCTATCACAAAAAAATTAGCTACAACAATATAAAGTAACACTTACAATTCTAATAAGAACAATATCTATTCCCTTGCAGACAAACTGCGGAAGGCAGCTTCCCATAAGGTATCATCAACGACAGCTTTTTCCCATGTTGGTATTGAGTATTGACAGGCATTAGAGTTCACCAATCATATTGAATTGAGTCCATGCTTCCTGCATTGTAAATATAGACTTAAACATTCAATTTTTGTATAAATATGATTAATTAAATCGATAAGGCTTATCATTGGTCAAAAATCGATAAGGCATATCAATCATTTCTTGCATTGCAATAGCTTCCAAAGAATTGACCAAAGCACATCAATGACTTGACTCAAGTTCTGACACAAACATATTCCGCAGACCTCTGTGTACATGTGATGCAATAAATATTTATTAGCATATAACTTCATCGGATTCATCTTTAATAATTCTGTAGATTTTTGTGTTTTATACATTTATGCTCATCTCCACAGCAGCATATATATTAAATGTGTTAAACTTTATGTGTTGCTTCCACTAGTTTCAAGCACAGATAAAGATATGAAATACAATCATTATGGGTGAGGTGGAAGCAATTAAGGTAATTAGCTTATGAGACTCGTTGATCGCTCAGGTCTATTTGTATGTCTGCACCTCATTTTCAGGATGTACGATTTGATGGTAACACCGGAATAACAAGCATTAAGTAGGTGGGAAAATATCATGAATTGCTTTTATCTTTGGACTGAACCTCCAACTCTTAAAGCTCTATAACTTGGGTTACAAGCTAACTAGCTAGGGGAGAAGAATGACAAAACTAAGCCAGATTGTCAATAGCTAAACATGTTTTGTCTTCACATCTCGAAAATTAAATGCATTATCCATTTGGAACAAAGTAACTTGAATGGTCCATATCAATTGCATCCTAAATTTTGTCTCAACAGAAGTATTGTATCTATTGTTTACTGATATATTTTATGACAGAAAAAAATGGTCTGGGCAATTTAAGTTCAGGATTATGTTTGTTGCTTGTGAACTAAATCAGCTGTCACTAACTCACTATGAACTAACTCGCAATGAGATTTGGTGCACGGAATTTTATTGGACAAAAATCACCAAGCAAAAAGCTGATTACTTCATAAGATTAAAAAAAATGTTTAGACATGGAATGTTTGTGACCAATTTCAAGCTAGATTTTAGACATTGCCCATGAAAGATACAAGATTATTGTAATGCTAGTAAATTGACACAAACGTGTTACCTGTAAAATATCAAAAACTTTTTCGGCAATATACTTTTGGTCTGAAGCAGCACCCTTTTGCTGCAACTTATCTGGATGCAGACAGAGCAAAGCTCTTTGATAAGATCTTTTCACCGCATTCCCTTCAATTATATCAACAAGAGGGACAGGCTTCCAGCCACAGTTTGGCCAAAGTACCTTTGTTCATTAACAAGATTGCAAACTCAGATGGAACCAAAGATCTCAAAAAGCATTAACAGAATATGATTTAAGGGCATATCAAAATGCTTTTTTGTTGTTAAAGGGCAAGAAGAAATGGAATTTTCAATCAAATGGGTTAAGAAAAGTAAGGAACAATATAAGAACATATTTATTTTTTCTTACGTATTGTAATGTTGACAGCAGCGAGCGTATGTTTCCTTCCTTTCCTTTAGACCAATCTTGTATCTTCTTGTCAATGACCTACATTGTGTACAGAAATGTATGCTTAATATCTTTGTTCTTCTACAAGTTGATGAAAACAAAACATGTGTAGGTAAGTTGCAAATTACTTGAATTTCTTGGTTCTGTGAGACCTCACCCTCATCTTGGGCTAATACTTCGATCTGCAAATTCCAAATCAGGATCATAACCACATAAGCACATAAAACCAAAAAAATTAATACTTGGAAATTATAATTATTTTATTTATGGAATACCGTGAAATTATCATGGAAGGACTCGTCTTTATCTCCGTTAACAGCAAATGAAATGTCATGAATTTCTGCTAACAAAATCAAGTTTTTCCATCACATAATTTAATCATAATGTATTCAGCCCAAATCATATCTACAGAGTTTAAAGTCGATCAATGATCAGTGGAAGTGTAAATTTTTTTACAAGTGTCCGGACACAATGACGTAGTAAGTTAAAGACTTCTACTTGAATAGGTTGCACCATATTATTTATTGATTGTGTAAAATGCTTCCCAAGCATTGTATTGAAATTAAACCATCTATATCTTGGATGTCACCGTACAGATGTACAGTAAAGAGAACATTTTTAGAGACTGATTTAAAATAAAAGATAACTTAGAGAAACATATTATGTTGGTAATAAAAAGAATTTTAAATAAAATATGCCACATGATGCTTGCCGATACAGTTATGTTTTGTCACATTCTTGTCACCATCTCCCAATCAAAGAAGAGCATATTTCATAATTTGCTCAAGTTAGTCTATTCTCAACTGCAGGAATACTGGGATTGGCATAACTAAGCAGTACCTGATGCTGAGATATCATCCTGCTGTGACAAATTATTGGCAGACATATCGACAGTCTCTACGATATAGATCTCATTCTTGGACTGTTCAGAATTACCATCCACCTGTGAGAATTGAAAGAAATCAAACTGTAAACAAGAATAACATGAGACTCCTCATTAAAGTGTATTCAAATCATCGACATCCTTTTAATAATGTGAGTTTTCTCTTCCTGTCATCTTCTTTAGCTGATATGACAACACTTACATTATTATTTGCCTTTGCATCTCTTTTCTGCTTGTATGTATAACCCTGAAGTTGAGATTTGGAGTTAACTCTGGGTTTTGTTACAGCTTCTTGGTTGAATATGTGAACAAATTCTTTAACTTTTCCTTTAACTTGGCCTTTCCCCATATTCTTGCCTGGGCTTAATGAACCCTTTGAATTTTCTCTTAAGGAAACTGTCTTTCTCTTTTCATCTTGCTTCTTTGGATTCACAGGAATATCAAAAATAGGAGACAACTTCTTTGAGCTTTTCGTCATGTTTTCTTCTCTCTCCTTTCTAGTCATCTCATCAAAATCTGACAGATAAAACTATTGACAGTTAGCACAGGGTGGTAAATCACACACACACGCATAGCAGAATGCAAGAGATGGCTTTACCTTGTTTCTCATTACTTTTACTGAACAGAGAATGTAATGATTTGGACTCATGTTTCTGAGTTTCACTTGCTGCTTCAGGTTTTTCATAGAAGACTATCTCACTTGTAGAACGACTACTTGATTCTGCTCTAGCGTCATATGAGATAGGACTACTAAGAACATCTTTAATAAATTGGCAGCTGCTCAATGAATCTGATTGAGCTTTGGCAGAAACTATATGTTCTCCGGTCTGGTGTGCATCTACCTTGTTGTGAGTGGTTGTGGAAGTAGTTGACACATCTTGTTTTTTATTTGTCAAAGGAGAACCACTGTATGTTATAGAACTATCATTTTGAGTGGTAATCTCAGTGACTATCCATTCCTCAGCGCTCGAGCATTTCTTAAGTTTAAACTTATCTTTTGTCCTTGATATTCTCTCTGTCCTAAGAGGCATAGCCAAAGACACCCCTTTACTTGCCCATTTGTATATTGAGAAATGGAACTTATCATCACTGGTATCCTGTTTCATATTGTTTCCTTTGTCTACTTCATCAGCTTGGCTCAAATTTGAAAACTCCTTTGATAGGAGACTTGGTCGGTGTGATGGTTTTAAATCATTTTGCAATTCCTTTTGTTGAACTGAAAATCTAGAAAGATGAGAATCTGAGAAGTCTAATCCATTTGAAGCAGCAATTTCGATGTCGAGTCGCTTCCTACTACTAGGAGGGAAACCAAATGTTTGAAGGTCCGCCCCTTTTGTCGATTTGGCAGGAAAGCTGATCAGTTGAATTTGGCAGGAGTAAGCATCAGAGGCAAAATGAGTATGAACAAGTCATTAATATTGCATTGATTTGATATTCAAAGCAGCTAAATGATCATACCAGGCAGTGCATGAATAATAAGTATGTTATTTTTATCATCAAATAACCACATTGCCATATTTATCAACTCAATTGACCTTTACTTTTTAACATTTCATTTGTAGGCATATTACTTCTGATTAAGGTTCTTGGCAGTATTTAAATATCTGGCTCGAAGGAAAATCCTTCTGTCAATGCGCATATGATGTATGAATCACATTGCCATTTTGTTAGTTTGCAGCAATTCTGATTTTAGCTTTAAAAAATCAAATTATATGTAACCTGATACAACTTAAGATATTTAGCGAATCATCCTCGAAAGTTATACACGAAATTCACCGGGAAGGTGAGTGTCAAGGTATTTGGATTCCACGCATTAAATGTGTGATGTAGTGATTAATTTTGATCGTCTGATCTCAAATCAATGATGTAGATTATTTGAAGATGATTGAGCGAAGAAGTAATGTGAGGCCGATATCAAATCAATGTTTGAAATCAGTTAATGTGTGTATATGCGTGTATATCTAAATTCAATAGTGTAAATGCTTATATTTTGTCATGAACTTCTAAATGTTTGTATTCACAAAAAAAAAAGATGTTTATAATTAAAAGTATTTTAATCTTTTAGACCTTTATTAGAAACCCTAGCCTCATTTCTTATCTCCCGTTCTCTTATTTTCTATGAATTCTTGTTGTTAACAAATACATAGCACATTGCACATACATGAATGAAATTTTTATAGAAGTTATTTTAAAAGGAATTACATATTTTATAGACAAATTCTACGGTGGCTCACTTTGGTATTTAAAAATTGTTTAAAACTCCAATGATTGTGTCCCTCATGGTCCTCCTGATATTTAAGGATGACAAAGTGACTTAATTGATGTCATTTTGATAAAAACAAGAGAAAACAAATGTCCTTTAAAACTAAACTCGTCGAAGCGATATCAATTAAATCAGTATCTTAAAAACGAGGAGGGCCACAAACTTCTACTTCGAAATAGTGTCGCCATTCGTCACTAATTTTTTTTAATGAATTTAAGCAAGTGATGCACGATTGACTGTATACTGTGTCCTACTGGAACACTTGTCAAACAATGTTGACTCTAATAAGCTACCCCTGACAAGAGTACGAGTTCAACTCCGGCTAACTAAACCAGCATGAAAAAGGTGAAAAAGTGAAGAGAAAAGGAAAACCTGAATGATGGAGGAAGAGAAGAAGCAAGTGGTTGAAGAGCAGGAGTGAAAGCAGCACCATCAACACGTTTCTTTGGCGTTGAACACACACTCTGACTCGGAGACTCATCTCCACCAAATATATCATCAAAAAATTCTTTCGCTTTTTTGTTTTGATAACGCCTCCTGTTTCCACTATCTTCCCCAAACACCGGTTTCTCTCTCTCACTCTCACTCTCATAATGAGGCCACCTACACCAACTCCCTTCACCTTCCTCTCCTCTCACCGTTTCGTTTACCGATGACCGTCGCGGTGGTCCCCCAAACACGTCGTTAAAATCAACCTCCGCGTTCCTCCGCGCCGTGCTCGGATTCTCATTACCCTCGTCGCCGTGTTCATAAAATTTAATAAATCTCTCCATTCAACAAATTATTATAATAATTAAGCAATTCACAATTCAAAATCTGGCGGGAAATTGTGAAAGAGCATTAGAGCGGAGCAGAGCAGAGAGAGGTTTGAGAGAAACGGCAATTCAGGGAGGGGAATTTTGTAATAATAATTAAATTAAATTGAACATTACATACAGAAGAGGACACTATGGAAATCTAATAGTTTAGCAAGTAGTAACAGCAAAAACCACAAAATATATATGGATAAAGTTTCAATATTTTGTGACGCTAATTAAATCCGCTGTCTACATACTACATATAATGAATGACCGATCCGAACACATCACAGCCTCTCATTCTTCTTCTTCGTCTTTTTCTTGATACAATATTTTGTTTGTTTGCTAAGCTCAAATAGACATAGAAAATGATACAAGTATAATTTAAAAACATTTTGTAAATTTTCCACCTATGAAAATTTGCAGATTATATTTAAATAAATAAATATAAACAAGCTTAACTCAGATTTAATTAAAAGCTAGCGCTAGTACTCGATTATTACTATTATAGTTGAAGCTGTCATGTAATTCCCGATAGGAGTAAACACGCTGCAAGTGTTTTAGCAAGTCAATACGAAACATTGTGGTTTCAGGAAACAGACAAATTGTACCGGGAAATTCTTAATAATGACAAAAAACCGTAATCGTCGCGCAACCATTAACGTTTCCCTGTTTAATGCAGAAACCAACAAGCAACCAAGCAAACGTCAATATTTAAGATGGGAAATAGGTTTCAATTTTTCTTTTAAAATTCAGAACCTTCTCAACAAATTGTGTGACTAAAAGCTTTTTTTTCCCAGAAAACGAAAATATTCTGAAAACCCTCATTTGAAATAGAATAAAATGAATTTCAACATTACAATTGTGTAAAGTACGATACATATAAAGCAATGCTATTCACTAAGGCTCTCGTTGGATATTTTAAAATTAATAGAGAATCAAAACTCTTTTTATTGTTTGAAAAGTGGATAGAATAAAATAAAATAAATTATATATATATTTTTTTTACTGTTATTCAAAAAACACTATTATAATTTCTTTGGTATAATAACTAAAATTAAACAAATCAGTTATTTATGGTGTCCGAGCCCCTTATATCGCAAACCAACCACATGTTTTTATTGGATTTTAAATTTAAAAATAATTTTATTGTATTAAATATTTTTTGTACAGATTAAATTCAATTATTTGAGTTACATGATTAAATAAATGATTTTTTTACATATTATAACATAATTTTAGTATATTTATAAAAATAAAATATTTGTTGAATTTTGTTTTCAATCACACTAGTTATCATAAAATAAAAATTATTTAAACAAGTCTATATGTATTTTTACGATAGAGATTATACAATGAACGAGAACCGAATAAAAATTAATTTCTCAATAGAGTAGAGATTATACACAATCTTAAATTGTTGGATTAGAAAAAGAAAACGAAAAAAAAAACAAAAGAAAGAAATTCCAGCATACGAATGAAAAAGAAGAAAAAATTAGCAATCCATTGTTTTTATGTTTTTTGCTGAGAACCAAAGACCATAGAAAAGTAATTTAATATAGTAGGAGGGATGAGAAGAGACACTTTAGTATTTAAGAAGTTGGATTTCATTTTGTACACCTTAAATTAGAGGGAAAGAGAAACAAAAAAATTAATATAATGAAATAAAATTGATTATTCTATCAACTTTTTAAAAATCCAATGGAACTTTATTCCATTTTATTCCACCTTATTCTATCGATCTAAACAAAACTTAAGTTAGTGACAATTTGACTGACTGATGTTTATCCTTTACGCCACCTTGCAAATTCATGGGTGAATGATTATATATTCTGAATTTGATGGGACATTGGAGGAATGTGGTTGTTGATGTAAGTTTGGTTAAGATGTCTACTGTTTGTTCTAATGACTATGAAATGTGAATATTTTTTTTTGAACTAGTATTTCTTTGTTTTGAATCTTCTCTCGAATGAAATATACCTCCAATTCGAACATGTTTTTTTTTTTCTAAAGTGAAGAATAAGGATTGAAGCGTTTTTTTTTTTTTTTTTTAACGTTTAAAGTTTTTAAATGTGTTTACCATTTGATTATGTGATGACAAAAATTAATTGCGAATGAATTGATTTTATAAAATTAATTTTGATTTAACGTACAATAAATATAAAATAATAGGAAAAATGCATTTAACTTCTATGAGATTTTTTTAAATAACACTTAAATCTCTTTTAGTTTTTAAAATACACTTACCTCTTCTCTACTTATTAGAAAAATTGTGCATATATTTTTTTTCTTATCTACCATTTATCAAAAAAACACTAGAATACACATTCTGATTGCGTCACTAAGAACATAATCATACATTTCAAAATTACAAATACTAGATATATGGTCATATCTTTACAAATTAAAGATAACGCAAATTATGTCATATAATAAATGATAAAAATAGATGTAAGTGTGATAAAAAAAATGTTTGAGACAGTTTTTTTAGTAAGCATAGGAGAGTTGAGTGTTTTATAAAAAGTTAGAGGGTATTTGTATCATTTGAAGGGAACTTAAGGGAGGTAAATGCAATTTTCTTTCAAATAATTTAATTTAAATACATATAAAAATGGGTCAATCAATAAATTTGAAGCTAAAATCCAATTATAGAAACAATTGTAAGTTTGAGTTAAAATGGCAAAATCACTTCTATTTATTTTTACTCAATCAATTTACTGGGATCACTCAAATATATCAAAACCAATTATATACATTAAAAATCAATAGAGTTGTGAGTGAGCAAGGAATAAAAATATAAGAAAAAGGATCCATATCAATAATTTAATGGTTGAGATTTGAGAGTGCACTTATAACATTTACAGAAAATACATCAATAAGGCGCATATATATATGACTCGCCAACTCAAGTGATGCCAAAAATATAGAATACAATCGAGTTGGCTTGGCTAATTTACCTGTCACAAAAATAAAATCTTAAAAAAAATATAGAACACAACTTTTAGTCCTCTTCAGATGAATCAATGTTCCTTCCAAAAGATGTGAGCAATGAAGAAAGATCATCCCCTCTACCCAATCCCATGCTTAGACCAAGAAGATCACGGGTCATGGGCTGGCCTCTTGAGCCCATCGTCCCATTCGAATAGGGAAGTCCAAGCCCAAGGTTATTTGCCACCAGCTCATTCTCTTGTTTAACATGACCATTCCATTGGACTATTGTAGTGCTACTAATACTGACAGTACTGTTGTCTTTCAAGCCTAAAGCCAGAAGCAAGGAAGAATTGGATGAACCCATTTCAGCTGCTTTTTGGAGTAATGCAGTGGCAGATAATGCAGGTTGTGGATAGTGGGGAAGAAGGTAATCTTTGTTGTTGTTGTTGGAGAGATAGAGTGGTGTGGAAAGTGAGAGGGTTGTTGGTTCCGTGATGGAGAAAGTTGTGGGGCAATCAGAGTGAGCCAAACTTGACATGAGATTGCTGAATGTGGAACAACAACTAGTAGAATTGGAAGCGTTTGAAGATGGCGGTGACAACCTCGTTTGGTTTTCTGCAATATCTGATTACAATGGAAACAAAAATGATCATGAAATGACAAGGGATAAGAAACTTAAAAAGTTGTAAATAGATAAATTGACCTGATTGAAAAAGTTCCAATAGAAAACTTTGTCATACTACTAGTATATTATAATCTGAAACAGAAAGGGGGAGAAAAGATTGGGATCGAATGCCTAGATAAAAAAGGGAAACAATTGTTTTGATTTAAAAAGGGAAGCAATTATAGTGACCTTTCATGTTATTCTCTCTTTAAACTAATAAACTAATAATATGTACATACTTCATCTTTTGCCTCAGTCTCTCCCTCAACCCCTCATATAAAGCGCTACAGAATACAGATACAGTTTTGATTGGTATTCCCCTTTTCCTTTCCTCACTGTCCCCTATTGTGGGAGAGGATCCATAATATGGGCTGCATTGTCACTACTCAAACGGCGGAAAAAACAAACAAAATAAAATAAAAATGCATGCAGACAAAATAAACACACATCTGTCATGTTCAAATAATGTAGGGTTCATCCATCCAAAACAGATTATTATATAGCGTCTATGTAAAAAAATGCAAAATCACATTTTAAATTCACCACCACTCAAATTCTCTAAAGAGTAGTTTTTTAAAATCACGGTCAAAATACACGGGAATGTGAGAAATTAACAGCAAACGTCATTCCTAGTTCTCGTTAAAAATGGTAACTCAACATTTTGGATAAAATATGGAGAATTTAAATCCTTCAGATTTACTATTATATAATAGAAATTTAATCATCTAATTAAAGAACAATGGTTAATTTAGTCATTATGTACAAATTTTACATTATATAATTTTAGAAGTTTTTCATTTGTAATGAAGAAAGACTATTTAAAATAATATATAACGTTTTCATTTATTTTAATAAAATTTTCTAAAATAATATTTTTATGGAATAATTAAATATTGACTATAGTTTTTTACATTAATAAACTAAATTCTATTTTGCATATTCCATAATTAAATTGTCCAACCCTTTTGATTTTGAGGACAGAAAAAATGTTGATTTACTACCATTAAAAAAAATTTAGAGAATAAAGTGACTAATATGAATTATTGATGATTAAATATATAGTTAATATTTTGTGTACATCACTAATTATGAATGGTCAAGGTCGGTCCTTAGGACTTTGGTGTCCTAGACAATCAAAGAAAATTATGTTATTGTAATGATTTAAATTTATTTTTTGTTGCAAAATCATTAATATATACTTCAGTCATAATTAACATATTTTTTAAAATTATTTTGATCATAATGTAGAGATGTTTTTTTAGTAAATTATCATGTATATATATTTCAATTGTAATTTTATTTGATTTAGTATATCGCAAATAAAATATTAACAATTTCAATTTAGAAAAATTTATGTCTACAACAAAAATATGAATAATTAATTTTATTCTACAAGAAATGAATACATTAGTGAAAAAATGACTTCTAAAACTATTAAATAAATTTCAATTTTTTAAATAGAATTTCACCATCAAAATTATAAGAATAATTATATTTTGACAAATTTTAAGATATTTAAACATACTTTCAAGCTTTTACCAAATTGTAATGATCTAATACTTCATATTGAACAAAGTTTAAAAAAAAATTCATTTGTATATAATGTTTTAATATTTGAACATACTAACAAATATTTGCTTAAATATAAAAAAATTGATGTTCTTAAAAATGGGTCCTCAAAAATTTAATCACCAATCTCAAGTTCTCAACCACCTTCAGATGCAAATTGAAGAAGGACGACAATTCCAAAACACGACACAGCTTTGACCTACTACGAAACAAAAGTGCAAAACCCAAATAGGAAAAAAAATGAATAACTCCTACCTGAGCTCTGAATAGACAAATTAGTAGTAGTAGACACCACAGAAGATTTTGATGGAGTAAGTGGAGGCGTTGGTTGTGATGAAGAAGACGAAGTCACAACGACAACATTGCTACCTCCCCTTCCACTCTCTTTCCCCAATACATCGCAAAACGCTCTGTGCGTCATGAAACTATCCCTCCTATTAACAATTAATTTCCACCAACAAGATAAATAAATAAATAAATAAATGAATATAAGAAAATAAAAGAGGTAAATTACCATTTTAATAATCAAAAGTGTAAGCTGATGTTACTTTGATTATCAAAATTTGATGATAAAAAAGTGACAGCACATCCTTTACGCAAAATAAAAAACATTTAAAGAGAAAATTAAAGAGGAAAAAAGAAGAAGAAGAAGAAGAAGAAGAAGAAACCTAGAGAACAAGGTGCCGCAATCACATTTATACTCTCTAGTTCCACAACTCTTCATGTGCGCTTTCCAATCAGACTTCACGGCGTAATTTTTCGAACACCGTTCACATTTCCATTTCTTCTCGCCGTGCTTTCTACAAAAGTGCTTTTTCACGCCGGTGAGGTCGCCTAACGCTCTTGAAGGATTGTGGTGAACACATGAAGTTTCGGGACACACGTACACTTTCTTGCGTATTTCCTCGCTCGTTCGCTGCCGAAGCTTCCACGGCAAGTTGTGTCCCCGCCGGTGAAGTTGCAGATTCTGTTCCCGTTGGAATCCTTTGTTGCAGATCTCGCATATGAAACGGTTCGTCGCTAATAAAGTTTGTGGTGATAAAGCAATCACCTCAGCATCTGGATCTGCAAACGGAAAGGGAAACACCAAAACAACATTGATTCAATAAATCATCATAAACTAATAATTAAACTATACATTAAAGTAATTGAGTATATAATAATATATTTAATTTAATTAATGATTTAGAATTATGGATATTAATGTACACCTGGCATGCCAGGGAGGCTTCGCTTCTTTTTGGACGGTGACGGTGAAGAAAATGGCATTGGTGAAGAATTTTTCTGAGGTTCCGCCATTGCTGCTAAATCAAGTCAATGAACTGATTGTATTATAATTAATTATTAATTATCTAAGTTTGTTCTACTTGAAAACTTAATTTTTCAACAAACAAAAAACCTGACAGGTCGTCTTACCTATTCAATAAACGGTATCGGCCGGTACTGGTGTGTACACGACGGTCCTATTAGGTGGCGAAGTGGCGGAATAATTCCTGTAACTAGAAAGAGCGTAGTTATTTCTTTCTTTCTTTTATTTATTTATTTTTTTTTTCAAATGAAATACTGCTATGAGTAATGATGAGTATGATATGATGTGGATATTGGACAAATACTAACTAGGACAAAGTGGCGCTGGTTAACCATGGTTGAGTTACTAAAGAGAGAACTTTTCTTTATAAATAATACCTAGTGAATTAGAAAGAAAAAAATTAAAGTCAATGGGGCCCAAATAAAGAGAGGGACTTGTTAATCCACAACCCTTTTGAGTTATACAACACATGTTTGGCTAAGCTTTATATATATATGGATCCTCTTAATAGTAAGAACAATTTTTTCCAAGCCAATTTAAACTCATAAATTTGACCCTCTCTTTATTACATGAATGTGTACAATTAACTTTCTCAAATTCTCATGTATGTATGTTTAGGAGCGGTTTGATTATTTTAAAATTAAGGGACTATATTGAACTTTTAAAGTAAATTAAAAGTTTAAAGAAGTATTTAAATTTTATTTAATTAAGACTCCAAAAATATTTTTAAGACCACAACTTTTAAACACATTGACAAAAAAAATTCAATTTATCATGTGAATCAATAGTTTGCCTTGTTTATTAGAATACAACACACATGAGTCTAAGATTTTTTTTTCCGACAAGTACTGGAGAGTCAAAGTTAGCATAACACTTTTATATAATTAAATCGAAATAAAAATAGGATAATTATTTATGTTGCTCTTTAAAATATATGAGACATCACATTATTTTTAATTTTTAAATTAAATTTTCAAAAGACATCATATCAATCATAAAAAAGAAAAATAATTAATATTGAACCAATTTGATGTCACCAGTAAATGGAGAATTAATTTAATTAACTTTTTATTGAATTGGGTGTTTGAGTGAGTGTTTCATAAACACAATTGGGATGGAGTTGAATTTTTAAAACTTAAACTTGGTTAAAATAAAGTTTGGAGTGAATTGATTTAATATTGTAAAACTTAAAATATTATTTTAATTTAAAGCAAACACTATCACTTAATCAAACAAACATTTAGAGACAAAGTCGAATTTCCCAAACAAACAAAAGATTCTAGTAATGACCAAACACATATTTTATTAAAATAATGTATCAAACCGGAGGATCATATTTGATATTTTCTTTTTGACTACAACCATGTTTAAACAATATTTTTTACAAGAATAAATATTTAAACATAGTTGTTGTGTCTAATTTCTAACTTAATCAGACCTAGTTTTGTTTAAACATTCTTCTAAATTAAGCTTTCTATGAAGGTATCTTTTGTGAATGCTTACAATTACATTTTTATGACTGATATGATGTTTTTTTGAAAATTTAATTTAAAAATTAAAGGTAATATGATGTCTCGTAAACAGTTATCCTATTTTTATTTAGATTTAATTATTATGCATGCATAATAATTAAAGTTTTAATTAAATATAGATATCTTTGTATATGTTTTAGAAAATACAATTAAAACACAATATTATGTTAAAATTTTCTTAATTTTACATAATATATATATATATATATCAAAAGTGTCTAACTTGGCCTCCCTAGTACCTGTCAAAAAAAAAATATTGGACTCACTAATACTTCACAATGCTTCTATTCTAATAAACAAGGCAAATTATTGATAATAACATTTAATTTTTGTCATAACTACATATACAATTACTCATATGATTGGTTATAATTTACAGAATGTGTAAAGAAATTTAGATGTATACAAATTAAACTATTTGTTTTTACTCCAATCTTATTTGATACTTAAATATTTAAACATTTGTTTTACAAGGATCATATTTGATACTTCTTTTTTGACTCCAACCATGTTTAAACATTTTTTTTTCAAGGATAAATATTTAAACATGGTTGCTGTGTCTAATCTCTAACTTAATCAGGTCTAGTTTTGTTTAAACATTCTTCTAGACCAAGCTTCCTATGAATGTATCTTTTATCAATGCTTACAATTAATACAATGATATTCTTACCCTATTGCCACACCCATTAATAAAAAATGTTAAAAGACAGTTAATTTATACTCATGAAAAAAGCCCTTTTATCCATTTCCTATAAATAATAGATCATCCTTACTTGGCATCTAACCATAATGTCACATATGCATTGTAATGAATAACAATAAATGAACACACCAAAATAAACAGACTTCATATAGTTGAACTCAACTAGTTCGTAGTATTTATATATATGCTAGACTTTAAATGAACCCCAAAAATTTCGGGTGTATCATGCATGATAAGATAGAAATATGTAAGAATATACAATCCTTAATGATGGCCTAATAACTGCAAGTAAACCTAAATAAACTGCAAGTGATGGTTATGATATAATGTACGAATGATGGTCACATTTCAGCGTGAACAAAGGATTTCTCATCTAACTACGCTCCAAATATATATATCTGTATCTACAGTGTTCTAATTTTCCACTACAATATGTATAAATCTCAATGAGATGATGTGAAGATTGGGCATCTTTAGCTAGACGATGAAGCCTGAAATTTTCAGCAGTTGCAAAATGAACCATTCGAACCTAAATCAGTACAAAAAGATTATGAACGACACGAATTAAATATTTGACCCCTCATTGCATCAATTGGCATGTGCTCGTGAGTGTAACGCTCAGGACCAAAATAAACTCCCGCTCTATCCAAAAGTGCAGTAGCTTCATCCCTACCATATCTTGAAGCATAAAGTCGCAGGTATTCAATGTCCTAAATAAAGGCAAACAAGGAATCTAAGATCAGAATCTATTAAAGAAAAATTGTTTACAGCTTTATGTAAGCTCATGGCATGAAAATAGAGCTTCACGCAAGAAACATAGATATAAACCATGTAAATCATAAATAAAGAGTACTGGACTGTACCGGCAGCATTTATATTAAGACAGGTAATTCGTAAAAATACATATTTGTTGAGAATAACTTGCAATACTATGAGGAAAATAAATGAATACTCTACCTGCAAGCCACTGAGTAAGCGCTCTAGTCTAAGAGAAGCCACTGGTTGATTGGTTGAGAATACCTCACCAGGGTAGTATAGAACTCCATCACCAGGAGGAAGGCCGTGCCTGAATTTTATCTGTATCCACAAAGATATATCAATTGTTGGAAAATAACTATACAGTATAACGAGTTCTAATGGCTCTATTCTTTTCCATCATAGGCTAACATAAACAGGCTACAAATCACCTCTGCACTGGCTACAGTTGCCTTCTCATAGCAGTTGGCCCCCCAGTACAAAAATCCTGTGCCACCCTCTTTCCACACACGCCACATGACAGCACGATGTTGAGTGCCTCGCATTCCAAGATGCCAATTTGGATGAGGATCTGATGGTCCCATACAGACATATGTCCACCATTCCTGTAACACAACCACCTGCCTCTAATGAGAAAACAAACTAGGCACCAGCACAATCGTAAAACATTTTAGTATGCATCACTTGTTATTCCTCTGGTGTAGGATTTGTATTCTACGTATAAACAAAACAACAAACATGGAATTCTTGCATTAGTGCAACAGGCCAATTAGTACACCCACTCAAATTGATTCTAATTCTGGCTGTTGAGAATCAAAGAAAATGGGAGTTCAATCTCGATTAAAAAACAATTAAGTCATCCAAAGCATTGTTAGGACCTGACATCTTTCGTTCACAAATATTTAATTTGTATATCATTAGCACGGATTTAACTCCTCTAAAGTGAGTAGTTAATAAAGTGAGTAAATCAAGTGTTGAGATTGTAACCACTCATGATTAGTTATGTATGTGCATTTTATATTAACCATTGAGTTATTCATCAACGGTTGATATTACTCACTTTATTCTTTAAGGTGAGTTGTTCGCTTTAGAGGAGCTAGATCCCATTAGCACAGGGACAAGAATGCACATTGTGCACAAGCGTCTGGGAGCATATGGGAGGTATGAGGTATCGAGACTTAATAAACACAACGAATTCCTTAAATGAGCCAAACTGAGCCTTGGTTTGAATAGTTAATACACTATAATTTTGAAAATCTTGGAAGCAGGTCTAGTTCATATATAAGAATCCTTATCCTACTACATTGATACTGATTCTGTTTCTAAAGTCCAGAGCATGTTAGACACAACAGAGAAAAAGCAACTAAGAAAGGAACATAGAGCTAATCAAATAGTAACCTGGTTTACATTACTCTTAGTACGGATACATGGTATGTTACTTTGTCAAATATATGAATTGCAGGAGATATGCTGATTGTTACAGCACTATTTTGGTTTTTTTGTGGTACATTTACTATTAACTGGTATATTGGTAGATTTCAAAGGTCCACTTCTCAACATTACCTTTTGTTTTTTAGATCTCATTTCTAGAATAAAATGCACAGTTTATTAATTATTATTTTTTAAATTAAAAGCTGTTAATTACTATACTATGCTTCTAGTTCTAGAAGAAAAAATTGAAGAGTGTGCAGATGCTAACATTTTTCTTCAATTCATTTAATGTTTTATCTTGGCAGGTTGGGTTGGCTTTCCAAATAAGGCCTTTTATTTTCCTTTTTCTTTTTGTATTTATCCACCTTTAATGTCTCTTCCGTCTTTAACTTTTCAAAATCTTCACAAGTAGATTAGCAATGGCACCTACAATATGGGTATGTGCATGGACTGGTTTGCATTTCTTTTTTTACGATGATCAAACAGAATATGGTAACTTTGGCTGTCCCTCTTTGCAAACAGGTAGACTCAAACCACTATCATAAGAAATAAGAAATATACTACATGCTTAGCTCAAGAAATAGAAAACTCATACCCTACAAGAGATCTTACTATCTGTTTCAAGATATTTTGTTCAACACCATTGAAGAGGAAAAAATAAATATCCATCCACTCAGAAGAATTTGAGAGCACAAACCAAATTACAGATGAGGAAAAGACAACGGATTTATATAACATTACCTCCCCATTCTCTGGTTGTAATTCAGCAGTGATATCCTTGACCAGATCCTCTCGATTTCCCAGAACCCATTCACTGTAAAGACAAATTCAAATTCTTAGCATGCTTAATGAAAGAAAACTTCTGATATTCTTCATTCCCACTTTTATTTTCAACATTTTAAAATTTCTTTCTTCCACAGGCCCAATAAATAAGACTAAAGAAATAAGCCCGTCAAGATATCCAAAATGACACTAGTTCAGCAACCTAACTGAAGTTCAAGTTACACTTTTTACTGAATAATAGCTTTTGGGTATGAAAGTTGATATGATCCTCATCACAAGTGAACCACAACATGAGAACTTTAAAAATATAGAAATGGAAAGCAAAGTCTGAGAAGGGGCACTTTTGGACCTCTGGGAGGCATAAAACCTCTCCCCCAAACAAAACCAATTTAGATGATAAATTTATTCGATAAAAATGAGCAAGATACAGTATCTAACATTCTGTCTACTTTTGGAAAAAGTGGGGAGAAAATACTATCGCTGACTGTAAACCAAGATCCTGAAAATTGTTTCACCATAAATGGAGTCTCTCTACATAAGTAAATTTCATGAACATCCAACCCAACCCACATCTAGAAATTGCATCACCACAATTTTTAGGAAGGGTCAGCAAGGAGAAAAAGAATAATAAATTGACATACTGATAATTGTATTTGACATCAATACCACGTTAACATCACATATGTACTCGGTTTCAATTGTAAAAAGATCTAAATATGCAAGTCCCAGAGTATTAAGAAAATCCCAAAAATATAAATGGAACACTTACTTACAGTTACAGCAAAGAAAACAGTAATAAGTGGAAGTTACATGATAAAAATAAAATGTACTAAGCTATTGATAGGGATACAGTCAATTTAAAACAGTACCTTGTACAATAAATTTGATTATGAGGACGCAGAAAACTTGGAACTTTTACAAAAGCCTCAAATGGAGTAGGTGCAAGAGGTGCATCATTTGGTCCTACATAAAACAAACATGCAATAAGACACATTCAGAAAAAAGAAGAAATAACTACAGAAGTTAAAAATGAAAGTACTGGCTGGAGAAAACTAAGACAAATTTTGAATAGATGGAGTCTTTTAAGAATCTAAGAATATATATATATATATATTGAAGAAAGTAATGGAATAATTCTTTCATATTTATAGAGGACCAAATCTAATTTATCTTGATTCTTCAACACACACACAGACACATAAAACAAAATCAATAATCAATGAAGCCAATTTGTGATTGGCTATCATATAAATACTGAAACATAGATAAGATTGTGTTACATTTTTCTCCTGGTAAATGTGAAACTTTATGTTACCTACGCCAAAAACATCTCAGATGCACTTACTGTCAAGTCGAATCTGAAGACAGATTTTGCCAAAGGAGAAGAATTAGTGACAGATAAAAAATAAATCCCAAGGATGTGTGAGTAAACAATGTTTACCATTCTACATCTCATTAGAAGGTTACATTTGTGAAAAATGAGAAAATATGGTTTTCCATAGAGTGATTTAAAAATCAAAGATGGAAAAAATTTAGCAGAAAGAAACTGCAGTCATATCCTTGGCAAAACTATTATTGCTATTCATATAGTAATTATAAATCATATAGGAGTAGTAATTATAAAATATCAAAGATGGAAAAAATTTAGCAGAAAAAACGGCAGTCGTATCCCCATCAAAACTATTTAGTAATTACGAATGGATGATACAGTTTCAGCTATCCAATCAACTAAATAAGAATATAATTGCACCCCGCTGTTACAATTATGTCAAATATTTTCAACCATTTGAAATGTGAATACGCCAAATAAAACAGAGGGTTTACCAGATATGAGAAACAACTTCAAATGGATAAACTACCATGTATTTTACGTATAATAAATAGAGGTTAAATTAGAATAATTTAAGACAGATAAACATACCACAATAGTATGTAGTTAAAATACGAGCATCTGGAGCATAAGCATGAATGTCACTGGCCATGCTGCGAACAGAATCATATTGTTCCAAATTTAGTGGCTGGACAAAATAAGAAAGAAAATCAGCTTATCAGGATCATAGTGAACTTGACCGGGTTCAAAGTTATGGTAATGGGTCCTCATGTGAAAAATGTGTGCTGACCTGTTTTTTATTTATAAATGTTCATAAAAATTGATAGAGGCTCACTTATTTAGTGTTTAGAAAGATAGAAGAGTAGACACAATTCTGACATGATTTGTCATGTGAAATTCTCACACGAGAGAATTAGTTATACCACCTCGGCCAATCAGAATTAAATGAAGCTTCTCAATTTTTTAATTAAACAGGGAAGAAACAAAACAATTAATCAATGATTACGACAAAAGTCACTTGGCTGATTGTATTTTTTAGCAGCAGTATCCAATCCAAAGTTAGAATAAAGGTGGATAACTTAACTATGACATCATCCTAGGGCAGATTTGTTATTAAATTATTATAGCACGCATGTTTGTACCTCATCCCACAAGTAAAAGTAAGCTTTTCTCCAGTGATTCTTGGTTCTCAATATCTCAACTTGTTTCTGCAAGTAATCCTTCGCCGCATCATTACTGTGGCACATCAACAGGCGGGTTGAATTTCATCAGTTCTCATTGCAAATATACCTGACAGAAGCGAACGGTGACAACTGACTGTATACCCGGAGACTACTTCTTTATATGGCACAGCATATGCTGCCAACCGTGGGTCTGAAAAATATTCATCTGATTTTGGATGATCCGCTACAATAACAGGGAAATATTCAGCAATGCTAGTATTTATTTTTAGGCTGCGGCTTTGTCAAACTTGTTGCCTCAAAAAATACCTGGCCATGGACATGTGTATGTCAAAACACGCATACCATCAGCCCATCTGCAAAAATAAGGGCTGATTCTATATTGAAGAAGCCATTTGAAATGTTGATCCAATGCCTCATACCACTCAGTTGTCCCATGTTGAACACCAAAGCGATCCTCAATTACAGTATCAGATATCTAGTATACAGTAAAGGAAACAACGAAATGCGCAAACAAATAAACTTTTTTTCACAAAGGTATAGACCAAAAGTGCACAGTGAATGAAGAACGCAAAATATGCAGTAAAAATTAAACAAGTGGCAGTCTCATATCATATTTATTCCCAGAGTTTGTTTGTGTTATAAACTGCACTCAGTATGCACCAGTTAAAAATGGGTGTATCGCACACCATATGTTACAGTCATTAGATTGGTATGGAATTTTCATCAAGAAGATTTTATGCCAATCTTATGGTTGTGATGTATGGTGCACCAATCATGCACCATATAAGAATAAATGCACATTAAATCTCCCATGTATTAACTAGTAAGCAGAGAAATATAGCATCTAATAACCCGACTTAGATGATATAAATGCAAGTAACCTTTTCCCCAAGAGTTATGAAAAATAAATAGAACAAAACAAAACAAGATAAAATGAATTTGCTTGTCCGACACTTAATATAGATCAAGGATACACCAAATACAGCAGGAAGAGAAGGAGTTTCGGGAAGTACAAATTCCCAAACAGTGAGATTTAACTTCAGTCGTAGAGTGAGACTTGAAATGGCATCCTCTTCCATTACATCAACTGACCCATTTTCTGATGAGAATTCAGAAAATGATGGAGACAGAAGAATCCTTCTTAAGGATGTAGTTGTAGATTTCACCCTTTCAACCTAAAATTGAGATGCTTGCATAAAAAATCCATAATAACACCAAGATTATAAAGAGTACCAGAATGACACAGTGATTGAAACCCACCACTTCATCTAATGGTTTTCCATCGATTGGATCAACAATGTCAAGGCACTCCTTAAGCTCCCTATACAATTGATGTTTCTCAACCTTGCTTAAACTTTGAACAGGAGATCTGTACAACAGTTGAAGTTGGCAAAGAAAGGCTATGAACTAAAATTTGTGACACAACATCGGAAATAAAAATATTGTTAAAAGAAAAAGGCTCACTCTGCATCAGTTTTTATAGCAGTAATGAGAATCTCTCCTTCATATAGTCCTGGAGGTTGAGCACTTGGAACATCAATGGAGATCCAAAGAGCAGTAGTCTCCCTGAATAATATCAAGCAACAGAGTGAAAAGTAATCAACCATCCAGCATCTTGTGCAGAATGCACCAGAAGAAAAACCATATTCGATATGTACCCTGGAAATAGGTTTATTTGACCAACTGGTAGATCAAGGGGAACAAGAGCGTCAGGTACACCTAAAATGGGCACCACTCGCCGCAACAGTAGTGATTGCCCAACAACCAGTCTGCCAACGCTGATGTCAGCAACTCAGTATAAATCAAAGTAAATCATACATTTGTTCCACACAATAAAGAATGCCAACCTGTCTCCAGAAGGAGAGCATAGATCACTGCACTGAACCTGCACAGTCCCAGCAACACCATAACCACCCCATGAAACCTTTGGTCGAATAGCTAATTGCACGCTCTCCCTCTCATTTCTAGCAGCCAACAAGTTTATCTACAAGATAAAGCAAAAACTCTAGTGTCAAGCGAAATAGTAAAACCTTTAGAATTTTATGATATCCTCGGTCTAAAACATTTCTACAAACTCTTCATGCACAACTTCAACCTCAAATTTAAGGTAAAGAACTGTAAAGTTTCAAAAGTGGAAGTCATAAAAGTTGCTACTTCTGGAGCAGCAGGCGTAGCTGCTGAAACATGAATTGAGTGTAGTTAAACATGTTATTATGCGAATACTAACTAGTATTGAGAACCCATACAACACATGAGGAGAAATTCGTGGAAAGAATCTATATTTAGCCACAGCGACATTTAACAATAAATAAAAGTATCACATTAGATATAAATTAATGTTGTGTATCAATTGTTGAGTACTACTTTGATAAAGTTAAGCACAACATCAAGAGACATAAATAATGTTCGATAAGGTAATATGAAACAATAATATGTCAAAAATGAGTAATGGAATGTCATCAAAAAAAATCATCAATGAAGAGCAACAAAGATATAGCTCGGGATTACTCATCACTCATAAGACAATTTTGAAATTAGATGTCCTAAAAATGAGTATTAAGATTGTGTTTTAGGGTGCAGCTAGGTTAAAACAGGAGGGAAGGAAAATTTCTTATTATTATTATTGAAACAGAAACAGTACAAATATATATATATACAATGCTGCCAGCTATCTAATGAATGCAGAATAAAGTAAAAATAAATTAGGAAATAAATCAAATCAGAGTGATTTGATTATTTTCCAAAATATAAATAAACTTAAATAGAAAATCAACTAATAAACACAATCATATCAGATCTGATTGCTATATGTCAACACCCCCCCTCAAGTTGGTGCATATATGTCTAGCATGCCCAACTTGCTTACAAGAAATTCAAAACTGGGTCTGAACAGTCATTTGGTAAGGATATCAGCAACTTGTTGTGAAGTAGGGACAAAAGGCATGCAAATCAGACCTGCATCTACTTTCTCTTTTATAAAATGTCTATCAATTTCAACATGTTTGGTTCGGTCATGTTGAACAGGATTTTGAGAAATACTAATTGCTGCCTTGTTGTCGCAATACAGCTTCATTGGAAGATTTATAGGAAGTTTAAGCTCTTCTAAGATTCTTTGAAGCCATAGGATTTCACAAACACCTTGGGCCATTGCCCTATACTCTGCCTCAGCACTGTTTCTAGCTACTACATTTTGTTTCTTGCTCCTCCAAGTAACTAAGTTTCCCCAAACAAATGTGCAGTAACCAGATGTTGACTTTCTATCCGTGATGGACCCTGCCCAATCTGCGTCAGTAAATACCTCAATGCCTTGCTGATCAGTTTTTTGGAAAAACAGTCCCCTTCCGGGGGAACTTTTGAGATACCTTAGAATACGGTAAACAGCCTCTAAATGTTCTTCATGAGGTGAATGCATAAACTGACTCACTAAGCTAACAGCAAAGGCTATATCTGGACGAGTATGAGATAGATAAATTAGTCTTCCTACTAATCTTTGATACCGAGATGTATCCACTGGATCACCACTGCCATCACTACCAATTTTCTGATTAGGATCTATTGGAGTATCAGCTGGCCTACAACCCATCATCCCGGTTTCTTTTAGAAGGTCTAAAATATATTTCTGTTGTGATACAACAATCCCTTTCTTTGATCTTGCAACTTCCATTCCCAAAAAATATTTTAAAGACCCAAGATCTTTAATTTCAAACTCAGCAGCAAGAGATGCCTTCAAATTTTTTATTTCATTAGAATCATCCCCAGTGATAACAATATCATCTACATAAACGATCAATATAGCCATTTTACCTTCAGAAGAATGTTTCACAAACATGGTGTGATCGCTTTGACAGTGAGAATATCCCTACTTCTTAACAAATTGGGTGAATCTTTCAAACCACGCTCGAGGTGACTGTTTCAAGCCATAAAGAGACTTCTGAAGCTTGCAGACCTTTTGGTTGAATTTAAATTCAAACCCCGGGGGTGAATCCATATAGACTTCCTCCTCTAAATCTCCATTTAAAAACGCATTTTTTACGTCTAGCTGCTGTAATGGCCAATCCAAGTTAACCGCTAAAGATAAAAGAACTCTAATGGTGTTAAGTTTTGCAACAGGAGCAAAAGTTTCTGAGTAATCAATACCATAAGTTTGTGTAAAGCCTTTGGCAACTAGCCTGGCCTTATACCTCTCTACTGATCCATCAGCCTTGTGTTTTATGGTAAACACCCATTTGCACCCCACAGTTCTCTTTCCCCTAGGTAGATCCACCTCTTTCCAAGTTTGATTTTTTATAAGAGCACTCATCTCCTCCAAGACAACTTCTTTCCACTTAGGAACCCTTAGAGCTTGTTGTATATCTCTTGGGATCTCTGTTTTTGTCAGTTCACAAGTAAAAGCTCTAAATGTGGGGGACAATTTGTCATAAGATATAAAGTTACTGATAGGATGTTTTGTACATGCTCTTATCCCTTTTCTAACAGCAATGGGTAGACTAGAATCATCAAAGGTAGGTTCTAAAGGAACAAAATCATTGGGAACAGGTTCAGCAAAGACAAGATTATTATGATCAAAATTTTCAGAATTTTGAAAGGGTACAACAGAATTAGAAAGACTCGTACCTGTTGGATCCTTGGATGTTTGGCAGTGTTGAGGTTCTCTTCTCTGAGGCACTTTTTTTCTTAAGTATACGTGGTCAAATGGTTGGATACCTTCGTTACCAATCTCAACTGTCTCTTTCTCAACTTCTGGTTCTGTCAAAACATTTTCTTGAATATTATGTTCATGGCTTTCTTGACTAGATTCACCCAAAGATTTTGTTTTGTTATTTTCCTCAATTTCTAGTATTTTCAAATAGGATTCTGTTATGTTACTTTTCTCACAATCTGTTTTTTCCAAATTGTTTAGAAAATCCAAATTTGCAATTTTTAAATATTGAACATCATCTTCTTTAATTATCCCCCCTTGAAGATGATTACCAAAAAAAGGAGTTTTTTCAAAGAAAGTGGCATCCATAGTCACAAAAATCTTTTTGGAAATAGGTTCAAAACATTTGTATCCTTTTTGATTGGATGCATAGCCAATAAAAACACATTTTCTTGCTCTAGGCTCAAGTTTTCCTTGATTCAGATCATGAATATGAACAAAAACAGTACATCCAAATATCTTTAGGGGTAGAGTGTATGAAAGTTTATTATTAGGAAATAGACATGTGAAAACATCAAAAGGAGTTTTGTAATTTAAAATTTTGGTAGGCATCCTATTTATTAAATATGTTCCAGTGAGAATTGCTTCTCCCCAAAGATACTTTGGAACCTTATTTTGAAACAACAATGCCCTAGCAACTTCAAGGAGATGTTTATTTTTTCGTTCAGCCACTCCATTTTGTTGTGGAGTATCCACACATGAACTTTGATGAATGATACCTTGTTGTAGGAAAAACTCATTTAAGTGTTTATTAAAATATTCCCTTCCATTATCACTACGGAGAATTTTGATTTTTACTTGAAATTGGGTCAAAATCATTTGAAAAAAACTTTTGAAGATACTTTCAACTTCAGATTTTGTTATCATTAAGTAAACCCAAGTTAATCGAGTGTGATCATCTATGAAGGTAATAAACCATCTTCTTCCATTAGGAGTAGGGTCCCTACAAGGTCCCCAAACATCACTATGAATTAATGTGAATGGACTAGATGGTTTATGCACCTGAGGAGAATAGGAAGAACGATGATGCTTTGCAAATTGGCAAACTTCACAAAAAAACTGATCTGGATTTTTATTCTTAAAATACTCGGGAAATAAGTGCTTCAAATACAAAAAATTTGGGTGTCCTAGCCTATAATGCCATAACATTATTTCCTCATTATTATGAACCAAAACTGAGTTGAGACAATTACTATGAAATTCCTCTTTAAGATCAACCTCATCATCGAAGAGATAGAGACCATTGACCTCTTTAGCACTGCCAATCATCCTCCCCGATTTCAACTCCTGAAATTGACAATTAACTGGGTTAAAAATAGCCAAACAGTTAAGATCTTGTGTTAATTTGCTTATGGACAGCAAGTTACATGACAAATTTGGAACATGAAGGACATTGTGAAGAGTTAGAGTTTTAGAAATAGGAATAAAACCAACTCCAGCTATGGTGGAAAAAGTACCATCAGCTATCTTTACCTTTTTATGACCTGCACAAGTACTATAAGTGGAAAACAATTTTGAGCAATCTGTCATATGATCAGTGGCTCCAGAATCGATGATCCATGGAGTTTTTGAATTTGGTTTGGAACTCAAAAGAGCAGAAGAGAAAGAGATACCTTTTTGAGCAAGAGAGGATGAAGAAGTAACTGACATAGAGGTAAAGAGCTTATACAGGTGCTCTAGTTGTTCCTTAGAGAAAGGAGATGTCTCAGAGTTAACTTTATTCTCCACATTTTCTCCATTTGCAGCTTGGAAGGCCTTACCCTCTCCATTTGGCTTCTTCTTCCAGTTGGGTGGTTTTCCATTAAGTTTCCTTAGTGTGCCATGGTCGTCTACAATGATCACACCAAGGTCGTTTTTTTCTTTCTTCATCTGCTTCGTATCCCTTTGCAGTCATAGCCGAACTCTCAGTTTCTTGCACCCTTGTACTATCAGAGTTTTGCAGCATAACTTTCCTTCTGGATTCCTCCCTCCTTACTTCAGAAAATACTTCCCTCAATGAAGGCAACGGTTTTCTGCCCAAAATTCGACCACGGACTTCATCAAGTTCTGGATTGAGTCCTGCTAGAAACATATAAACCCTATCATTCTCTTCTCTTTTCTTAAATCTGTTTGCATCTTTGGAATTCTCCCAATCATCCTCATAACATTGGTCAAGCTCCTGCCAAAGGACAACCATGAGATTAAAGAATGTTGTGACATCTTTATCTCCTTGTTTGGACTGCCACAAACGAGTTTTAAGTTCATAAATCTGTGAGGAGTTCTCCAAGTCGGAATAGCAATCGCGTACAGCTTCCCACACCTCTTTTGCAGTGGAAATGAATAGGTAGGGCTTCCCAATGGAAGATTCCATTGAGTGAATCAGCCACCCAATGATTAGGGAGTTCTCTGACTTCCATTTTTGGTAGGCTGGATCGGTCTTCTCTGGTTGAGGAGTATCTCCAGTCAAGTAGCCTAACTTTCCCTTGCCATCAAGAGCTAACTTCACAGTTTGGGCTCATTCAACATAGTTTCTGCCATTCAGCTTTTGGATTAGAAGCTGTAAACCAGAGTTTATGGATAGTGGATCATTTGTGGTAGGGGTTGACACGATTTTAGGGTCACCAGAATTTTTTTCTGGTATTGTAGTAGTGGAGGAACAATTTTTTTCAGTTTGTAAGGACATGGTGAGCTGCCACAGGATCAGAGCCGAAGCTCTGATACCATGTGTTTTAGGGTGCAGCTAGGTTAAAACAGGAGGGAAGGAAAATTTCTTATTATTATTATTGAAACAGAAACAGTACAAATATATATATATACAATGCTGTCAGCTATCTAATGAATGCAGAATAAAGTAAAAATAAATTAGGAAATAAATCAAATCAGAGTGATTTGATTATTTCCCAAAATATAAATAAACTTAAATAGAAAATCAACTAATAAACACAATCATATCAGATCTGATTGCTATATGTCAACAAAGATAGTCAAAGTTACCACACTTTGATAAATTGTAAGGAAATGACATTTCAACTAGCATTTGACACTCATGCAGTTCCTATTCATAAACAACAAGCATCAGTAAGGTCATGCTTACCGAAAACATGGAATTATGCATATATCATGTGATACAAATTTTAAATAAGACGCCATGAGATTATCAGCAGATGAGTAAGAATATAAGATAAAAATACTAACAGGCTCCACATGTCTTGGCATATCTTGAGTTCCGATGTTGGCAGTGCTTGGCATGAACCATACATGCACTAAATCCTTAGTTGGAATTTCTGTAGGGTTAATTGACCCCTTGAGGTGACTCAAATCATGTGTGCCACCATCATTCCACCCATAAGATGTACCACCTCCAGCAACACCTTCAACCGGCACAACTACATCTTGTGGATTTCCTGCCAGATGAATCAACATATGATGAAGCAATTAAATTGAAACACCTTAGTACATACAGAGTCATTTCAAGATCAATTTAATCCCAAAAAACAAAGTCTCCTATAATCCACTGGATCCATTCCTCAAAAGAAAGTCAAAATGATACTACAGTTTTAAATATGACTTACTTGTACACTTCACTTCTATCTATAATTAATTAAATTATCTTAGTTAACTAGAATAAGCATAACAACAAGCCAATTGACATGGTGTAGAACTCATTACGATTTTGCAAAGGTATTACTCGCACCCGATCAATATCAAGTTGTTTTCACTTTTCAGCACTAAGCAATTTCACAAATTAAGTTCAAGTTGTTTTCAGCACACAGCAATTACACAAATTAAGTTCAAATTGTTTTCAGCACATAGCAATTTCAAATATAACTAACTACACAGTTAAGTTTCGAGCAAGCACGTGGATCACATCGCTAATCATACATAAATAAACACTTTTCAAACCTCATTGTATACAGCCTCCAGATTCAATAACCGCCATAGATCGGCACGGCTTCTAAGGACATAACACAACAAGAAATGAAAGCAAAAAAACACAGCGGCAATTGCAAAAAGAAAAAAGGCGAATCCATATAATTACGCCTAATTTGAAGTTTCAGAAACAAGAATTTTCGAGAACTTAAAACGGATGAAGCTAGCAAACTTTTCGCTGTTAGATTGAAATTCTTAAACGTAAGTAACTGTAAATTGAGAAAACGAAAGAGAAAAGACGGTACGATGGAGGTAAGTGAGAGTGAGAGTGAGAGTGAGAGTGAGAGAAAGAGTAGAAGGAAAACTAACCGGAGTTCTCCATATCGGAGTCGGTAAAGATTATTGAACTGATACGGTGGCCGGAGAGGGGACAGGTGATCGCGTTTTGTTTCAGTGTAAAAAAAAATATTTTAGTACAATTTGTGTTGGCAATTCCTTTTCTTTTTAGTACAATTTGTGTTGGCAATTCTATTATGAGGTGTGTTATTGGAAGATAAAAAGTGGATATAGACATATGCAGTGTACTGTTATTTTTATAAAAAAAAAAATTGTAAAAGAAAAACATTAGATTTTTGTAAAATCAAAAATAATCAAAAACAAAATTAAAAATACTTTAAATTTATGTTATTAAATATTTTATTAACCACTAAAATATATGTTATTAATCAATTTTTAGTAGATTAACAAGTAAATTAATAATTTATATTTTAGTGGTTAACGAAGTATTCAAAAAAATTTATATGTGTGACAAAGAGATGTTTCAATAATTAAAAAAAATTAATTTTTTTTTCAAAACCAATTTTTTTTTAAATATTGTTCACGTATGAATATAAATTTGACGATAAATATGTACATATCAACTATTTGTGTTAGGGATGGAAAAAAGATGTAGGTGAGGAGGGTTTTGCTTTCTCTACTTCCTCGTATTACAAAGTCGGAGAAAATTTATATTTGTCTTTATTTTTTATTGGATGTGAAATTTAGATCATCATTTTCGTCTCTGATGAAATTCGAGTTTCTCTACCTGCATTCACACTCATTCATATATATATAAGATAGTAAATTTAAAAATTATATTAATTATAATTAATAAAATTATTATTATTATTATAGAATAATAAAATATTAAAATTATATTTTCTATAGAGAATACCATAATTTTAAATATTTAAAAAATATTAAATATATTGAATTTATATATGTATATATAATTTTAAAATGACAATAATATTACTAGCGAGATGGAATTGGGTATAGGTGAATATCAACATTCCAAACCTGTCGCTACCCTCAATTTTTTATTTTGAAGAAAATCTATACCTGCGTCCAATCGAAACAAATTTTTCCGTTAAATCGAGACAGATTTTAGTGGATATCTGCAGATGCGAATTTTATTGTCATCCCTAATTTGTGTTGAAATAACACTTATTGTCAATCCTAATTTGTATTGAAATAATATTTTTCTTCTATTATAAATTATGTTCGAATAAGTGCGAACCGAAGTTAATAGCAACGAGACATGTTTTACGATGTCTTTCACTTTTACCAATTTGCCCAATTGGCTTTTTTTATGACAATTTGCCTTATTTATCTATTTACAAAGGAATTTTTTTTTATTAAAATAAATAGTATATGATTATCCAAATAAAATGCAATAACTATTTTTACCATAAAGTTGAATTTTTATATACTATAAGTGTTAAATGTTTTAATTATCAACGAAATAATCAAATTTGCCACAAAAAATAATCACATGACTTTAAAATTAAGCTTTTAAAGGGTATAATAATTATGATTAATTTATAATATAATTTTATCAAATTATTTTAAAAGTTTTTCATATTTATTTATGAATATTTATAACAAGTTGTTAAATACCATTACTACATCACTTTGGTTGAAAAGTAATTATCTTTATATTTCCATAGAAAATGTTGAAACACAACTTTCGTGTTTTTACTATAGTTTATTTTTTATCAATCTCTACAAATTGACACTTTAAGATTTAACATAAAAAGTGAGATTATGGTGTAATTTGTTTCGATAGATATGTAAACAAGTTTTACATGTTGTATACAAAATAATTTTATGTTGTATATAAAATATATTTTTTTAGAGTGTCATTCAAAAGTTTCATTATATGATAATTGTTTGATATTGACTCTCTTCGTGTGTGGAAAAAATGTCTAAATATTTTAGCTTAGTATATGTTTAACTTATTTATGTGGAGATGAGTCATATTATGATTGTATGAGAGATAATTTTTAAAAAGAAGTGCCGTCACCAAAAAGAGAAATATATGAGAGAAAAATCATTCATGTTTTCTCACAACACGTAGTACTTTGTTTTCAAATGTTGGATCGGCGAGACAATGTATGAGTAGAGAGAAATTTTTTTCGCACAACGATTGTAGATTTGTTTATTTTTTATCTTTTGTTCTCATTTATAAGTATTTTGTGTTTTGTTGTTTTGACTAGTTTGTGGGATAATGTGTGCATCATATTGAGATTCTCTTATACTTTTATTTAATTATAGTGAAACTATTTTTTTTCTAGATGACCTATGATTTTTTACCTTTGTTTTGAGAAGTCTTTTACATTAAAATATTTGTCTTCATTGTGGGTTGTTATTTGTTCAGCTTAATGCCATATATTTATTGTTGTTTCCAGTAGGTTTTGTAAATTGGGATAATTTTATTTCTGCTACTTATAACTTTGTTATTATATTTTTTAGTGTTGGTTTGCATCAATTATTTGAAACTAGGTTTGAGAATAAATTTAGTCGAATTATGTTTTGCAAAACATTTGTCCTGTCATAAGCTTTTTTTTAAGGCTAAGTTTATAAAAGTTTGGCATGCTCAAGTTAGGCTAGTTATGAATCTATTTCATATTAATATTTTTTTTAATAGATTAACGAATTAATATGTCAATTAAATTAATAATTTTTATTAGATTTAAAATGTCATTTTAAAGAATGACTTTAAATTGACATTATACTTCAATTCTATTTTATTATAATGTATTTAACAGAAATAAAAAAAAATTATAAATACACTTACAACATTAGAAAAAAGAATTTTAGAAATTTCCTTACATAAATGATACTACTCCTTCTGATCTTAAATATAAAAATAGTTTTCTTACATAAATGATACTACTCCTCCTAATCTTAAATATAAAAAAATATGGTCAAATAAAATTTAATCTAATTCTAAATTTGTTTAGAGCACTCACAATACATTTTCAACACACTATTTAATTAGTGAAAATTTACATAATAAATCTCACTATAAAACACATAAGTTTTATATAAATTTAGTGAGAAAGTGAAAGAAAGCCTACAAAAATAGAAAAACCACTTGAATGACAAAAGACAATGACAACTCTTGCGTTTTTGTATTTTGATAGATATTTTGATAGAGAAACAAACATTAGTCGGGAGAGAAATCTCTCAATTTGACGAGAACTTAGGGAGGTTAGTGTCTATTTAAAAATAAGAGGGGGTATATCAATGATTTAAAGAGGCATCAAGGAGTAAGTACAATTTTCCCAACAACAGTCTACTATTTGTATTGATATTGTGATCATTATTATTACTGAATTATTATTGCAGTATCTGGAAAAGGTAACTGGCCAACAAAGCCCAAACGTATGAAAAGACTAGCAAATGCTGATCTTTTTTATAAACAATAATAATCAGAGGTTTAAACTTTAAACACTTGAAGGCCAAAATTTCATATCAAACTCTACCCTCTGTCTTAATTGACTTCTTCGTTAACTTAAATGCTTCGAATACAGATTGATTTTGCTGAACTCCAGTGTTCTGGACAAAACGATCTGTATGAACTGAGGACCTCCTTAATACCTCCAACAGTGATACATTTGACACTTGGGATTCAGGAGTTGAAGCGGCATACTTTTTCTGTGTATTTCTTTGGAATTTGGCAGAAACAGCTTTGGGTATTTGACTCTCCCTTTGAATCTGTGAGTTACATCCGAACAGAAATGCATGTTAGTAGCACATAGACAAAGAAACCAGCACAGTGAGTCAATAACAGTAGAATATAAATGAAGTAGCCAATACTGCATAGTTAAATTGCAATTACAAAGAGGCCGATTTGAATTAGCATGTTTGTGACCGTCACAGTTCTAATATTATCCACAGATTCCTCACAATTATTAACAATATTATACTACTAAACAAAGGCCTGTTCTACTGGAGGTGCCTGTAAGGTCCAATCACAGTTTGGTGGTGACAGGGGTGGCGAAAAGGATGGTAAGAGTGTCTACTGTCAAAACTAGGTTGCAGCTTTGATCAATAAAGTTATTACTCTTGGTTGTTTCCATGGTTTGTAGTTTAATCTTATTAGTCTTTACCTTTCGTGTCAAATTAGGTTTTCTAGTGTATTGAATTAGAGTATTTCTTATACTTCTTAGTCCTTAATATATTGCTCTTTGTAAAGATGCCAGAAAAGATTCTTCAAAAATATTATTTTCATATGATTAATTTTAAGTCTTGTAATGATCATTGTCTTCAAGTAAAGATATTAGAAAGTGTATTTGATATGAGGAGTGTTAACAACACACTCTTGAACACATACTTTCTAACACACTCTCTTTCATTGGTTAAAATTCACATAGGTCCCACCAAATCATGTGGGTCCCATATGAATTTTGTAGTACCATGTGGATTTTAAGTTCTAACCAATCAAAGAGAGTATGTTAGAAACTGTATATTAAAGAGTGTGTTGCTAGCATTCTTCATTTGATATACATCTTCAGAAAATACTATAATGGAGTCATGTATATCATTAAAAAAGTTTAGCCTTTGATGTAGTTATTATTGTAGCCAACCTTGTCCACATTATAAGGCAAAATTGCAATGCATAAATGTACAGTTTTTAATGGCACTCCATGCTAGCTTTCTAATATCTGATAGCCATTACCATATCTGAAGAATCCTCTGACATCGACACTGAAGTCTTGCTGTTGCTGTCCTCTCGCTCAAATATAAATGATGATCGGACCTTGCTTGATCCATGCTTTTTAGAAGGCATAAAATGATTTGAAGCTCGACCGACAAAAGATGACTGAAATATTTACAACAAGGGACAAGAATGATAAGCTGTATGCAATATAACAACTTTACAGGGAAAATGGAGCACTTTATCAGTTAAAATAGCTTTGTTGTAGCAGTTTAAAGTAACCTACCTTTGATGATATATTTATGTTTTGTCCAATGTGTGGCATATCAAATATGGCTGCAGCAACATTTATGGCAGAAACTGTTAGTACTATCATAATCTTGAAGCTTAACTCGTGTACATTGCATAGGTTTTACCAATTTCACGAAATACTGAAATTAATAATCTTACAAGGAGTTTTTCCTTTTCTCTTGGGATCAGGCACAGTATTTAATTTCTTTATGAGATTGAAAACTCCCCTGCTGCTTTCATCTTCAGCCGGGGAAAAGAAATGAGCTTTCTTCTCCTGTTGCACATTACAATATTGAAAAACAGTCAAAAATAATCTTTTTTCATCACATGAGTACCTTAGTGCATGCAGAGATAGAAAAGCAATAAACTTCTGTAAAAAACAAAGTGACAGTAATACATTTACTATAGTGGTGGCTGAGACAGAGAACTCACAACTCTATAAGAGAGGCTCTGTTTAGCTAGCTGCTCCTCAGTTTCCTCATCAGATGATACATATGCCTCTTCTTTATCAGTAAACATCTGCGGGATCATCTGCTTCACCTTTTTCAGATTAATCTTCACAGCATCAGATTGAGCAATGAAGTCTTCAACTTCATCATCAGATTCGTTTTCAGTTTCTTTGCTTTCTCCATCGTCCTCTTCAACTTCAATTGATGTTGATTCTTTCAATCTTGAACCACAATTAAGTTTCTGGAGTATATTATCCATCCCAGTTGTATCCTGCTGTTCGAGCCATTGCTGGTGGAGTTGATCACGCTTTTCTCTATCAATTGGATCTTCTTCATATCCAGTTGCTATCATGTCATTAAGTTCCTCAATATCATCATCATCATCCTCACCTTCTTCATTATCTTTGAAGCGCTGTAGGTCATTGTCGCTGTCATCCTCCTCTTCTGCTTCTTCATCAACAAAAGCCTTAACAGGGTCACCGCTTGGAGGTAAAGTCAAGTCAGCTGATCCATGTAAATTTGGTAGTATGTTCTCCTTGTCATTGTCATCGTCAGAAGAAGAACTGGAGAAAGAAGGGGTTGTCATTTTATGACATCCAGAATAATGGAAAGGAAAAGTAAAGAGTCCCTCACTATGGCAAAATAAAAAGGTAGCAATTTGTCAAAGATAAAGCTACCCAAGTTACTTGTCCGTTAATTACAGTCTCATGATCAAAGCACCATTGTTTTCCAACATAAAAATGCAAAATAAAAATTGTATAGGTAAGCTCATCCGAAAGTAAGAATTACAATTTTTTTAGTAACATAAGCAACAATGAAGCAAGTTGAGATAATAAATAAAGAAGCAAAGAAATTTTATGTGAGGAACGGTAAGCGACTAAATCTAAAGATAACAAAGGAAGAAGAAGAAACATCTAATCACTTACATATCATCATCAAGAGGAGCAGAGTCAAATTTTAAGCTCATTGAAAGCACAGATGGGGCAAACACTTCGTCTAAAGGGTTATTCAGCTTCTCTTTTACAGCCTCTTCTTTAGTATCACTTAATTCAGAATTGGAAAAGAGATCCTAGAATTCAAAGACAAAAAAGCATTGGTAAACAAAATCTACATTTAGAGGAAAGCATCTGAATAAAAAATTGAGTGACAAAAAACCTGAGTATCATCAACAGGAGCTCGAAATACATGTACAGATTCTGAACCAACCTGAAACTCAACGTAGGTAATAATTTAGGTAGCAATATCAACATAATGAACAACCAACATCTCCCCAATTGTAAACTAACACAAAGTTTTCCAGAGCAAAAAGAACACAATTTTCATATCTTCTTTACGTTACAACTTATGAATTTCAAGTGTATCAATTTTTAGAAGGATATCGTCACATTTTTTATGCAATGTTTGGAACTGCGTTGGCATTAAACAAAATCACGGCAAAAAACCACGTCGAAGTGGAAGCTATGTCTTGTAGCTTCTGATTTTCTTGGTGGGAAGTACATTGGGATGCGAAAATGTTGGTTAAACATGCATCCAAACACACACTTAGTACAACAAAAAAATATAGTGATAACAGATACAATTATACAAATAACAATCTCCTCTCACATACCCAAAATCAATGCGTCGGAATAACATATTCTACTATTTTGAGATGAAAAAAATACCAAATGGCATTTTATAACAAGCGGAAATTATGACTAACCGTGGGAGAAGGAATGCTTTCAGAGATCAGATGATCTACAGCATTGTTAGATCCACCAATATCTGGTTCGCTTAAATTGTTCTCCTTGATGACTGCAGGACTTGTAACCAGTGTTTCTTCGAGCTCGGGTTTTTCAATCTTATTAATTATATCCTCACTTGAACAGGGAGGCTCGGAATCAATATCCACACCAAAACAATCATTATCATCAAAAGTAACATTGGATCTGAAACCCAACCCAATTATCCATTAACATTGTTGCCTAAGATATTAAAAAAAAAAATCCAAATTAAGTGCATGCTAAAACAAAATGTAAATGTAAATCCACCTACTTCTTCAAGAACTCTAATTTTCTCCGACGAATTTTATCCAATATAGACGAAATTGGCTTCTGAACCAGGGGAACAGGTTTAAATGCAGCATCTCTTGTTTCTAACCAAAACACAGTGAACTACGTGAGTTACTATTTACTATTAGCAACTCAAAACAAAAACAATAGAAAAATATTAAAGCCAAAAATATTCATACCTCGAAGAAGTCTCTGAGATTCAGCTCGAAGCTGTATAAGATTTTCACGTCTTTCCTGTTAAATCAATGAATCTACAAATTAGAAAATCAATAATCAAATTGTATAAAAATGATTCATTGGTAATATAGTGCATATGAACCAAAGAGAACCTTCTCGGCTTTTCTTTTATTGGAGATAGATTCTTTAAGTTTCTTCTCACTGCCGTCACCATCGTCGATTCTCTTCTTCTTCTTCTTCTTTTTCGCATCCTCTTTCTTCTCTGTAACATCGTCTACAGGATTTTGCTTTGTTTCTATCTCGTCGCTAAATTCTTTAGATGTCTTCTCTGTAACCTTTTCGTCAAGTTCATCGCTCACAGAATCAAACTCCAAAACCCTCTTCGCACTTGAATCATCTTCCTCGATGGTGTCGGTGACGATTTTATCACCGAAACTTTCGAGATTGGGGATAGATCCTTTGTTTGATTCCTCCAACTCTGCGTTGTTTGGGAATTCAGAGAAATTGATAGGGGGAGAGGAAGGGGGAGGGTTTTCGGAAACCCTAGTTGCCTTCTTCAAACGCTTGAGCTTTCGTTCGTGGATGGGAGAAGAAGGTAATTGATCGAAATCGTCGTCGCTGTCCATGTCTGATTCTGATCTGAACAAAAACTTTTTGGAAACAAAGGCGTCTAACCTCGTTGAATGAAAACGTTTTGTGCCATGGTTTTGATCTAACAAAAAAAATGGCGGTAAATTCATTCGAAATTTCTATAAAACGCGCCAGAATTTTGTTCTTATTTTATATTTTATTTCATGTCCACCCTAATTGCCGATGGCTTCACCCTGTGTCCCACATTTTTGCTTATACCCCCACAAAACAAATTTTTGAAAATATCAAATATACTTTTAATTGTTTTTTTATTGTTTTGTCAACTCAAATTCATTTTTTTTTTTTTTACTATTACAACATTTTCGGACCAATAAAAAAAGTTTTTCGAAAAATTTTTAAAAATTTATACTACGAAAAATTTGTTTTCTGGTATAAAAGGGGTTTATCGGAAAACTTCTTCACAAGTTTTCTGGTACACACAAAAAAAATTTTAATTTATTTTATTTTATTTATTTTTATAAATTTTAACATATATGGATAAACCACTACTATTATGTGATAAAACATGCGTCGATACTACCAACATTTTTTACACATATCAAGTATGAATAATTATAATTAATATTGTAAAAATCTATTATTGTGATTAATTATTATAATTTATTTTATATTTTATTTCAAATATTTGATACACAGGAAGCTGTTGTGAATTGGGCTAGAGAAATCGGTATAAAAAATAAAGTGACTGTTATCATCAGAATACCAGATAAAGAGACAGGAGAGAGAGAGATAGATGGAGGATAAATAAATTAATATTATGTTGTGACAAATGAGAAAAATACAAGTGTGTTGATAGTTTAACTCGAATTTCAACAACAAAATGTGGTTGTCCTTTCAAACGTGTATCAAAACCATTAAAAAATAGTTCATAATGGACAATTAAATTAATTTGTGGAGTTCACAGCCATGAATTACACATGATACTTTGAAGGGACATGTATTTGTTGGACGTTTGGATAAAGAAGAGAAAAAACATGTTCACAATGTAGCAATCATCGGACAGGTAGTCATAAAGGACTACAAGTGCAACAACACCCCAAGCATATCCACTTGTACCATCTAAATCTTTGAACATAGGAAGGTACTTCGCATCGACCAGTGTACGACTCTTATCTGCGAAGATAGTACTCCCTACCAAATTCAGCAGATATGCCCTAACAACACAGTCAAATATTTATGTTGCACACTATATTTTGAATACCTATTTCAACCAATCCAATTTATAGTGCGCACCTCTGGTCTTTCTAGTCTCTTCCCAAACCTATTTCGCAGGCACTTCTAATAAAGTTATGGCCATATTACATGTTATTAATCTATCTACATCGAGTGGTGGACTGTAGAACTCACCCCTGATATGAATACCCAAAAGATTGGCAACATCATCCAAAGTAATCGTCATTTCACCAAATGACAATGTCTCAAAATGCCATCTTTCTACAAATGCATAAATCAGGTTGTTGTCAATCAGCTTCAAGCTACCCTGTTGTAATGGGGCCAATTCTGACAAATTCACCCAGTTCTCTATGATTCACGGGAGTACCTGCGAGGTAAATTGTTGCAGTTTTTTTCTATGAGCAACAATTTTAAGCATTGGTCGCTCCTGTATACAGAGAAAATATAAGACATTAAAATTAAATATAGAACAAAAATAATAATTAGTTTAAATATTTTTAATGCACCATAAATAATAATTAATTTAACATAACTGACCAAACCACAATCTAGCAGAAACAAGTATTTTGGTAGTGTGTTGTACTTCAGAAAAGTTAAAAAAAGTATTTCGGTAGTACCAGAAAACTCGAAATAAGATTTCCGAAAATGACATATGAACCGAAAAAGTTTTTTGAAGTTTTCCAAAGTGAAATTTCTTCGTTGGAAAACTTGAAAAAAGATTTCCGGTAAAATAGGAAAAAATTGACTCACTTGTTACCAGAAAATATCAAATGATGGAATTGTGAAAATGTTCAAATTTTAATATTTATTGGAAGACAAAAAAGTCATTTCCTTGTCTTTGTGGAGGTAAAGGTTAAATGTGGGGGGTATATGGTAAAATCATCCTAATAGCCCCCTCTTTAAAGTCACAAATTAATGAGTTGGACTGAACTATACCACAACTAAAACGAAATACTTTATTAAAAAAAATTATCTCACTTTAACATTTTCAAAAGTCTTTTAATTTTTTTTTATTTGTCAATTATAATTTTTTCAAGTGGAATTTAATCGGATTAACCAATCTAAAAGTGTAAATAATAATTTGAAAATTTTAAGATATTTTTATATATCTGAATCGGTTAACCTGAAAATGTAAAATGTTAATTTTAGATTTTTTACATCTCTTGATCTATAAAATTCTAAGAAAAAAAAATCAATTTAGAATTTACAAATCTAGATTAATCAATGTGAACCAATTCTATAAAAAAAGATATAATTATTTATGTTTAAAAATGGTGGCAAAATAGTAATATAGTATGTAATTTCATAATCCATATACACTCCCTTTAAAAGACAAAAAAAATCCTCCAACAATTTTTTATCTTAATTTTTATAATAATTTAGTTGTT
>JBBPBQ010000001.1:64337755-64358453 GCA_037974755.1 Cicer yamashitae
AATTATAAAACATCCCTCGTATCAGAATTAAAATTGATAAATTGAAAAAAAATAAGAATTATAAAACATCAATATTATATATTAATTTTTTATGAACAAATCGCAAAGGCTAAAATCTTAAATTGTGAAAATTAATTATATATTAAATAGTGAGCTGAAATAATCAAATCAATTAAAATATAACACATGTAATTTATTGCCTTTTAGTATTGTTTTTCATGGTAACATTTAATATTTTTTAACATAAAATATAAGGCTTGTTTAGTTGCAGATCAATTTATGTTCAACTATGTCTATGAAGTAAACTACTCATTTGAAGTTAAAAATTGAAGTTTTATATTAAAAAAACAACTTTTAAACTTTCAAAACTTAAAAACACAAATTTCAATATATTTCCAATTGACTTTTTCTAGTTTTAGTTTGCTTCAAAAATATTAGCATTTGTCATTAAAATATTAATAAACAGTGTTATATTAAGAAATCTAACTTCAATGTAATGCCGTAATAAAGTTGATATTTTATGTGTTTCAATACACCAAAATAATTTCACATTATCAAGAAATCAAAGTTGCAAGTAGCTTATAAAAAATATTTACACTCTTTTACTTGCTAAAACACATTTTACTAAAGAAAAAACTATGAAATCTTACGCATAACACTTATACTCATAACTCACTATCATAATGGACAATACTTCAAAACTTGAACAATATGCATGTCACAATATTAGAGATTGAAATAGGAGTCTTTAATTTTCTCACTTAAATGAAGAGAAATTATGAGTTAATTATATACGCAAAATATTGTCTTGCTTGCTTATACATTTATGTATAAAAACATACAAAGAACGCCATCACTGCAACATTATTTATATATTTTTTAAATAAAAATAATATCCAACTACAAAACAATAAGAAACAGTCCAATATACTACTATTGCATACTCAAATTCAATACACACAAGATATCAAAAGGAAAAAAAAAAAAAAAAACTTGATGAGAGATTGGTTATAATCTACTTTTCTACATCCGTGTTTGCAAATCTAATTGAACATTTTTAACCGACTTAGGATTCCAAACGAACATTTGCTTCCAAATCTCCATAAATGCTCGTACAATTACTCCATGATAATTCCTACAATTCAGAGCCAAAAAACACTGCAATAGTTGCTCCAAATCCTCAGTTTCATATATCTCCATCTCAGCTATCATCTCCACCATTGATTTCTTAAAGTCTTCATAAGGATCCTTCGACTTTTTCACCACCGCAAAACTCTCCTTCACCTTCTCCTCCATACTACTTTTCATACCCTTCGTTTCTTTTCCTCTTCGATTCTCCATAGTACTATGAAACCTCACTCTCTCAACCTTCTTTACACTACTAATCTTCGTTCTATTTCCACTAATTAATTCTCCGTTTTCAGTTTTATTGTTGATCATAGATTCGTCCTCAGAGAATCTTGTTAAACAAGAAATTAGGGTTTCACTTTCTTCTTCGTTGATTTTATCAATTAGGAACTCACTCTTTTTTGAGAGAACGCTGGAGGTACTTTTTCGACCGTTGGATTTAACTTTTTTGATCTTTGATGACACGTGGCATTGGTGTTCCGGTGATGAAGCTGAGAGGTTTGGGTACTCTGTGTCGTGTGTTTTGGGGTTTACCGGAGATAGACGGTAAATTGCGGGAACGGGGTTTCCAGGGAAAGAGGAAATGTCATCTGAGCGACACATTTGAAATGAAGGGATTGTAAATTTCATCTTGAAGCGTCTAGCCATGTGCTAATAATTAGTGAACTATGTGAAAGAATAATAATATGGTGTGGAATTAATTAAATTTCCATGGGTTGAGATTATTTATAATGTGGAAATAAAGTGTAACAAAATGATTTGGCCGGCATGAAAGGACTACGGCCAAAAGAAAGTAGGACCAAAGGTGATAGCTAGAAATGAATGACTGAATCCAAGTGAGTGTGAATTAGGTGGTCCAGTTGCATATTGAATACGACACGCACATAATTGCAAGAATTCCACGTTAGCACATAACACACCGTGGATAAGTTTTCTATGCTAATATAGATTGGTTCACTGTCTTTCCATTGTCGCTACCGATATGACTACTTCTTAAGTAGATATATATAGGTATTTTATGATCTGAACGTATCTCTCTTAGTGCTATTTGAGTTTCAAGGTTTGCCCTAACTCTAATGAGTTCCCGGAATCAAATGATCTAAATTTCTTTTCATAAAAAAGAAATTTTTTTATACTCTCTCAAATATAATTAAATGTTATGTGGAAATTGAAAAGTGTTGCTACATGGTATAATCAACTCGGAGTAACAATGTCAATTTGAACATTTTTAAATGAAATAAGACTTAATTGAAATGTGTATTTTAGTTTTTCCATTTTAATTCGTTAACTCAAGCTAAATTCTTTACGGTAGAAAATAAATAATGTAATATATGATAATTTGAATTGATATATGAAATGAAAGTCGAAAAAATTGTTTAAATATCACCCAAAATTCTACGAAGATATACCATAATATTCAAAAGTATTAATTAAACGAGTTGATCAATATTAATTCAACACAAATAAAGTTGAATATGTTAATATTAGAGAGGTATATTATTTGATTGAAAATAAAATTAAAAACAAGGTGTGTCCAGCAATTGGTTGACAAGTTCAACGCACAGCGTATCCCCAACCGCAAAAGAATGAATCTGTCTCTTTCACTATCCCCTTACAATATATTTTTTTTTAATGAATCATTGCATTTCGATTCACTGGGGGATTGCTTAAACTTTTGGCATAACAGATCAAGAGATGCACAAAGTGACAAAGTTCGTTACCAAGAGACCTAGCAACCAAATAGGTCGGACGTATCATATGAGGACAAGTAGGCAAGGATTCTTTAATAGCACTGCGTCTGAGTTTATATGCATGCTCTCATGATAGATTGTTGTTTTTAAAACCGATACTCTTTTAGAAGGGAAAAAAAACGATGATTTTTTTTAGAAGAGGTGAAAAAATCTTTTAAATTAGTAAATTTAAACACTAATTTCTGATGAATCTTTGTTGCCTAATTTTTTTTACTTCTTTTCACCCAAAAAGTTATTGATTAAATAGTTTTTTTTAGGCATGATTTAATAGCTTTTGATAATAAAAGTATTATATATAATAAATTAATTGAATTCAAAATTTGTTTTTTTAGTTATCGGAAAATAACAAAATTATAATAATTATTCCAAAAGATCCGCTAAACATTTCCAAACAAGCACTAAATCCAGCTGACCTAGGCAACCTTTGGCTTTTGCACTGCAAGTTCTTATCTCTCCACTTTCTTTATCGGATGCTGATCATTGCCCAACAAGCCCTCCATTGCCAAGCCTATCTTATTATTACGATATGATACAATCCATCCACATTCACTTTCTTAATTATATTTTGACTAAAAGGATATCTTGGTCCCTCAAAAGAAACACCGACACAAGTTGGTCTATGACCCAAAACAATACCTTTTAGTCTATGATAAAAATAAATCAAAACAATTTAGTTTTTAAATTATAATTTATTGTTGAACTGTACGGAAATCGATAAAGTCATTAGTGGTGTTTGTGAAATTATTACATGACCTATATAAAAACATAAGATGATAGTTTTTGACAATTTTGATTATGATAAGGAATGGATGAAGTTGAAACCAGCAATGATTTTTTCTTTTAGATTTCCATGTGATGGATTTCCTAATGACCACATAGACGTTTTTATTGTGGAGTTGATCCCTTATTGGAAGTCTAGTTCAATGGACATTATCCTACCAATAGAAATAGAAATATGTGACTTATTCTCTCTCCTTAATGTTATTAAAAGCTTCCCATAGAAACACTTTAAGCTTTTAATAAATAAAAAAATGACAAAAATAAATATTTAGTCCTTTAGGTTTATTTTTTTTCTTATTTGGTATTTTAAGTTACATTTGTTTGCACTATTAACCTTTAAGATATATTAAATTACACATGCAGTCATTTAAATTTAAATATTTTATCGAATCATTGTAATAAAATGTTAAGATATAATCGAAATATTGCAACTAGTTGATTGTCCAAGTTACTTTGCACGTGAAAAATGAGTTAAAGACATTGATTATGAGAATATTTTTATTGCTTTGTTTTTAAGACGGTACGTGTGTTTAAATGTTGTAAACAAAATTAAAAAATATATACTATTTATATGATTTGATGATTGTTTTACGAATGATTAGTATTAGGGACAAATAATTGCATTATTTAATAAAATTCCAAATAATAAAAAAATTTAATTGAACTAATTATTATTGAAATTGAGATAAATGATTAACAATGCAAACATAATATATTTAAAAGGAAGAAATCAGAATAAAATAAAATTCAGGAGTTAAACGAGAATTTAGTTAAATTTAAAGCACTATTTTTGCGTAAAAAAGAAATACTTTAAGCTTCCAAAATCTAGCGTCGGCTACAAGTCTTAATAGCGTCGGTTCCTTCCGCGAAATAGAAATATGCGTCACTTCCAAAACCCCAATCCTTCCTCTTGCAAAGCCCCTACTCCAAAACCAATTCCATTCCCTCAAGAGAAAGAAACCTCATCATCACCGATTTCATGGCATTCGAATGCGATCTTTTCCCAGCATTGTACGACAACGACTAATACAACGACATAATGCGACCTCTATAAGACCTATTAATCACACGGATAAATGATTGTTCTGTGTCTGAAAATGCGCAATACATTTGTAGGATTTTTTCACTTACAGAAATAACAGGAATATAATCTTCTCTGCCTTTATACATTGGTAATATCTACTTGCATTATTAATTACAATTTTTTTGCTAATTTAGGTATATCTGCAACAAATATGCTACTGGTTGTTATAAAAAAATTATGCTACTGACCTATATCTATGTATGTGTGATACAAGTGCAGAGTTTCTTGGTTAGAAGGATTTTTATTTGGCATTCCAAGTGATTTATGAATTCAACTTTCCAGTTTTAATGATAGATTCCTCTTTTCTATCTCTTATCCTTTATGTGGTGTACAGTTGTAGCATATGCTTTTTCATCTCTTGTTTTCTTCAATATTGCTACCTTCTTGTTTGATTACTTGTTTCAATCACAATGCCAATGATACTTTCTAATTAAGACTTACTTCCTATATATAAGCAGGCAATGCATTGATTCTAGTTATGAAAGCTCGACGGCCGATGCATGTACTTTTCTTGTGTTGGATGTTAATGCTTACTATAGAAATTACAGTGCACCCATCTGTGTGTGTTGGGGGACCTTATAGTTTATAATCAAATGCACTCATTGTTGTTAAGAATTTGTGCTGGTTATAATCATTCCACCACAATTTGTAGTTTACTTTTTGCTTGCTTTTTTTAGTAGGATAATGTTCTAAAGAAGTAAAGTTGAGGAATGAGGAACTTCCACAGTTTGTACTTTTTGCTTGCTCTTTGTTTCCCTATTTTATTTGAGCATAGAGTTTTTATTTGCTCTTTTTTTTACTCAAGATCTTCAGCAGATTGGTGTACTTACGAATACTATAACATTCATGTCAGAAGAAAGAATTTCTTATATAATGGAGTCATTCAAAAGAAATGACATAAAAGTCATTTGAGGATGTTAGTTGGGTGTGTAATGCTCGCTCTTAGGGGTGTATGAACCAGACCTGTTTTATTTTGAATTGCGTGAGAAAAGATTATAAAAACTAAATCAAATCAAACCAATTATTTTTATTGATTTGGAATTTTGCCTTCAAAAGCCAAACCGACTTGTTGCACCTTTGATCATGATCGTGCAGTGACTTGATAGTTAAATGGACGTTCTTTGCGTGAAGCTAAGAACTTAGTGTGGATGTAATGTCGAGAATGGATGGGTCTTGGTCTAATCCGAAATAAGTTTGAATCATTTTTTTATATATATATATATATTATAAAAAGTTGAGGTATTTTAATTATTATTTAAAATACACACACATAAACATATATATACATATATACATATATATATATATATATATATTTATAATGATACATATAATTGCCTAAAAAAATAAAAAATAACGATACATATAAAAAATAGTAAATAAGAGAAAGAAAACATATCACCCTTTATATGCATGCTATATTTTTCCGTATAGAAAAAAAAGAAAGAAGAAAAAGCTATATAATAATGCCACTTAAAGCAACTCACAGCTACACCTACGGGCAAGGAACGCCTAGAAAAGAAAACGCAAGGGTTGGCCCTGTGGTTTGGTACCCCTCTCACTAGGGGACGTAATAATTCTACAAACATAAAAAATTTGGTTTTCTGAGCACAAATTAACCCCAAGCCTGTTGAGGCACTGGGGTACCGAGAAAGAGAGGAAGAGGGAAACTTCTTTTATCTCAAAAGAGAATTCTTTTCCTTTCTTCTTTCTCAATATTTTTAATATCTTGTTCATTTTTATATTAGTGAAAACGTAATTGTGCTTAATAAATTAATATTCCTTCCAAGCAATGAGAACATTGTGTCCTAATTTTGACAAGTCAGATGGATTGGATACTGTTCTTGAGGTGCCTATTCCAGAGGAGATGTTGACCAACATGGGTACCAATGGGTTCAATCGTTGGCAGAACCTAAAAACTCTCATGAATAATGCTCAAGTTGCTGATAAATCATCGGGTTTCGCGGCATCCACAAACACCGAATTCACGGCATTGCTTAAGCTTGTGGGTGCTCCCCTTATCCCTCTTCAGGTTCAATCTGACCATACTTTGACTCGGCCCCTTAAAGATTGTTCCATTGTAAGCATTTCTATATCAATCAACATTTTGTTGTCCTTTTTTTTTCATGGATAAATGTAAAATGTTGATAGTGTACTTCTTCCGACCTTCAGTATATGTATTTGGTCCAAATTTCATCGATAGATATATTTTTAACTTATAAATTTAAGTCATATAATTGAACCAAATACGTGTATTTTTGTCTCTGCACAAAGAGCGCGGATAAATTATAATCTAATTGTGCTCATTTATATGTGAAATTTATAATTCTATTTTGTGTCACGGATAATTTTTTAACATTTTGTCAAAAAAACATACATTCAACATTTAGATACCATTATTTGCTCATTCATTAGTAGAATTAATTGATTAAATAGTTAAATATATGGAGATTTTGACATGGTGAATTAGAGTACATGCATGTAAAGTTACTACATTTATCAACTAACTAGTTTGTCTTATACGGGCAGAGAGATTCAATTGGGAAATATATAGTACAACAATACGTGGCAGCGACAGGAGGACAAGGTGCATTGAATGCACTGAAAAACATGTATGCAATCGGAGAAGTGAGACTGCATGGGTCAGACATGTGTCGACATGGCGATGATGATAGCATGCGGTCAAGGGGCAAAGCTGAAGTAGGAGGCTTTGTGCTATGGCAAAAGAACCCAGATTTATGGTGCTTGGAATTAGTAGTCTCTGGTTTCAAAATCACTGCTGGTTGTAACGGCAAGTTATCCTGGAACCAGTCTTCTTCTCAACCTTTTCATTCCAACAAAGGCCCTCCTAGACCCCTTCGCCGCTTCTTCCAGGTAATTCATATTTGTCAAATTGACATTAATCAGGAGCATCCTTGAATGTTGTTAGTATCTGCTAAATAAATGTATATAATAATATTTAACTATATATCAAGAATTGTTTTTGACTTGTTTCATTTGTGACTTGTTAATTATTATATGTCAGGGGCTGGATCCAAGGTGTACGGCTAACTTGTTCCTAGACGCTGAATGTGTAGGGGAGAACACAATAAACGACGATGTGTGTTTCATGCTAAAATTACAAACAGAACAGCACACCCTCCAAGCACAAAGCACATCCAACACTGAAATTGTAATGCACACAATATTGGGATACTTTAGCCAACGCACGGGGCTACTTGTGAAATTTGAGGACACCAAATTGGTGAGAATGAAAGCTGTTAAAGGAAAAGACTCAGTGTTTTGGGAAACAACCATTGAGTCTACGATTGATGATTATAGATATGTTGGTGGCATTAATATAGCCCATGGAGGGAGGACAGTTTCCACGCTTTACAGGTATGGCGCGGCGCACAATCACAAACAGATGATTGAGGAAACATGGATGATTGAAGAAGTTGATTTTAACATTTTTGGGTTGTCTATGGATTGTTTTCTCCCTCCCTCTGATCATGAGAGAGAACATGATGGTGCTGAGCATACTGTTGGATTGAGTTAGGATTTTGCTACTTTCTCAACTCCTCAACTGTAGGAATTGTGTAAATACAACATAGACAAGTATAGGTGAATCAAAGGTTTTTGTACTTTGTCCTATACTTGGAAGGTCCAACATTTTTCTTTTTAACAGATAATTTTTTTCTTCACATAAAATACATATCTATTTATATTGAAAACAAAAACCACGGTTCCATGTCTCGAGAGAAGAAGGATATTTAATGTGCGAGTAAAGAAGAGATACACAAAGACCGTAATAAAAATTAAAATAGATAAATAATGCAATAAACTAACTATTAAAGGGAGTATTTCTTGTGCGACCCTTTCACTCATCAAAATCGACCCTTTCACCCATCCAAATCGACACGACTCCATCTTTGATCCGCCAACATTGGCGAGAGGTCTTGTATGTATCTTATGTCTCTCTATTCGAATTCTGTTGTTGCCTAATTTCTAAATTATTCTACCAGAGATAGGTTTACCCTTTCAATCTCAATTTCGTTAAAAACCCTCTTTAACTGTTTTGCTCATCAACAATGTTAACCAAGATTCAATCATCTTCACCACGTTTCGATCCTCTATGAAATTATTCTTAAGTTTTGTTGTACAACTTAATGAAAAACCCTTGGAACTTAATATGATTTTCGTATTTTTCAAACCCTAACTATTTTGTTCAATAGATCGCAAACAGGGATAGCAAATGATGATAATTATTTTTATCTTTTCACACTGAAAGATTCTGTGAAGACCAAAAAGTCCACTTATTATCTGATGTCTTCCCTGTATCAATTGTTTCAGTTTTTAATTGTAGCATGCATAGCTATTGCAAATGTAATCAATGTTTCAGTTCTCAAGTTTAGCATAGCAATTGTTTTTCAATTATTTTCCTTAATTATTGTGCAAGATTCTTACAGCATGTTGAAGATTAGTTGTGTTGTATATTTTTTAATTTTTTTCTCCACAACCATTTCCTGGAGTCGAACCTTGGTGTGAAATATCTGGTGGCTATGATGAAAAGAAAAGTTTATGCAATTAATTTTCAGCAAATTCTAAGATGGGCCACTTTGATAATTGGTCTACCTTGGACCGATACTTGTAAATTGTTTAAAATTTTAACGGCGACATACATTATCTTATGAAAGTAGAAATTCATGGTTCTCTTCATTTTTAGGATTGAGAAGTGACTTGACTGACTCCGGTTCAACAAAAATTAGAGAAAACTAATGTGCCCCCTCAAAATTAAACTCGTCGAGTTGAAACCAATCAAGTCATCGTCTCAACAGTATAGGCGAGTAGGCTCTTCGAAGAGTGTAGTCGATCATTATAAGGACATATGCTATGCTGGTCCACAGAAGCACTCCTTAATTTTAAAAAGTTACGGTCCCCTGCTAGTTTTGAATTTTGATGAACAACTTGGTGTTTTTAACCATATGTATGTCTAGTATTAATGTTGCTACCAATTTGTATTGAGCTCAACTTGGTTATTTGTGGTCCTCAATTGTCAAATTTTACAAGGTGCTTTGATCACTTCAATTGTTACATGGCATTTTTATCAGGGTTGACGAGGACATCACTGCTTTGAAATGTTCACATGTTATGTTACAGTATAGATGTGGATGGATCATATTCTATAGTGCTTACTGTTAAATTGATAGTTCCAGAAAAGGGCACCCATGTTCTTCTGCTGCTTGTTCTATTGCTACATTTTCCAGTCAATAGAATGGCTTGCAGTGATTTTTAATTTTCTGAGGAAAATATGGTAAAGTTCATTTCAGGCGCATAGTTCTCGTGTGGGAAATGATGTGCTGTAACTTTGAGGTACGTGGAAGAGTATCTCAGTAAAAATGATCTGAGAGCCCCAAACCTTGGCAAAATCCATAAGTAGACTGATGGGGTGACTCAGCTACATTTTAGATTGAGTTTGTTAGTATTATGTTATTATTACTTTGCCACTAATTGTTATTGCAAATTGCTATATAACCCATGTATTAGCTAATGGAATGATTATGAAATGAGAAATTAGTCTTTACCTTTCTATCTTCTTCTTAGGAGGCTTCTTCTACTCAAAGCAAAGTAAATTAAATTCCTCATCCCTAACACAAAACCAATGGTTATATACTTATAGTATTATTCTTCAAAACTATAAGCACTTATCGACGAGTATGAACATTATACAATAAAGACGGAAAAAAAAATCTTGACAGGCTAGTAATTTCTTGGAATTATTATCAAACTACCCTTTTTATTGTTTGGTCAACTATCATCAACTTGTACCATCTACAATCCACTGGTAGTTACCACAATATAATAGTATTAGTCAAATAGTGAATAGCATATGAAGCCACTTCATGTCTCCCTTGTGAGTTCCTACCCACCCGCACTTGGAATTCTATGTGCCAACCCCATTAGGCCACTAACTAGTTGCCGCTACGACTTAATTAGCTACTATATGTTGGACTTTGGTGTGATTTAGTGAGAGAGAGATGTTGCTATTATTATTTCAACTACATGTTACTAAATAAACTCCTCACCAGTCACCAATACTACTTCATTTTGTGCCTTGTTCTTGTGAAATACTTTTTCAAGATACAGAGAGAGCAATGTTACATGCAGGTGCTGGCAAGAGGCACTACATGTTGTGTGCCTTGGCTACAATTGTCATCGTAGCTCTTTGGTTTATGTTTATAGGCTCTATCACCCTCAAATGGTCTGCAGGCAACCCTAATCAATTCTCTGATGACTTGGATTCAATGATTCTTGAGGATCTAGATGTCCTGGTACCCAACAAGACATAGCTGTTAGTTTGGTAGAATCATGATGTGTTCATGTGATTTTTGTAAAAGTTGCACTTTAAGTGGGTGTTTAGTATCACGGTGAGCCACCATGAATTTGCAAAAAAAATCAGTCACAGTGGCTCAATGTGATTATAACAAACTTATTATAATACCAAATATACACTAAAACTTCAACAAAATCACGGTGTCACAAGGATTTTGTCAAATTCAACAAACATGCACATAATTTACCTTGTTCATAGCAGTGGTCTTCACGAATTACAAGCTAATTAACAATTGCATTTTGTTTGTGTTTTGGTGTCTCAACTGAGAAATAGGAGGTAGAGGAGAGGGAGAAGGTTGTAAAGCACATGTGGGATGTGTACACTCGCAGTCACAGTGGATTATCTCAGTTTTGGTTGGAAGCTTTTGAAGCTGGTTATGAGTACTTGGTCAGTGATGTTCCTGCTGTTAAAAACGCTGCTGTTTCAGAAATTGCCAAGATGTCATTGGCACTGCGCTCACACATTTCACATCAACTTCCTCTTCAACTTCAATCACCATCGGTAAGCTAAGCTCACATTGTCTTTTGTTTCATTATAAGTATATAAGAAAAATAAAATAACTAACCACTTAGTTATTAAGAGAAAAATTGTGTTTTTACTTTTCATGGTCAGCATGTGAAGAGCAGCAAGATATCAAGAAAACTGAAGCAAGCAAATACTCATTGTGAATCAGATCATAAAGAAGATCATTCATTTCAGAATAACCCCTTCCCTTCCTTATAATCTTAACTCCCAAATTTATATAATATTATATTATTATATAGGTTTTTAAATTTAAATTAAACTACTTGCGTATTATCAATGTAAACATGCTAATGATAGCAAAAAAAAATGTAAATAGGCTAATCATTGCATATTGAATGAGAGGTAAGTAAAGTATGATCAAAGATTGTTCCACTTAATCAATTCATACTTAACTTGAAGTTCATTAACCGCTTGATTGTTTGTTTATTGGTTTAATTGCGTTCGAATCATAGTTTGGTGGAATCATATTGAACTGAGGTGAATCTGTTGAGGCATGATTGGCATCGATAAATAACCTTACACAAGCTATTAGGTTTGAATTGTTCAAGAGAAATTCTCACATAATTTGCTTCTTTAAAATTTTATTTATTTATTTATGATTTACGGATTACCATATAGGTCAGTAAGTCTGTGTTGGGTCATAGCGGGTACAAAGATTATATTGGACTAAGAGCAATTATACAAGTGAGTTAAACATCCCATTTTTACCTAAAATCTTTTGTGAGTTGGTTTTTGGAGGAGAATGTTAGAGGAATGTTTTGGAGGATTAAGTCTATATTTGATATTTTATGCTTATTTATCACGTTCTTTCAATTTCTTTAAAATATCAAATATATCAAAATATAAACTTAGTCTTCTAAAGCATTTCCCTCCAAAACTCTCGAAAATCAAACTTGCAAACAAACCCTTGGGCAATGGGTTTATGAGTCCTCTCACATATATAGGGTCGAATATCTATTTTTTTCATACAATGTGGGACATATTTACTTGCATTGATAAACTAACAATCCCCCTCAAGTCTGAGTCCTCCATTCATCTCAGCATATTCCTCTTCAAATAGAAACTTTTTCATCCACTTGCACTGCTATTAGTTACACATCAACGGAACACACCACGTGAACACCTTTGGTCAAAAAGACTTTCGATACAAGGAGTTGATCACATCAAATCATCAGCTTTAATACCACTGTTGGGTTATGAGGGGGTCCGAATGATCATCATATTAGGTCAAGAGCATCCACACAAGTGAGTTAAACACCACACAGTTAGTCAAAATCTTAAGACAATAAAATTATGAGTCATCTCACTTATATAATATTCAATATTTATTTTTCCATCCAACGTGGAATATCACATCTTCACATTTTTCTATCAGAAATATAAGTACAAGTTGCTTAAATGACAAGTTTGAGATGATTCATTATTGAATTTGGGTTTTTGTAACATGTCTATAATAATCAAACTAAAGATTAATTGTTTTATTTTTACTCACAAGATTTAAAATCTCAAGAGTAGTATATAGAATATGGGAAATAATTAATTAAAAAATGGGAAATCTTCAACCATTTAGCGAACAACTAATTTTGGAGTTCCTTCCAAACCATATTTAAAACAACTTTCAAAATGTATCATTTCTCTGTTCAATTACTTGATAGCAGGTTTTCTCCTATTTCTTTTCCTAATATTGTTTAATTTGGATTGCTTCACCCCTTATTTAATAATAATAATAACAACAACAATAAAAAGTGAGAATAGAAGTATTGCATTTGTTCCGTAAATACAATTCAGTTGATAATTGTAAATACATCGATATACAAAACCTCATATTCGAATTTGAGATTCTCCACTTCTCTACACGTGACGTGTGTGAGTTTAGCCACAATACTACTTGACAAAAAAAAAAAAAAAAAGGAACCATTGACCTTATATCACTTACTTCCAAAACTACTCCACTCCATCTGCAACCATGAAGTCACCTTATATCTCCTAAAGTTGCCCTTATTGAGAGCTTGTCTTTTTTGAAAGGTTATTCATGCTTATATACGAATACTCAAGGACAACTCATTCATAAATTTAATTTTGAAGTTAAGTTTATGATTATCAACTTATGTTAGAACACTTATGAACACTTATAAGATAAATGCTACGTGCTAATTAAACAAGTGCTTGATTAAGCTATAAGATAAATAAACAATTGTCTCCCTTGACTAGTTACAAAAGTGTTAAAACAAAGATAATAGAACAGAACTAGAACACGTTCTGTTTTGTTCTATGCACCAAACACTACCATCATATTCTTTTCTGCATATTAACAGTGTCATATAAAGAAACTTTTTTTACAACAAGCTATATACTGTTCTGCCCTTTTAACAGAAACCTATGTTATTCTGTTATTATTCTAATTGGATGAATTATTGATTCTTGAGTGACTCACTTTCAGAGATTTGATCAATGGTGGTCGGTGAACCCGTTACGGAAGTAGCTGTAGAAATCGAATTACTTGGTGTGTGTCCTTGAACTGCTAAATTAGAAGGCTGCAACAAATTTGCACCAGGAGCCTTCTCCTTAGAAGCATTCATGTTAACTTTTATCCTGCATTAATTAGCCAGGGCTTGATCAATTAATATGCTTCATTATACAAGCTAAAGAAGATCAATTGCTGCCAAACTACACTAAACTGAATAAAAACAAGAGAAACTTTTTCGCCATACAACAGTTATCGAATTAAACTGGTGGACTGCATAGGACATTAAGAGGGAACGGTTTTAAACTTACTTGTTATGGATGTTAACATATTCATCGGTTTCATCAAGTATTTCCTCCTGAAATGCACACAAATTCGACGATGGATTAGCATATATGGCACACATGAAACCACAACATGTAGTTGCATTAATAACAACCATAATATAAGAAGCTATGCTCTAGTAACAAAATAGCCCACTACAGAAATTTCAAACACCTACAAGAGCTAGGAAACTAATCCTGCTTTAGTCAAATCAATCTTTTTTATTCAATACACTATAAAAATAGCACTTTATCATCCATACTTACTGCGCATATGACAGGAACATTGGAGGGGAAGTTATGTACAATTGCAATAATAACAAATGGCGAATACAGGGACAAAAAGAATAAAACAGAGTTTTCAGTATTGTATCAGTGACAGCTAGAGTAGCATCATCAGCATTGCAAAGAAGTATATCAAAATCAAAACCATACATGCAAGACTAAAGTGGATTAAAGCATTTAACCTGAAGAAGCTCTTCGATTACATCCTCCATCGAAATAACACCAACAACCACTTCGTTGGGTGGAAACACAGGCAGGGGAGCATTATCAATGTCCAGGATGCAATATGAACAACCTCTGTGTCTCTTTTTAAAAGCAGGCATTGCTGGTGGACCTTTTTTCACCTGTGAGCTGCCATCAATCTTACCACCAGCAGTCAAAGTATTGCGTGGCTCCAACATTGCACCTACATTTTTGCCAACAGTCACCTCAAAAAGATAATCACCAAGAGTTTAACTGAGTAGATCAACTACAAACTTTCATAAGACCATTGAGTGTAATTAATGATACAGAGAAAACCCTAGCCATGTGAAGTAAAAACCATGTGGTGCTGTAAACGTATATTGTTAAAGGAAATACAGAAAAGATAATCCTGAAGACTTCAGGGGTACAAAAACTTCAAAACAAAACTACAATTTAGCATATCCTGTTTTGTGAGTTTAACAAATTCCTAAGCACACATGATATTCCAAAAAACATGCAGTCAACATGAGGTTTATTATATTATATTTAAATATCTACCTTTATCCAAGGGAGAGCTTTTTCCTTTGTTCTTACAGCTGTCCTTAAACTCAAGTTGTTCCTCATCTTTAATTTTCCTGGATGCTTCTTTTTTATCATTTAGATCCTTATATACAACTGCGATATGACTGTGACCCTTCTGAAATTCATTAAGTATATCATAGAGGGGCATATTCTCTGAAACACTGCATAATGAAGAGAAAATCATGACTACAGTGTGACCGTAAAAGCATATCAACAACAAATCCAATTTTCATCTCATGTGTATGAAAAAGAATTTACCGAGGAATTTTTCTGATGATCATTTTTCTTAGAGGAACTGCAGCCTTTGAATCAACCATAAAGAGATTTTTAACCTGGATGTATATAAGTGAAAAACCATTCAATTAGAATGAATTGGTGACATAATAGTGAATAGGAAGTGCTTGAGTTCCATTCTTTTTATTATGTATCATGCCGGCAAATCCATTTTCTTCCATAGTCACTTGATACAATTTTTTTATTACATCACAGAGGTAAACCGTTCCCATAATAACAGACCCATAACTTTAGAGTCACATTACAAGGCATGTCATAAACAATAAGAATAATGATAGTCAGAAAACGATACAAGGTTTCAAGCTTGACATCAATCCAATAAACTTTTTCCTTTGGCTAGGCCTAATACTACTTTGCAATTTGCATAGATCATATTCATCTATTTTTTATGCATTTCAGCTGAATAACTATTATAGCAGTAGATCAAAACACCAATCCAAACATTAATCATGAACATTATTCACTATATACCAGCAATATTTGATAAACTCAAACATTATATTCCATAACTTTGTATCTCAAACTGTGGTATTAGTCATCAGAGTTGATATTGATATTGTGAAGAAATGAGATGATTTATAACAAGAGGGAAGAAACATGACATCACAATTTTCACTCCAATACTAATTCATACCCAACATGATTACAAGAATAACGAAAAAATTCCAAGGTGATGACAAGATTTATGATAGAAGACTAATAATAGCATTACCATCAATTGGTACTAGTAATCCACCATCAGCTCAAATAATCTCAAAAGGAAGAAGAATTACCAGAACAAGTCCCATAATGTTTGTCCGCTCTCCCGCATAAACTGGGACTCTACTATGACCCATTGTCATTATTGAATTTAGGGTCTCCCTTCAGTGCAACACAAGTATACGGTTAAGAACAAAAGAAGACAGAAACATAGATGAGAGAATGATAAAGAATGCACAAACCCACAAATTTAGAGTTGCATCCAGATCAAGGGAAAATGCCTTTGATATGGGAGTCATGGCATCTTTTGCAGTCTTTTCAGTCAATTCAAGCGCACCGGTTATGATTGTTGTCTCATCATGCGTTAAATCTCCTCCTTTCCCGGCCTAGACAAGAAAACAAGTTAAAGTTCAGCCATGATAAACTTGAACACAAGTGACATAACTTGTAAACCCACATAGAGTTAACAGTAACACCCAAGTGAATCTTATAGCATTCAAATGAATAAAAAGACAACTATTTTAATAATTCATCTCCAACTGGGTATTTCGAATTATATATACCTCATTCCCATGAAAATTCACAAAAGTCTTGAGCTCTGCCCTCTTTAAAAGAGCAGCCTTTCCTTTACCCAACATCCAATCAAGCACCTGGAAATATCACAATCTCCAATCTTCTTATTTTCACAAGATCATAGTAAGATACAAGGTTTGTTTGGATTGACTTATTTGAGCTTATCTATTAACATAAGCACTCGTGAGACTATTTGAGTGAACCTATGGAAACAACTTATGGCATGTCTATCCGCTTATTTCCACAAGCTCTCAAATAGTTTATAAAAACAACTTATAACTTATATAGAAAATAGCTTAAATGCTTACGTTATAAGCTCTTATTTAAAGATGTTTATCCAACCAATGCCATAATGGTATACTATATATTCAAACACACACAATTGGAAGCACACCTTACCTTGCTGATTGGATAAGAGATAGGGTAGAATACTATAAGAAGAACACGAACAAATGGGGCTAGTGTTGCTCCAACCGTTAACCCATATCGAGTACAAATTGCTTGAGGCAATATCTGAAAAGGACAATCAATGAAGAAGGTAAGAACCTTACAAAACAAGAAAGTAGCACAGTGGATTGCATTCCTAATAATCACAAATAAATAGTAGTAAATCAATATAAATATCTACCTCTCCAAAGATGAGGATGAGAGTGACTGAAATCAAAACAGCAGCATAAGGGGGCACAATAGCATCAAGAAAAATTGGAAGAGCCTGCAACCAAATAACGATTAGATCATTTAAGAATTAATACAAAAAGAATTTAATTTATATGCACTGACTGTGTAAATATATTTTACAGCTAATCATAACCGTCAAATTAATATAATAATTTGACTTTTATTTTGATCTCACAGACATGATTGGCTGTCATCGACCGTGTAAAACTTTTTACATTAACTATGCATAGAAATTAAACTCAATAAAAATCTCCTACACCCCGTTGCTTTAAATGTCTTTTTAAGGTTACTTAGACATGTCAAGAAAATCATTAAATTTTGTTATTTTAATGAAATTATCTATTTTTTACTCATAATACATTTAACTATTTATGTCTCTGCAAAAAATAGTTATAGACAATTTTGACAAAACAATAGTCTAACGCTAGTTTGAAAATTGAACAGGGAGTAATAATAGTAAATTGGATTAATTAATGTTAATGATAGTAATTAATAGAGAACGACCTACCTCCATGGCTAAGGAATTTCCAATTAAAAGAGTGCAAAGCAAAAGATGCTGGTTCTTAACAACAGGGAAAATTTTGGCTGAAAAAAAAAAAGAGGATTATGATTTGTGATTTTGGTAATAATAGAATTAAGAAAGGGAAGGTGTAGGGTGTACCAGCATGGATGCGATGTTGAGGACGACCTGATTTGATGAGAACTTCGAGGTCGACAAGGCCCAAAGACATGAGCCCAAGAGTGAGCCCGGCCATCAGACCAGCGAAGCATACCAATCCTACGATGACTACCAAGTACAGCCAGAATTTTGTTTCACAGCATCCTACATCTGCCGCCATCTCTCTCTCTCTCTCTATGAGGTGTTAGTTTACTGTGTGAGATTCATTAAGAACTTATGGTAGTATGGCTTTTCATTAGCATTTCGATGTTACCGCTTTTCTTCCAAACATAAGCCATAAGTAGGGATGCCCAGATCATATAAGGAGAATCATTTTAGTGAAAGCAATTATTACGGTGAATGTGATGTTGCGTTTAATTGCATATGTTTTTTATGTGGATTGGTCATTAAGTTTTTTTTATGTTGGTGATAAGGTCATTCAGTTTTATATACTTATTATGAGAAAATATATTTTCTCTTTCCTTTTAAATTTTTTATTTGTTATTTTTTAAATTATTTATAATTATAGAATATTAATATTAATTACTTTTATGTATTAATATACATTGATTTATTGTATTTTAACTAATCAATTTTTTTAATTAACTGTAATTAGTAATATTATTTAAATAAATTAAATTTATTTTATTAATAAAATCAACAAAACTAATTATTTTCTTAAGAACTGCTCACAGTAGACAATTAAAATGAGACGAATGAAGTACTTTGGTCCATCTAATGATAAAGTTTCAAAATCATCTAAAACTCTAATATTAATGACACTCTTCTAAATAATTATTTAATGTATGATTGAGTTGTCAATTTTCGTTTTGTTACACGAAAAAAAATAGGAAAAAAATAGAGAAAAAATAGATTAATCACTTAAGAACAACACTCTTAGAGGATCCTCTAGCAGGACGAATGAAAGATAAGAGAGGGGTTCATGAATAACGATTAGATAGTCTAAGCCATTTGTTCCCAATTTAGCTAGAATAACCCCACATTGGTCTTCACACCGAATATGCTACAAGACACCATTTCAATATTTTGCTAAAAAAAATGAATGGTCTCCAAAAGATTAGCATAATGATGGAACCTATTAGTATCGGTAATCACCAACTGCACTACATGTAAAGAATATGAGAAACATAACTACATTTTGAAACCTGTCTGCCAGCAAAGTTCAATATTGACCAACAATACTTTGATTTTAGCATGAAGTACGCCAAATATACCAACACTCCCATAGGAAACAAATTGGAATGAGGCTTTATAGTTCCTAATCAAGCCTCCAAAGTCAGTCTTACCCAGATTAGTAAGAGCATTATCATTCATGTTGAGGACTATTGTATCCTCATCACCATGTTATCAGCGTACTTCTCGAGTGGGATGAAAGATATGAGGAGGATTATACGGGCCAAATGCTTGATGCGCAAGGTGAAGTTGTGCCAAAACCGCGACTATTGTCGATGTTGGTGTCGATATGAGACGAATTGAGTTTTGAGAGACACATTCATTTTTCTTTATTTTTTTGAACTAACATCAATCGAATCATTTTCTTAGTTGTAAAAATCAAGAAGACCGTTAAATTATACTTTTGAAGAGTTTCATCAATTACCGTTATTGTTTTTAGTGACTTTTAAGTACGAGTCCACGATGAATGTGGTCCACTGTAGCATGACAAACTCCAAGGTGAACCCCCGTAGCACAATACTTGAAAATTGTTCAAAATTGTAACGATAATGAACATTGTCCTATAGAAGTAGAAGTTTGTGATCCTTACATTCTCAGGATTGATATAAAGTGTTTTGATTGATGGATGATCGATGAAAATAAGGAAAAACGAACATGTATTCATCTCGTCGAATAGACATCAGGAAGGTTGTGAAATCCTACTTCCGAAGAGTGTTGCTCATCATTGTTACAATTTCATGTGATTTTTAAATACTGGTTCATGATTGACCATATGTTATGCTAATCAACTGAAACACTCACCAAATATAAATGAGTATTTTAAGTCTTTTTTAAACAATACATTTTGAAGTTTAATGAAAGTAAATTCTAAGGTATTTTGGAGTTTTGTTGGGAATCGGTACAGTGAAGATAAAATAAATTCAAATTTTTAATTTTTTAAAATAATTAAAATACAACTATATTTACATGATCATAATAAAAAATTATTTAAATGGAATATGATCACTTAAAAATCACATGAATTTTTCTTCTTCTAATCTTAGTCATTAATGGTTAATCAATAACTAACAATAATTCCTCTTGTTTTCTCATTATAAAAATTTTCTCATCTGATATATATATAT
>JBBPBQ010000001.1:64363641-64423815 GCA_037974755.1 Cicer yamashitae
AAATTATACCATTGTCATTTATTATAAGCGCTCATTGCTTTTTTCATTTTTATTAAGAAAAATTGGTATGGTATTTAATGTGTTCATTTTATGTGTCAATGCTCTTAAAATAATATTTGTATTTAACTGTGTTAAAATTGACTTTTTATATTTTAAGACAAATTAGTAGTATTAATATAGGATATGTTTGAAAAATAATAATTAACAAATCTAATAAATTAAAAGAGTATTTATATTTATAGACATTTTTTCTTTTAATGTGTGCTTATAATTAGGAACAATGATAATATATACGCTAAAAAAGAAAGTCATGCTTACGCTAAAGAGATGTTAAGCAACTATAAAAGGAAATAAAAAGATGGTTTTACATAAAAAAAATTTTTTTTAAAAAATATTGATTACACAAGTTTCATAATATTATATACATTTTAAGTTGTTTAACAAGTGTAATTTGAGCAATTGTTAGTATTTCTCAAAATAGAAATATGCATATACGCTATGTGATAATGAAAATTAAGGCGAACGCTTCTTTCTTCTTGAGTGCCGCCATTTTTTTCTTGTTAGATCTCTATGCTATTTTATAAAATGAAGATAGGTGGTTTAAGACATCTTTTAATCTAAAATTACATCTCTCACTTATTTTTCTTTCTTTTTATTTAAATACATGATTTTTATAAATATTTAATATTTTTCTCGTCTTGTTTACAATCTTATTGTTCAAGTGTAATATTATTTTGTTCGGCGTTAAGAAAAAAAATTATTCCTTATATTTTTAAATATAAACACATATTGTATTTTCACTTTTATTAAGAAAAAAAATAGTATTGTAATGTATCTATTTTGTATAGAAAAATGATTAAATTATCCTCTATATATAGATATATTCGATATTAACTTTTCATATTTCAAGATAAAATTAGTATTAATTGTAGTTATGTATACAAAATATAATAAATACATTTAATAAATTAAAAAAAATTATATTTAGAAACAATTTTGTCTCTCCAATAAATACTTATAATTAGAGACCAAAAGAGTAGTATAATTAACTATATGATTATTGTGTTTAACTTATATAGCTAACTAATATATCTTTTGGACGAGGTAACGTTGGCCTTCCTATCAAGCATTTTGAAAACTATGCTGATTGTAAGTGGCATCAAGCAATTTGAAATAATATATAACTATGTATAATATATATATATATATATATATATATATATATATATATATATATATATATATATATATAGCTGATTGTATGTGCCAAAGCACAGTGTAACTTAAAACAAATTGATACTGTAATCTAGTCCGGTTTGGCGTCTAATAAATGGAAAATGACTTATGGATTATTCCTTTGCTTCTTTTTTACCTTTATTTTCAAGGTTAAATATGTTTTGAAGCCATATTAAATTTATAATTTTAAATTTTATTTATCGTAATTTTTGTTCAACTTTAATCTCTATTTTGCCATACTAAAGTTTTAGTCTCTATAAAGAGTCAAGGGCAAAAAAGTACTAGTCAATTTTGTGTAAAAAAAACAAACTTTTAAAATCTGGACTTAAATTGAAAAGTGATTATTTTATAGGACTAAAAAGATTTTAAGTTATTTTCATATTTTAAATGAAAAAATCTTGTAAAAAAAAATAGAAAATACAATAGAAGGGAATAAAAAGAAAGAAGAGTAAAGAACAGCAAATAATGAAATCTTGTAATAATTCTTTGAAAATGTCTACGCATTCCATACATCAACAGTTTTTTAATTAAGATTGAATGATTTATATTTAATTTTAATATTTTAAATTATAAAATAAAAATATATAAATCTATCTTTTTAAATCATTTGATCAAGATGGAAGTCGATGTGGTAATATTTCCTTTGAATGCAGGGAGTTCAAATTCATGAGTAAATGCACGGTACCCACATCTAGGAAAAGTAATTTGTAATGGGGAACCACAGAATGTGTTTAAATGTTTTACATCCAAATATTACATGCGGAAATAACATTTCTTTTGCGACAAAATGCATAGCCAGCCACATGAGTAACTGTACGGTACCCACATAAAGGAAAAATAATTTGTAATGGGAACCACAGAATGTCACTTTTTTGTACTTGAAAAAAGGACAGGCGTGACATGGAAAGACCCGGGACATGTAATTGTTGCGGTAGTCGTGGACTGCATTCTTACCTTGCCTTTCATTAAGGCCAATAAGCTGGATACGATTTATGTATCTCTCAAGCCTTGGCTTGTGTGTGGTTCTCTTTCCTTATCCCAACCCCAAATCTTTTAACTCCTCTATATATAATAATATAAACAACATACATTATCCTCTTCATAAACCTCTTAATCCCTTTATTTTGTTTAGCACACAATCATGTCTGGCTTACCTGAAAACCAAGCATGGCCAGAGCTAAAGCTTCCAGACTTGTTACAAAGTGACACTGTTCGACAAGTTCATGCAACAATTGAAAAGGAATGGGATTTTCTTCAAAGGTCAGCTTGTCAAACGGCTGCTGGAAGGGCTATGTGGAAGCATGTGATCCATGATCCATTGGCTGCTTTACTTGCAGGGGAGACTTATTTGAGAAACCTTCATGAAAAGATGAAGAAAGACTATCTCAACAATGCCCATGAAACTTCCGGAGTGATCCTTGCAGTTAGAACTCTTTGGTTTGATTCTAGACTGGAAGATGTTCTTAGTTCCCCCGATGGCAGAGAAGCACAGGTTGTTCTCCTAGGTGCAGGTTTGTGGACACTTGCATAATTAATCATGTTCTTATCTTTCTTTAAACAACTTTTTAATTAAATAGGAATACTGTTAAATGCTAAATGATCAGTTAGCTGAGTGAAGTACCATTTTTCTCTTCGGGGTAAATCAGCATATTTACTCAGAATATGTTACTACGTAAGCTAATGCGGCTGCATGTCTCAAACAGCAGAAGAGCAGAAAATTGAGGTCTTCCGGGTGAATTATGCCTTCAAAAACACTAACAAAATGAATGTAACACCACACTTGGCAACAGGGCCTTTTAGACAGGACAATTTTGGACCACGGCTTAAAAAAAAGTGAAGATTTGCACTAATCATACCGAAAGGATAATTGTCATATCACCCATCTGAGCTAGCTAATATATATGTTGTTGCAAAATTTAATGCAGGAATGGACACAAGAGCATACCGTTTGAGTTGCTTAAAGGACAGTGATGTTTTTGAGGTTGACTTTCCAGAAGTCTTGGAGCTTAAAACAACTATTCTGCAAGCGGCTAAGGAATCTACATATGAGTCCCAGCATATATTGTCGAAAGCCAAATCCTTAACCAGAGTATCAGCCGACATAAGAGAAAATGATTGGATGGAAAAGCTTCAAATTGCAGGTTTCTTGCCACAGAAGAGTACGGTTTGGATTCTAGAAGGTATCCTGTACTATCTCGCACAATCCAATGCCATGCAACTGCTGAGGATTTTAGCTAACAGTTGTGACTTAACCCACACAGTCATCTTAGCAGACTTCATGAATAAGTCATCAACCACACTATCCAATTCAGTATTCCAATTTTACAGTGATTGGCCAGACCATCTTTTACCATCTATTGGCTTCACTGATGTAAAACTTTCACAGATTGGAGACCCAGATGCCCATTTCGGCCTCTTGAATGATCCGTTAAACCTCTTCGACAAGCTCCGCAGCTTACCTAGGTCATTACAAACTAATCCTGAAGATGGAACACCATGCTGTCGCTTGTACTTGGTAGAAGCTTCTGGTTCACCTCATCAGAGTGCTGCACATAATAAGGAGTCAGTCATTCACTCTTGATATGTACATCCTCGTGTCCAATTCACCAATACATAGTCATGTCTGGATTCAGCCCCATTCATTGCATTGTAGAATAGCACATGGGGATTACATACTACATTTTAATTGCTAATTCTTCCAATAAGTTGGTCCATGTGTTGTCACGTGTACAATTGCTACACTCTCGACAAATAGCTGGAAATAGCCTTTGACCTAAATCATTCGAACTTTATTTTGTCTTGATCAAATAATTTTACTCTACTATAGTTCTATTACACGATGATGAATAATGCAGATAAAAAACAATACGAGTCAAAATTAATTGTCAATTTCTTCAGTTTTCAATTCAATTTTACAATTTATATCAATTAACATCAGTTTACGAACACTTGTACTCATTAAAAACCAAATCAAACTCAACCCAAGGGTTGGAGAATTTTTTGAACGAAATAAAAGTGAGTGTTATGCAGGGCCAAGTCCCCACAAAGAACAAACTAGAAATTTCAAGGAAAGGAAATAAAAGAAATACAAAGAGCATGAATTTCCTCTAGAAATGCATTAACAAACATAAACGATAAGTATTGAGACGCACTGACTTTAGATTGAGAGAACTAGTGAGTACTTATAACTTAACCTGGACAAAAGCATATTCTGATATTCTCAGCAGTCAGCACATTGACGACAACAAAAAATTGCGCTTTCATTCCCTAGATGAATAAGTAGTAACACAAATAATACCAACAGCCAGTTTGGTAAGTGAGGTGGCTCAATTCAGGGTAATCCAAATTGTATTCTAATGATGATGCTTGATAGCCCGTTTTGCTATTAAAGTTTGAGACTATAGATACAGGCAATGCAAGTACCTTTCACGTTACGACACTATAGCAAGTAAATTCTTTTAGAAAAAAAAGATAAATATAAGAAATCAAAGGAAAGTAGACATCATAAAACCCGCACTTGATTGATAAAGCCAGAAGCATGCACTTAAATGACATTTTAAAAATCAATGTTCCACTTCGAAAAGTAGAACAAGCTGTTTACAGTCAGATTTCGAGGCAATCCTTAATTCCTTGCTCAAATTTGTTAAGGCTTGTTATTGTATCCGATACAGCATCTGCTATCTTTCTCCTGAAGGTAAAAAATATTGATTTCAGATGCAAGTCGTTTATTTGATAATCTCAGTTAGAGGTGCCAGAATAATAAACATAAAGGTAAATTGATTCACACAAAAAGGACGGCAATACAGGTCCAATTTTTTTTTCCAATGATAGCATAAAGAAGATTCTTTTAAACTATTATATAGTATACCGCCGTTATCCTGGACACTATTATTGAAGAGATACCTATCTGATGCAAGTCCAATGTTGGTTTCATTTGCCAGCCCACTGATAGAGGTGAAAGATCTGCAGATAAGAAGAAATATGGGAAACAGGCATTTACCATCTTATATCATGAAATTTGGTAATTGTTATGCATTTTGGCATCAAAGGATATTTAAAAAAAGGCAAAAGAGACTGAAGATAATGCTTTGGGTATCATAATACACGAAGTTAGCACTTGGCATATAAGAAATTTAGAGGGAAGTAAACAAAAAAAGGTAGCAGGCAACGTCTAATCTACAGGATAGAATAGAAACTCTGGTAGAGTGCCAAGGTCTAACTCTCTAATCTTTTGAGAAGCCATGAATTATGACAAAACTTAAAGAGTTCAATTTAAATACTATTAGCATGAGACGAGAAATTGATTTAGGGTGTGTTTGTTTCATGGTTTCAAAATTTGTCCCCAGGATCAGCATTCCTTGGAAATACTATCAGTATTTGTTCTCATGGAAATCTTTTTCCATGGAAAGTTTAATAAAACTGTTTGGATAATAATTTAAATTCCTGAGAGTTAAAAAAAATGTTTCATGGTTACAAAAATAAATGTTATGTTAAAAAAACATTTGTGCCCTTGGAGTGGAAGTTATTTTATGGAGCTAATGGGGTTAGTGGAGGTTACATAGTATTTTACACACACAAACGTATTCCAGTCTTCATGGGAATAACTTTCCCACCATGATAGCTTGGGAATAGAATTCCTACCTTCATGGGAAAAAAAACACCCAGGTATAATTTATTCCTAGGAATAATTATTTAATCCATTATAACAAACATGGATACATTTATTTCCAACCTCTTATCTAAGGAATATATTTTGCAACTCCGAAACAAACACACCCTTAATTTGTCACGGTTTTTGTATCTAGAGAGGAAGCATTGCCTAAAATAAGATAATTCACCTTCAAAAGAGAATCACTCTTAATAAAGGATAATTAATCCAGACTCATTAAATATCATTGCGGAGATCCCAATATTGGAAATCTTTCTTGATATTATAATAAGTAATAGTAACTTCCTTGATTTCTTGTGTTTATATTCTTGTTTTTATCTGCTGTTATAGTTTTAATTTTAAATTATTATACTCTCCTAGAACCTTAAGGAGCTAGCTGAGGCTCGTATCATGGATATTGGATAGTAGCACTATACAGTTTTACCACGCCCTCTTACTCAAGAGACACTTGAGCTTGAAGCATACACAATGGAAAGGTCCACTGTTACCATGTGCTCTAAATTCTAATCAATTTTATTTAAATTAAACGAGGATTGAAGACAGAATTTACTCTCATCAAAGCTTAAGCCAATGGGTAAATGCTCATCAATGGCTTTATTATACATTTATTAGCTACCACGACAAAGGGAAAACCCTTGAATAATATTCATAACTTAAAACAAGAACTTAATCTTCATTTACACAAAGCAAACCCTTTCATAGGCTTGATGAAACTAGGTCTGTCAAGTAAACAATCTTCTAGAAATTTTGTAATCCATATATTATTGCTCATATGAACATAACTGTACTAGAATTATCAAAAGTTTATATAAAATTACTAAATAATATTTCAAACACCAATTGCTGCCAAAACTTCAACACAGTCATCAAAACCAAAATATAACTATGTATGACCTACCTGCCTACCTACCTTTGTCCTTCATTTTATTGGTAAAAAGAATGAAGTTAAGAAGAGAATAAGTAGTCAATAAGAGTTTCTGACTTAGAAAGAAACAAAGATTAATATGTTAGATTGGTACTCTCTCTGTCTCACAATGAATGTCACTTTTGCTAATGTGACACATATTAAAAAATGACCAAGTAAAAGAAAGAATAGTCATTTTACCAAATCATCCTTCCTATTTATTGGTGTATTTGAGTATTTCTCACTATCCTAAATGCAAAGTAGAATTGATGCTTTGGATGTAGTGTAGTATTAATAATTGAAGAGTACAATTGGAAAAAAAATAATTAAAGTTACATTGAAAATTGAGAATAACATTCATTTTAAGACAATTTTCTTACTAAAGTAACACTCATTGTGAGACGGAGGGAGTAAAAATAATGAAGTTAGGCAGAGAGTAGGTAGTCATTAAGAGTTTCTGACATAAAAAGAAACAAATGTTAATATACTAGACATAAGATTCTGTCCACGTGAAGAATTAGATGCTGGAAACTAAATATGCCAAATATATATTGCACTTCAAATTGTTTGCTTCAAAACACAGAAATGGCAATAGAGCATCATAGATACGGAGAGTTGACAAAAAATACAATAATATAGAACAATGGAACCAAAAACAATTCGATTGGGATAATCCACTTTCTTTAGTTATAAAGTAAAATTAACTTATCCAATCCAATCGTTTGCTTCACAGTATTCTCAAATAGCATGGATACTTGGAACCACAGGGACTAAAAAATGAAATATTTGGTGTAAAAAAAGGATTTGATGGACACTAATTGATGTACAATACATAGATGTTGGAAAGTGGATACCTTATAAGATTATCTAACAAAGCTTCAGCTTCTAACTTTACAGGATCCTTTTTTCCAAGCAAGGAGGCTGCGTTCTTCACAAGCAACCGAAACGTGCACACCTGTGCATATAAAAAGATATTGAAGGTGAAAAAATTATTTTGTCGAAAAATCTTTGCACTTGAGCTGACATTCTTTTTGAGAAAAAGGGAATAAAACATCCACTAAGTCTAAAAGATAACAATGATGTTAAAAAAAAAAAGTCCCGTGATTATAACTTATGAAACATAGACACAAAGATTAGATCTTAGAATTTAGGTTGAGTCTTACACAACCCCACAAAACCGGCTTGTAGGATGAGGATTAACCACCACTTATAAACACTTTGTCAGACCTTATTTCATCCAATGTGAGACTCTTAACATCAGACGCAACACTTCAATACTGATACTTTAATACCGATAATAATTCAAAAACTATAAGTAATTGAATATAACACATGGATGAGTGTCGTTTCAAACGACACCTTCCATTTAAAGTGTGATAACAATAATCAATTTAATGAATGACTGGTGAGTATTTTGAACTTGCAATAATTAATACTCAAAACCGGCGTCGTTTTCTACATAGTTTCCAATTTTCTTAATGTGTCATCCGAATCCTAATTTTCGAGACATTCAAATTTGTATGTATTGCAGTAAATGGCGAAGAGGAACCTCTACTCCGGTGTTAGCTTGGAAAGCGACGAAAGAATTCCTATCCTGTGGAACGCAATCCCTAGCAGCAGATCTGAATAGCTGCTGAAATTTCGGTAAATCCTCATCGGTATAAGCAGCGTCGGTTTCCGCTGCGAAAAATAACAGAAACAAACCCTATTAAGATAAGAAACAATGTGTGCGTCAATGCATATAGAAAAGGAAAGAAAAATTCGTACTGAGGAAAAGATAAGCAGAACGAAGTGTTTCGCGAGAGGCATCGACGGGTGCTAATAAGAACTTTGAGGATTTCTTCTTTTGCTCTTTTAACCAATCCTTTGGTCCTGCTGCAAAACGGTTTCAAAAGTTAGGGTCTATTGATTCTAAATACAGGAAGAACAAGAAATTGATTGAAGAGCGTTGGTGCTTACAAATGCCAATGTCAATGGCGGAGGCAGGTCCAGAGAGAGAGATGAAGGAAAGGAATGCTATGTCTCTGCGAGAGAAAATAGAAAAAGAGGAAGGTGAAACGTTGCGTTTTGGAGGGAATGAAGATTGCGCGGTTATGGTGGATAAGGTCCTTGTGAAAGAGTTGAGAGCAGAAACGGTTGCTGGTAACGGCATTGTTATTGCTTTACCTTTCCTGATTTGTTTGTTCGGGTGTTGCTCTTTCGGGTCGGATTGTTTCTTCTTTCGTTATGCGACTATGTGCCCCCATTTACATTTTTCTTGTGTAGAAACTAGAAATATAAAATATTTTGTGAAAATTTGTCAAAAAAAAATCAAAATATCAAAGATAGATGTCCTATGGCACGAAGAAATAAAAAACATAATTATTTGACAATGTCTTGCCAATATATTGAAATCTCAAGATAATATACATATTTCAAAAAATGTTAATTGTAGTAATTACTTATGGTAAAATATTGTTTACTATTTAATATATATATATTTTGTTACTAAAACGATATTATTTTTGTAGTCATCGTGTGAATAAGAAGGAATTGATCAAAGTTTGAAGTATGAGTTAGAAGATTTAAACTTTTAATCTAGTTTTATTATTCATTTTAAAGTAAGCAGGAGAATTTAACTTAAGAAGTATAATATTTAAACGAGATGGTTGATAGTGTGTTATAATATTCACGAAAATCACTTCAAATATGGGACAATCATTTAAGAGTGTAGATCAATTTTTTCTTATATTTTCTAACCATTCAACATACTTTACTACAAAATAAGTTAGGGTAATTATTGACATGCATCGCGAAATTAAGTTGTAATGACACAAAGTAACATTTATTCTTTCAAATAAAAAATACTCAACCAACGAAAGCACATAGAAAAATATCAAAATATTTTTCTTACGAAAAGGCTAAAAATTTTGTAAAAATTGACATGCAAAGAATAAAAATATATACTCGTGCAAAGTTCAATGCTCATGGATGTGCCCTTGGTGTGAAGTGTACGAAGAATATAAATGTCATATATTCCCTCAGTGCAGAAAAAAAAAGTGTCATTTTGGAGATGAGTCAATTTATAGGGCTTGAGTGATCATAAGCAACATGAGAAAATCGATTTCAAAGACATGCTTTTTTATGTGGTCTCTCAACTCTCTAAAGTTGATTCTCAATCATTATGTGTGACTCTATGGAATCTTAGGCGGGGTAAGAATTAGAAGGTATGGAAAGATAAAGATCACCCACCAACTGAAAATTGTGGATTGTGAATAAGTCATTTTTTCATACTTGCCTCAAATAAATTTTAGGACATCTCACGACTCTCATGTAGTTTTTCTTGTGGGTGGAAGAAGCCGTGTATGGACTTTGTTGAATGCAATGCGCGAACGCATCTTTTTCTCTTTCACAAAATTATGTGTGAATAAGTATTTGCTTAATAGATAAGTTTTTAACATGTGCAAAAATGCTCTAGATTAAGTCCTTTCTTGAGGTTTGAGTGGTGAAGATATGATCTTTTGAAGGTCATTGCAGGAATTACTTTAGTTGGAGAAGTTTTTGAATTGGATTTGAAGCTTGTCGTATATGATTTGAAGCATACAAGGACAGACAACAAAATTTGGAGCTATTATCCAATAATGTCAAGACGTTATCATCCATCTCTTTTCACCGCTCTTATGTTGAATTTTCTAGATGTCAAGCCAACATGATTGTTGATATTCTAACATTTATAATGATTATTCTCATAGTTTCTTTGATATTCTGATACTGGGTCCAGTTGTTTAACTTTTTTAAAAAAAATAATTTTTATAATATTTTATCTTTTTATTATAATATTTTTTTAAAAAGAATTTTAAATTTAAAGTCTCAAATGAAAAATTAATTTAAATGATTTATCTTAAAATATCATTTTTTAGTATTTCATCTATTTGTTATAACTTTTTTTGAATAATAAAATTTCAAAAAATGATTAAAATAAAAAACTATTTTAAAAAATACATTTAAAAAAAATGTGATTTTTATCATGTTGAAAATTTTAATAATGAATATATAAGTTATTAAATGTCAAAATTAATTTTTTTAATCGATAACAAATGATTCTAAATCAACTTCTACTATTTTTAAGTAAGTTATCGTAAAAATTATTTAAAAAAATATAAAGTCAATATCACTTTTTTAAAATCTTAAATAAACTGTTAATTAAAAAACCATTTAGATCGATTATTCTCATACTTTTGTTTTGGTCTTATCTGATTTGGTCTTATCTTATATACGGAGTAAAATTTTGAATTTGTATTCAACTACTAACGTAGGAAAGTAAAATATTATCAAAAAATTAATATTATTCTTTTTAATTTTAATCAATGCATTAATATGAATGATAAAAATGACGATTTTATTTATTTAATAAAATAGACTTTTTTTAAGGAAAAAGAGGTGGTTTACAGAAGTTGGGAATTGAAAAAATAGAATAGTTCGTAGAAGTTAAGAATTGAGAAATAATCATTTCTTTTAAAAAGTTGCAAAGGACATATTTCTTTTAAAAAAAATACAAATGACATATTTGTAAGTAAAAATAATACAAAATAGATAGGGGAAAAATATTTTTCAAATAAATATATATAAAAAATCGTAGGACAAATATTTGTATTAATACATAAAAAAACTACAAGATAAATATTAAAATAAAAATCGGATAAATATTTATAATTAATGCATAAAAAACAAGAAACTAGAATTTGTTAGAAAATCGTGTGATAGATATTTATGACTGATATATAAAAAAATATGAGATAAATATTTATTATTAATATATATTACAAAAACAAGGGATAAATAATGCATAAAAAACACAAGATAAATATTTGTAAGTGAAATATATAAAAAAAATCACATAACAAATATATTTTAGTAATACTTTAAGAAAAAAAGTATTTGACACTCATAAATATTAAAAAATATGAATAATATTATAATTTTTTACATATACTCATAAAATTCACCATAATCTTTAAACAAACTCCATAAATTTTAGGCTTAATTGCACTTTTAATCCCTCTATTATTACCAATTCACAGAAATGGTCCCCCTATTTTAAAAGTCGATAGTTTTGATCTCTCCTTCAGATTTTTGAACTAAAAAATGCAAAATTGATATATTTTTAATGACATGACATACAATTTTATGATATAGAACCATCTAGATGCATTAATTATTCATATGTCATTAATTAAATTAAAAATATGAAAAATTTCCGAAGTTGAAAGCTAAGTTTTTACTGCGTTTTATTTTAATTTTATGGGTGTTAATCATTTTACATTATCGTATCATATGTCACGTTATTTAAAACATCATACGTCATCATTTTTTAGTTAAAAAATCAGAATGAGGGACCAAAACTGTCGGCTTTTAAAATAGGAAGACTAATTTCGTGAATCAGTAAAAATAGAAGGACTAAAATTGCAATTAAGCTTAAAAATTATTATCAATTTTAAGAAAACTCATATATTTATCAAATCTATAACTCAACATTTCAAATAAACTTAATATGCATCTCCAACAACATTAAATCAACCAATCAAACAAATAACTCACACTTTAAGATTTGATCCTTAAATCACCGAAACAATATCTTCTTTTTATCATTCTCCAAATCAAATCCATAACTAAAATCTTAAAATATGAGTTCTTTATTTGATAAATTTGATGTTGTTGTTGGAGATGAAAATATGAGTTTATTTGAAAATTTGAGTTATGAATCTAATGGAAATATATATTTTGTTGGAGATGATTAATTTTATTCAAAGATGATGACAAATTTTATGAATATACACGCAATATAATATACACGCAATATTTTATGAATATACACGCAATATAATTTTATAAAGTATAACCGATTTTGTCTATATAATATACACGCAATAGTTTTTTTTGTTGTTGTGAGTTTTTATAATTACAATTATACCTTCGTTTTTTAACTCATTGCTCATCACAATTTACAACCCTCATTCTCTATCTTTGTGTGTAACTATAATCATACTGCTACTAAAACTTTGTAAATTCTCCCACTTCAATTAAAGTCATCCCCGAAACGGTTGAATATGCACACAATTATTATAGCAAATAATTTTATATTTACTGTATATTGAATTAGTTTATTACTTACAAACAACTCAAATTAAAAAAAATGCACACAATTATTATAGCAAATAATTTTATATTTATATGTATATTGAATTAGTTTATTATGTACAAACAACTCAAATTAAAATTAAATTATATAAAAAATAAGAAAATTACACTTTAACATAATAGCAAAGCTGAAAAACAAACTCGAGAATGTATATCTAAATGCTAACTTTTATAAGTTTAGTTTTGATTTTATTTTTGTTTGTTCTCTTAACTTTAAATTTTTTAATTAGGTCCTTTATATATATTTTTTTAGAAATAGTCTTTTATTTTGAAAAAGTTATAACAAATATGGTCGATTTTTCTATCTGAAATATTATTTTATTTTATAAAATTTATATCAGTGTAATTATTTCTAACACAATTTAATTAGAAATGACCACATAATTTTTTTAAAAAAGTAATAAGTCTAGCTAAAACTTTTAAAAGTTGATAAACCGAACTAACAAAAATAAGACAAATAAACAAACGTGTATTTTTTTTTTAGAAATAACAAAATGCATATTTTTAAATAAAAAAAAAACAAAATGTATATTTTTTGGCTCAACAAAAATGCATTTTAGCCTGAGAACACACAGGTACTCTTTTTATATCAAAAGAAACATGATTGTTGTTCAATTAAATAAATAAAATTTTAGTTCAATCAACATCACAAACACATGGGAGAAATCCAGCTTGTGAACTATGATGATAAATGGATTTTTTTTATGAATAAAAATTAATCCAGCTGTGATGACTTATCCAGCTCTCCATATTTATTTATTTTTTCAGATTTTAATCAAATTTTAACTTGTTCTAATTGTATAAAATTAAATAAAATATAAATTTAATTTTAATTTTGGTCTCTATTATTATCAATTTATAGAATTGATTTTTCTATTTTAAAAATTAATAATTTTATTTATTTTCTGATATTTTTGAACTAAAAAACAACAATTTGACATATTTTAAATGATGTGTCATACAATTTTATGATATAGAACTATCTACATGTATTAATTATTTATATTTCATTAATTAAAAATATAAAAAATTTCTGAAGTTGAAAATTAAATTTTCACAACATTTTATTCTAATTTCATGAGTATAATATGTCATGTTATTGAAAGACTCTCACATTATATTTTTTAATTAAAAAATTGGAGAATAAAATAAATAAATTAAAACTATATATTATTATATCCCAACTTTAAAAATATATTTAGAGATGAGATGGGTGAGTTAAACTTCTGTCTGATTCCGATTTGTAGTATGCGGATTGAGTATTGACTAATAATGAGTGCTGATGGGAGCCCAAAAGTTATGTGGCCGGGCACTACTTATCCACGCCACAACCAGAAATTCAGCTGAAAAATGAAAAAACGAGCACAATAATCACCTCTACGGTTCCCTCCTTTTTTTTTTATCCACGTGTCTTACCCTCCTCATCTCAATTCAGAAATAACCATCACACCGTCTTTATTCTTCCACCATCGTCTCGCATTGCAATTTTATAAACCTCTATTCCATTCTTGTAAAGGAATAATAGTATATTATGTTTAATACTAGTATTTGTTACCATTTGTGAAAGGAAAATGGATGATAGAGAACAATAGTAGGGGAAAAGATGGGAACAAATATGAGTGCTCTACTTATACTAAGGAAAAAGGGGAATTAATTCCATCTCCAACATGAATTGATTATTATTACATCCAAAATCCAATTCCAGCATAGGAATAATCCTTTTTCCCCCCCTAAGCCATGCTATGATACCACGTTCCAATTACAATTAGGCAAAAAGCAGTTAATGCCAGTAGTGAAGTTGCATTTCCAAGTTGAAACTGCATTTACTTTTAAGCCTCAAACGCTAATTTCGCAGTGCTAGAATCTGATTCCCTTCCATTCATCATTCATTACCATCACTCAATCAGCATGTGTAAACTGTAAGGCTATTTAATCACTGCATGATGCGAATTCCAAAGAAGCCATTCTCATTTTCTCTCTCTAACTTCTCTCCTCAACTCGTAGCACCTCTTTTATCTTCTCGCCTTTGCTTTGCCTTTGGAATTTCCGTTAAACCTTCTCGCCCCTTCGCCAACATCGCATCACCAGGTTCGTTTTTGATTCTTACTGTTTTTGCTTTAGCTTGAACTTCATTTCTTGTGCTCTAAGTTTTTTAATAGCTGTAAGCATTTCATTTTGTGAAATATTCATCTACTGTAGAGGTAGCTATAGCTTAACTTATAAGGGCTTTTTGTTCTTTAACGATGTAAAAGTCCTTTTGATTCCATATACGTACTTGGTTTCAACATGAAGCTGTTTAAGAACTGGTAGTTATTATAAGATTCTTTAACATTTCGTTTTCTGTAAATACTTCGGAAGAATCTGCTATGTGATGGCTTTGCACTATAATTTTTGTTAAAAAAAAATACTTTGGGATAAGTTTATCCAAACTGGTTCATAGTGTGAGGTTTCTGAAATACTAATAACTTAGAGGGTTAGTAATAAAGAAATTGAATTTTTTTATGATTCTTGGCGCCTATCTAGAGGAATTCCTAGTGTTTGTACATAGTCTAGTTCATTGTGTGCTATAGTTCATTCACAACTAAACCGAGTTACGGTGTTAAAATTCTCTTTCAAGAAAGGGGTTAGAGCTATAAAAGGCAGTGTTGGGAACTTTGCTATTGCAGTAAAATGTAGTCAATGCTGCCGCAATTGCAGATGCGATACTATTGCAGACCTTAAAAATTTTATAATACGTCTGTAATTTAGAATCACGAGCCTGTTTTCAATTCATTTTCTCCTGAATTTTACTTTCTTTGAATTGTATGGTGAGTGTGAGAGTAATTAAGGTTTTAAGGTTGGTTGCATCGTCAAATCCATGCCAATCATCAAATTTCTCTCCACTAGATTGAACCGGTCTCAATTATATGTATGAATGTTTTTGTCTGTGGGATTCACACTTAGCAGTTTTATTGCAATGAAAGTCCTAATTGTTGCCTTTTTGGACTGAATACTAATAGTTTAGTTGATTGGCTCTGTTGAGCATGTCCAATGTTGAGAAAAGCAGGAAGTGAATGCATTCCTTTATCTAGATTTTGGACTCGTGTATTATCCTGCCTATTTTTCGGTACTATATTTCAAAATTTGTGGAACTCGATCGAATTTTACTTAAAATATGCAGCATGTTGGGTTCATTGTTACATGTTGTGGTCATTATATATGCTGGTGTGATTCCTAATTGTTACCATTGTGTAATTCTTTGCCATGGATTTAATCGATCAGGAACTAACCAGTTGCATTCTCAATATTCAATGGATGAGAACCATGATGCTGGAATACATGACCCAAGATCAGTGAATATACGTGGCAATGATAGTGGAAAACAGCCACGTGTATGGTCATCTTCTCCTGAGCATGGATTTAAAACTGATATAGGCAAACAGATATTCTGTAACCGGTCACTGAATATGAAGAACATTGTTGCTGTTGGATTTGACATGGATTATACCCTGGCACAATACAAACCTGAAACTTTTGAATCCCTTGCTTATCAAGGCACAATTAAAAAGCTGGTTTACGATTTGGGATATCCTAGCGAGGTCTGTCCTATCAGTCTTACATCACTTTTATCATGTTTCTCCTTTTTCTTGCAGTAATTATGATGGAGGTGCTGGTGTGATGTGATATGCATTTTTTTTATAGATTTATTAACTCCATCTTGATTCACTTTGTTAAAAGATTTTATTTATTTGCCTATTCTTTTCAGGTATTTTACATTCCGTTATATTTTGTCTAAAAACCTTTATCTCTTCTGCAGTTACTAAATTGGACTTTTAACTGGAAGTACATGGTCAGGGGCTTGGTTCTTGACAAAAAAAGAGGAAATATCTTGAAGGTTAAAGCTGGATATATATTTTCTTTCCATCACTTTCACCACAAGAAAAACATAGCAGATTGCATGGAAACTTTTTGTTTCACTTTCTCTGTTTGACTGTTGAATTGCTGGCTGTATGTATTTAGATGGATCGCCACAAGTATGTGAAAGTAGCCTATCATGGATTTAGGGAGTTGTCAAAAGAAGATAAAGTTGGGACCTACGGAAATACTTTGGTACGCGATTCATTTGACGAGCCAGACTATGCTCTAATTGATACACTCTTTTCTCTCGCGGAAGCCTACTTGTTTGCTCAACTGGTTGATTTTAAGGATTGTAATCCTGGAAAGATTCGAGAGGGCGTTGAGTGAGTCTTATTCTTGCTTGCATGAATTTTCATTTTTAGAATTCGGTATGCTTTTTGATATCAACTAAATGATTCTAGGAATTGCTCAACTGGTTTTTATTTTTTTAAAGGGAGGAATTCTTCATTATATTTTTAAAGGAATTTAGTATGATGTCAATTAGTAATATATATTACCTTCCTGGCAGATTTGGCTTCTTTATGGGTATGAACATATAACTCTGTCATAATAGGGCTTGGAGCTAAATGATAATCTTGTTTGTAAACTGTTGAGACATGAGTAGTAGGCAGGTGAAATAAATGGATAGTGGTATAGTTAACATAAAGCCATTAATTTTTATTTCAAAAAATTGGAAAAACCATTGTTGGTTGTAAAAATAAGAGGGATGGGCATTCTATATATTTGCATAGAAACGATCAAACAGCTGATAAATAGCTACATTATATGATTAAGATACACACAAACCTTTATTATGGCATAATTTAACCCATGTAGTCGACTCGACCTAGTGGAAAGGAAAGGGTTTGGTGGTATTTATTTATACATGTATTCTTGATAAATTGTCTTTCCAGTTATGCTCGCATGTATAAAGATGTTCGAGCTGCAGTTGATTTGTGCCACCGTGATGGGACGTTGAAGCAAATGGTTGCTAAAGATCCTGGAAGGTATGAATACAAAATCACAATGAACAAATAATTATTATGCAAGCTATGGGTATCAGACTCCCAGTGTAATAACTTTCTCTTTTTGAAAAATGTGTTTTTAAATTTCATATATCATCCATGAATTCTTTATTGAATTATTCCGAATTGGTCAGTCTTCTGTTTAAATTTTTTCTATCAGGTATATCAATGAAGACAGCGCGATAGTGCCTATGCTTGAAATGCTCAGAGAATCTGGACGTGCAACATTTTTAGTGACAAATAGGTAGTTATGAATTATCTATGTAAACATAGGATTTTTTTTATTAGTAAGTAGTGAAAATATCTTGGTGTTACTATAGATTGATGGGACAATCAAATGTGTAGTGCTTAGCCGGAATTGTAACGTGCTTGATACTTAATGTTCAAAATTAGTAGAATACAATGAGTTTCTGGGTGTTGTAAGATTTCAAGAATTGAAAAGTATTTAAATTTGTAGGAAATTGATTTGACAGAAAATATTGTAATGGGTTATCTCAAAAAACACTAGGTGGTATCCTTGTCTACGGACATTTTAACTATGATTTTTGATACTTTCATATTTCTTTTGCAGCTTATGGGACTATACAAACACTGTCATGAATTTCCTCTGTAGATCCAGAATGGTTGTTGGCAGTAACAATTTTGACTGGCTTCAATACTTTGATGTTGTTATCACTGGCAGGTCATGTTCTTCACTTGGCAGCTATACCCCAATTACATTTGTTTTGTTTTTTGGCCTTTACATTCCTATGGTGCACAAATTATGTTACAAGGAATCAATGACCTTTCCAACCGTTTACTTTAGTCCTTGTGTTGTTCAGTGAATTGTATTTGCAATTTTTTAGTCAGACTACAATACACGTCTTCCTCCCTTTGATGACACATCACATGACACTCATTTTATACACCTGATAATTTATACTCCATCCATCTTTAAATATAAACTCTTTTCTGAGACTTGTTTGTTCTTTTTTAAAAGACTTCTTTCAAATTGTAAATCATATTAATTCTTTCTTTACAAAATACCACCATTTATTTTACACATGGAAAAGATGAAAAAATTTCTCTCTCTTGTGAGGATGAGTGCAAAGAGTAAGATAGTTAAATGACGAGGCTAATAATTAAAAGTGAAATTTTGGAAAACTTGTACACATTATTGACAAATTTATTGCTATTAACAGTATTAACCAAATAAGCAACTGTTGTTAATATCTGTCAATTTGGTGAAGAAGTATTATATTAAGGGACATAAAGAGTAAGAAACATTCAAATAATGTGTTTTTTATCTTGAATGTTAACTTTTGGGTTTCTGATAGCATGCTATAATGCTGTAATTATGGATTTGCTTGCTAACCTTTTCAAGTCCACTATCCTACCTCCTACAGTGCAAAGCCAGGATTTTTTCACGAGGAAAATCGTGCCAACCTATTTGAGGTTGTGCCTGAGACTGGAATGCTACTCAATACAGATAATGGCTCTCCTATGCCCCAGGTTAGCACAATAGCACATCATTTCATTCATTCTTTTATATCTTGCATAAAGATTTGTGTCATTATCATCTTTTTTTTAAATATTGAAAGGTGGGTAACATCTCAGCAAGGTTATTCACAGAAGCAAAGAGTCATGCTTGTCAAGTTTTCCAGGTACAATCATCATCCTACATAACATGAAATTAATTTTGTTTAGGATTATGCTCATCTATTTGAAGTTAATGTTATCTTAATACTCAGTCGGTATCCATAAATGTTTTATAGTTCAGTATCTCATTACTTACCTTTTCTTTTTACAAGATCTCGGTATTTACCCAGTGTGTGAACATCTGTTGTAGGGAGGCAATGTCGCTCATCTGCATAAACTGCTTTCCATTGAATCAAGTTCACAGGTAGTTGTTGATTTAGAAATAAGAGTACTTGAAGATTGTTGCTATATATACTGAAGTTCACAGTTTGTTGTTCATGTAAAAATCTGTATTCTTTATGTGTAGGTTCTGTATGTGGGGGATCATATTTATGGAGACATACTGCGCAGCAAAAAGGTTCTTGGTATATCATATTAATCCTTAAAACTATTATATCCAATGTATTTTGCACTCTAAGTCTATCTGCCACTCTGCCAATAGTTTTTATGAACCTATGGTATCTTTGATGAGTAGAAACTCAAATAGTAGCTCCTCCTTCCAAATTTAGTATATTTGTGGATTCTCCTTTAAGTAATTTAAAATTGATTGTGATGCAATGTGCTCAACGAGCAGGATGGAGAACAATGCTTGTAGTCCCAGAGCTTGAGAAGGAGGTTAAACTCCTCTGGGAATCAAAGGACACCCGAAAGGTGCTTATTATCTTTTATTACCGCTAATTAGAATTATTTTTTATGTCAAGGCCTGGCTTTATAAAATAAAATAGAAAAAAATGACGGATTTAATTAGTGCACAAGAGTTTGAGTGATCTTTTGATGATGTGTGCTTTTATATTCTTCTTATTCTCCTTCTCAATAAAGACCTGACAAGCTAATTCACATTTAGGAAGATTTTTACTTGAATATTCTTGTGCAGGAGCTTCAGTTCTTGAGGAGTGAGCGTGATCGCATTGAGGACGAAGTACATTATTTGAAGTGGTCTCTCAAGTTAGTATAACTCTGGTCCTCTCATACAAGTCCTTTCTTATTATCCATCTGCATTATTATAAAGTACTACTGCACTATTTTTCAGATTCAAGAACCCAGATGCTGATGCCAAGCAGAAGTTATCTTCAGCACTTTATAAATTGGAGGTTTGTCTTTTTAAGTCATACATGGAAGTCCAATTTCAGACATTTGATATGCACCTTTTTTTTTGGCAGCTTGAAAGAGAGAGAATGCGATTAGTCCATCAAGAAGCTCAAAGAAAATTACATCAAAAGGTAGAAAGTTCACCTGTAGTATTTTTCATTTTCTTTATTTCTCTTTTTACTAGTCTGCTACAGTTACAATATATCCAATGGGAATTGTATAATTGCCGTTGATCATTTTAATAAATAATTGCAGTTTCATGAACCATGGGGACAGCTTATGAAAACTGGTTATCAGAATTCTCGCTTTGCTCATCAGGTAAAATGAGACTTCTTTGGTAGTTTACGAGTAGACGCTCCATTCCCAAACCTGTATCCAAAAGGAAAGTGCACTTATAGTGGTATCTTTCTAATTATTATTAGAGAGGCTGTTAGGGGGATTTACTATGGTTTATGTGAATAGCACACTAAAAATACACCTTTCTAGTATCACAGCAATGTGTAAAACAAAAAGTTTTAACAAACCTAGACTTGGTTATTTCAAGAAGAAACTTGTAAAAGTTACATATGCTTTTCTGCATTACTCATGAGTCATAACGTTAATGTCAATTCGGACTCACTAAATGATTCTTTTAATGAACATGCCTTATATGCATAATGCAGGTTGAGAGATTTGCCTGCCTTTATACTAGCCAAGTATCTAACTTGGCCATGCACTCTCCAGACAAGTATTACAGACCCAGTGAAGATTTTATGCAGCATGAATTTGGCATTTTGACTTGTGAACCACGAAAAATGTAAGTTTAGGAATTTGGAGCAGCATCCCTTTGGATTTGGAATGTTGGATTCTGATGGGTCACGCGTTTCTGATTCCCATTCCCCATCTCTAGCTCGTTTTAGTCATTCAAAGTGCCATATGATATTTTAAATACTTGCTACAAGGGAAAAAAAACCCTAGATTTTATCATTAAATTGTGTATAGTTTGGTCCACCACTAATGTGGGGGTGCCAGTGTGCAGTAGCAATTTCAGAAATTGAGTTTCTTCATTTAATATACTTGCAGATGATTAGTTACTAAACAAAGTGTAAATGAGTTTTCATTGATATTCACTAATCTTTTGACACATCATTATTTATTCATTTATTATTCAGTAATTAAAAGGATCATTATAAATATGTTATGATACTTGTGGTCTGTGGAGGAAAAAAATGAATTGTATAATAAATAAATAAATTAACTAAGCAACAGGAGGCAAGCCATGTCAGCAAAGAGATGGTAGGCAAAGTTAGTTAAAGGAAATAAACAAGAGCAGGATCCTGAGTTTGGGGTATAAGAAGCTGATATATGAAGGCTTCCAACCCTAAATGGAAGGGAAGTGAGAATGACACATAAGAAAATGTAGGGGAGTGTATTTCGATCTCTGTTTTGTTCCTATTCTCCTACTGAGAGTGCACCTTTTTCTCTGCATATTCTTCCTTATTACATAATTGTATCTCTGTACTTGGGAGATGTTATTATCCTAATAGCAATTTCTCTTATCTACTAAATAAAGTAAGGATTTTATATTTAGTCCATTTGAGTGTTTAATTTCCTTGCATATTTGCATTGATGCCAATTCCATGCTGTCATCCGAAACTACAAAATAATGTATCGGTGTTTGTGAATAGTTGAATATCAATGTGCTTTTATCAATCAAAATATATAATTGAAAGTGTGCCAACATATATAGATTTGTGTCCAAACCAAATGTACCAAGTTCCATGCTATCTAAAAAAAAGATAAAATGTACAAAATTCCACGTAATCAGAAGGAACAAAAACGAAGGCCGTCAAGTCATGCTTGTCATTTGAAAGGAATAAAAATGGCATCCATTTAAATAGGTGCTAGAGTGATAAACTTTATCTCATCTTATGTAATGAATCTTTCGTGCAATTTTCTCGTGTCAAATTGTGAGGTCAAACCCGAATACAACAGCCTGGCAGAATTTGACCCCATTTGGCCGATAATGACACCTGTTGTGTGTTAGCATATTATTCTGTTGAATAAAGTGGCTCGTGTTGAATCGCGCATACCATAAAATAGATACGACTAGTGGCATAAACAACTTGTACTGTTGAATCGATCAGACCATTGAACATGTATAAATCAATGTGATTTGGTCGGTTTTTTGACTTATGGTTTCTTGGACTCAAACAGGTTTTTGCAATTTTTTTTAAAAAAAAATGATTTTTAACTAAGTGACATATAATTTTCATAATGCCATTGATCAATTTTATCGTATCACAAAATTTCTCATCATTCTTATACGTCTCTTTTGTTTGGTGGCACTCCTTACATAGAAAAAAAAAAGTAAGAGTGTAGCAAGTTAGTTTGATTTGATTTTTTGAAGAATGAATCCAATTTGATTAAAAATTAAGAAATTTATTTATAAAATTTGAATCAAATACTATAATTTTTATACTATTAAAACAATTACATAACCTACAATAAAAAAAATAATATATAACGATTTTTTTGACTAAACATAATATATAATGATTTAAAAATATATAAATATAAAATATTTTTAAAGATAATGATCTCTACTCTATTTTACACGAACAAATATTTAATTTTAAAAATTATTTTAAAACCAAAAATCATTTCAAAACCAAAAATCAGAAAAAATTAAAAATTCACAATTACTTCAAACAGACTCTGAGTTATTAGACCTAAATGATTATTAAATTTCACTTAAGATTGGATCGACTTAGAGTAACCAAATTTAATTATCGAGCGAATTAGTTTTTTTTGCAAGAATTTACTTTTCTTTCTATAGAGCCACCGATTACTAGTAATTATTTCTCCTAAGAACGAAAGAGTTTAGGAAAAAAAAAAAACAAATGAATCTAAAATTAAAATTTTGCTCAAAAAAATAAAATTTAATTTAAACAAAATTCTGGTTGAAGTTGAATCTAATTTTCAACGCTGGTGTGAGAAAAATAAAGAGTCGACATATTGGAATTTTGTCTTTTGGGTTTCAAAGTTGGCTTGTATTGTTGATCCATATTCCTCAAAAAACTTTGCGAATGTGAAAAAGTAGTGATTGAAACTTGTATGGAGTAGTAGAGTGGGCGTGTACATATCTATCTATAATTAGATAAAGGGTAAGGCATACAGAAACAGAATAGCTGTTTTCAACTTGTAAGAAATGGACCTAAGAATAATATTGGGAAAGAAAGAACAACTTATCACTACCCCAGTGATTGGTTAATTCGTGGTGCAAAGTCAACATAGATGATAAAGATTCGAAATTTGTATAACATGATATCATTTTTTTTAAATGACAACATGACATCAGATTTTTATACCATATTGATAGTTTGTATATCATATGTTCAAATCATCACATTTATTTGTGAGTTTTTTTTAATTATTTTATCTATAAAAATGTATGACAATTATATTCAATTTACAATACCATGATATAAAAAAATTGATAATTTTTATTGGATATCAACATAAAATTTATACCGTCGTAAAATTAGTCTATATTTATCTGTAACAAAATAATTTTTTTTTACTGCATCGATAACAAAATTAATTACTCACCCACTTATTTAGATAATTATTTATTCACATTTATTCTTGTTAAACTCATTTACAAGTTTAATTTATGATTTAAATTATTATACATCTCATTTAATTGTATAGTAAAACGAGTCATTAATTGTGAGGGTATGTTTGATGAACTAGCATAAAAATAACTAATTTTTACTTATACTTCATTACATTTCATTACATGCGAAACTTTATCTATATTTTGTTACACGTGGTATATTATATATATGCCTTGCAAAGCAAATCACCATCAGATGAAACTCATATAGAAATGTCAAACATGGATTCAATGTAATATTTTAGAATAAAATATATATAAGTAAGAAAAATAATTAAAAAATATTTAATCTTAATTTTCAATCAAATACGTCAACTTTTTAATTATAATTTTTGTTTATATTTTATTAAGGAGGTAGTAACGTAAGATATTAGTTTGATTAAATAAATGAGTTTTTACCTTTTTTATTGTTGTTGTTTCAATTCAAATTATATAGCATATGTATAGGTTCTGGAATCTTTTTTCTTTTTTTTCTTTTCATATAGCAATAGGTTCTGGAATCTAGGCATACAAGGAGACCAAGCCATGGTTGGTTAGAAATCAACAAATTTGTGGCCCCAATACCAACTTGAATTGGTAGTGGAGTTATCATAAAGCTTCTGAAATAGAAAGCAAAGCTCAAGTTATGCGTGGATGATAAGGATTCTGAATATATCAGCATCACCTCACCCCTTGCCATTGTTAACAAGCTCAATCATTATTGAAAAAAATAATAATCCAGAGTCACACGAATTAAAGAGATAACTTCTAAAAAACTCTCAAATCAATTAACATAATTGGTGACTGTACTAATTAATGAGTATTATGAAATTATTAAGTAACCAAATTGAATTATTTAGTTGATGTGCATGGTTTTAAATTGCAGTTGTAATTAACAATTTAATAGGTTTTTGCCACAACATCACAATCATAATTACAAACCACATTGTTTGAAGCTATCTACATTTTGTTACAATTTATAAAGATTTATATTTTGAAGTGTAATTGTAATCAATATCACCAGGACGGTCACAACATGTTTAAGGACTTAAATGTTATATTGGGACTTTTTTAAATAAATAAAAATTAATATAAGACTTATAAAAAAAAAATAATTTTGCTGCATCTAAATTTTGAACTTTGATCAAGATGGATATAGAACCCTTATCTAGACCAACTAAGTAAAGTGGACATACATAATTGATTTGTCGTGATATATATTCATAATTAAATTGAATTCTTTTAGGGTATTTTTTATCCAAAGTTTTAAAACCTAAAACTCTAATTTAGATTGTTTGACCGTTGAACCAACTCTAAATATCACAATTGCACTTTAAAATTACGAGTGACTCCATTATATTTGAGAATGGTTGTCCTATTCTAGGTCATATAACTTTTTGTTGATGCCTTTTTCCACTAAATGTGACTGAAATAAACCATTTGTTAAAGAGATTTTTTTCGGTTGCACACTTTAAGGATATGTTTAGTTGTGAGAATAAGTTGAGAAGAGAAAAATAAGTCAGAAATAAAGTAGATTTAAGATATTGTTTGATTTAAAAGAAAAAGAAGAAGAGAAGAGATAAAGATGTGAAACATATATAAAGTAAATCTAAGATATTGTTTGGTTTAAAAGAAAGAAAAGAGAATAGCCATGCACGTTGGCCTCTCTCAATGTGGTTCCACTTCCATAATATTACTTCTCAACAAGTTATTCATTCCAAAATGTTCATTTGACACTGTTTTCTTGGTAAACAAACAGGAAGACAACAACTACACATAAAGCCTTATTTGTTGATGTTAAAAAGTGTTCTTTTGTATTGACCCCGCTGAGAATAATACAGGGACATTTATACTAAGATATAATTTATATTTGAAATTAAGTTTAAAATATTTTTAGGATTTATTCTTTATTTTAAGGATATATATGTTTTTGTATAACAAATTCATTTTTTTTGTATAAAGTAATGAATAAAAGTTTAGAATAAAACTTTTTCACAGATAATATATTTTATACATTTTCACACAAAAAAAACCAAAAAAATAACCATTAAGACCAATATATATCCGCCATAAAATAGCGAAAAATTAGATAAAAATATCACTTAATTATCATCACGAGTTAGGTATAAAACAAATTCAAATAATATAGTAACTACCTCATGTATAATTAGTGGAGGTTTTGTGATATATTTTTGGCGATAAATAGCATCCCTCTTTTATAAATATAAAAAAATTGCAGCAATGCAACCACGTTACTACCACTATTTAAAACTATGCCCTACTCTTGTCTCTACTTGAGTGTTAAGTTAATTTGTGTCTTCCTTTTATATATTTGTTAACTCGAATGATACATACACGTATCTCAACAACTTTCAATGTTTTGCAACTTGTCGAGAGTGGAAACAAAAGAAACGGCTCAAAAGATTAAAATTAAAGCACTTTTGTTTTTCTCTATGATCCATTAGCGTGAAATTTTCTACACGGACGCACAAGGTACATGTGCACGTGAACATTCACATCTCCACATGCCAATAGATATGCTATTTTCGTACGGAATTGTCTTTATAAAATAAAACGCACACCAAATACTTCTTTTTGTCCTAATTTTAAGGAACTATATGAAATCATTATCAATGAATTAGAGGGAAAATCACAAGGTATCTGTAAGTTATAGTAGTACTAGTATGTCAAAACATAAAGCATGTTCCACAAAAAATTCAATTAATTCCTTGGTGTTTTTTGGTTAATTAATGAAACGCCCTTAAAGTTTGTATGAATATATCCTTGGTGGGTTTAGGAGATCCTTTTATATGTCCATCTCAACTTTGTTAAGGTGGGGTGAAGAAACTTATCATTGAGATTCCATGAGGACATTCCGCATTTTATTTTATTTTACATAAAAACGCCCTCCTTTGTTAAATTCTTTAACCTAAAAAAATGCCACTAAAATTAAGATACATGCATGTGATGTGACAAGGAATTTATGATTTTTACATTAAACAATAAACTTTATTGGTTAATGGAAAGTCGGCATTGTGTTTGGTTGCATTTCTTAGACATTATTAATCAAGCCTTAAGCCAATACAAAAAATCATCTAAATCAAATCACCTAAAACCCCCAAAAAAAAAAAGAAGCTAACATAGACGGACACCCATTCTTTATACATATGCGCGATATCGGATTAATCACGAGTAAAAATATGATTAATTCAATAGAATAAATAATTAATTAAATCACAATTAAAAATGTGATTAATTTAAGTATATTATTTATTACAATTTTCAACGTGATTTAAATAAATTATATTGAATTAACTATATTTTTGTATGTGATTAACAAAGTATAAAAAAAAAGTGGGCGATGATGGAATATTTTTGAAAAACCAAGGAATTTAAGAATTTATTTATCCCATAGTTTTGATTGGAAAGCAACGGTTATAGCAAGCATGAACACACAAACTACAACCTCAGAACTCAACTCTTCCACTACTATATAAAGGGTAGCTACCAATGACACTCTCCTTAAACTTGTAACTAACATTGATTTTTCATTACCGTTATATATCGTGTTTGTTGGTTGGTACACAACTATGGCGTCGAGCTCGAATTGGACCCCGAAACAAAACAAAAGATTTGAGAATGCATTGGCAATCTTGGACAAAGACAGTCCAGATCGTTGGCAGAAGCTGGCTAGAGCTGTAGGAGGGAAGAGTGTTGAAGAAGTGATAAGACATTATGAGAAGCTTGTTGAAGATGTAAAGCTGATTGAGGAAGGACTTGTTCCTTTGCCTAATTACAGAAATAATGTTGGCAGCAACAAAGGTTACACTTACATAATGGATGAAGACAAAAGGTTCTTACTTCTTAGTTACTTCAATTTAATTTATTTATTCAACACCTTTGCAAGTACATTTCAAGGTAGATTCTCTACTGACTTTATTAAAAAAGAAAGAAAAGTCTCTCTCCTAATGTTTATAGTGAGCTGCACTATGTGCAGCCGACTTATTTGGTTTTTCTGTTGTTATTTCTATCAGAGTCTGATTGTATTTATCATGATGCAGGATGAAGGCTCTAAGTCTCCAGTGAAGTGTGATAATATAAATACAAGATTGGTTGAATAAAATATTTGATATGTTTCTCTCTCTATATATAAAACATATGAAAATGAGAGGACTTATATATATATATATATATATATGAAGTATCAATGTCTTGTATTTCCTATACATAATACATGTAAAGATGAAGTTGTTCCAAGAACATGCCAATTGGTAAATAAAAAAACATTGGCATTGGCGATATAGCCAGTGATTCTTTTCAGTCTCAGGACTTACCAACTTTAATTGGAATAAGTGATCAGATAATAGAAGAAAAATACAAAATAAAATAAGAAAAGTAATCAAAACTGTGAAAGTAGTTTAATGCATGAGCAGTGCTCCATGTTCGAAATTAAACAATTTAAATAAAGGAATGACGAAAACAATTAGACAACTTTTGGAATGTAAAAAATTTCTTGATGGGGATGTGATCATATAATTCATAAACTCTTCATAATTTAAATAATCATTCAAATTCGAATCTTAAGTGCAATTCTGTTAAAAACCGGACGGTTAACCAAAAAAACTCTTCATATATAAATTTTTAAGGCTATAAGAATTTTAAATAAAAAAACTGTCATGTAATTATTATCTTCTGATATGAGCTTCAATGAAACAAATAAATTATAATCACTTGGTCATTATTTTCATATAAGTTGTTTTATAAATTGACTTCTGATATACAATAATTTCCCTTACATTACTTCTAAATTGATAAGTTGTTCCATAACTTTGCCTTTTTACTTCAACAATTATTCATAAATATTATAAAGAATGGTTAAATTATGATGTTGTTTACCGAGTAGCATACTCAAAATGAATTTGAATCTTTAAAATGAATAATAAAGTGTCTATTGCAATTTTTTTATTTTTTAATAGTGTAAGGTGAAAAAATTAAAAAATAGTTATTTTAACAAAAACTTATAATTAATTATGATGTATCTTTAATATTTATCCTCAATTTTTTTAATAAAAAATTGATAAGAATTTAAAAAAGCACCATCCCTTGAAAATATATAATGTACTATAAGATCAAATTGTATAAAAGTGTATATTGGTCTAATTCATTAAATTGTATCTTACATTCATTTAAGATCACTTGGTATGCATTCTAAGTGAGAAAGGGATTATATCATGCACAAACTTAGTGACAAGAAGGGTGTTGGCGAGCCGATTTAGATCAGTTTTGGTTGAATCCATTGCTTTAATTGATCGAAAATATATAGATTGGGTTCAGTTGGATTTGCATATTTTTTTTGACAAAATTTGAACCAAATTAAATCAATATATAATATTTTATCACAATAATTAAGAATTTAGTTTTGTTAAAATTTAGTTTCCTCCATCAAATAATATTTTAAGACTTTACCAAATACAAATTAAAACCACAAGTTCACAACATCAAATTAAAACACATGAATAAGACATAGTGGGATCAAGTTGAGATAAATAATACAAAGGTATTGAATAGTTAAAAATAAAAATAAAATGAAGTGTAATATGTACGGATCAAACATACGGGTTCGTGGTATTAAAATTCAAAATTTGATGCTCAAACTGAACATGTTCATATAATGAAAATTGAATTTCATATTCCTACTTCCACAATTCTTGAAAAATCTAATTTTGCCATTGTCATTTTCATTAAAAAAAATTGGACTTTTTTTTACCCTACACAAATATAAAATTTTTGGTATGGAATTTTGTTTTCCAAAAATTCGATTTATAAATTAATATATTAAAAATTTGAAATTTCTAATATGTAAAAATAAAGAGAAAAAAATGTACATACCGGAATGTAAAATAAATTGAGGAAAAAAATTTCATATCGAAAATTTCAAAAAAACGAAATTTCCTTATGTTTCATACCGAGAATTTCAAAAATTCAAAATTGTCGGTATGTAAAAAAAACTGAGAAAAAAATCTCGAATACCAGAAAATAAAATTTCAGGTAAGTAAAAAAAATGAGAAAATTTTTTACATAGTGTAAATTTCAAAAACTAAATTTCTAGTATTTAAAAAAAAAACATCGACGTGGGGTAAAAAAAGGATGATTTTGTTTAAATTTTTTGTATTTTCTACAAAGGTATTTTTAGATGTCCTTACAAAAAATAATAAAATATGGGTGTAAGAGTTAAAATGTGGAGTATGAAATTCAATTCTCTCTCATATACAATTTGATGAAAATACCTTGTACTCCCATATTATACTCATATTCCCATAAATTTGATGAACTATCGTATCTACCCTCAATTTCCTCATTTGAATATGCATTGAATCTAGAGGAATTAGTTCATCTGTCAATTCACAAACACAAGGTAACATATATGTTCTTTTGAGAGAGCAACCACATGCGGATTTATCGGTACACACCCATTCAACTTTTTTGTATTATTCAACAATGTGTTTTTGAGCTTCTCTTGATACAAATGTATTTAATCTCTGATAAAATGGATTATTGTGTTCATGCTTTTTATCATAGAATTTTTTTTGAAATGCACCCCTAATTTTTTTAAGTTGCAACCTTATCATGTTGTTCATAGTCTTCTAACGTTTACACATGTTGCCCATGTTGTGTTCCAACATTAACTTCAATTTTCAGTAAATTGTAACCATGAAACAATTCAACAATATATAGTAAAATTACAAATTCGATATTTTATAGTGATATGAGATACTTATTAGTCGTTGTGTTTCCTAAATGCATCACTCGATTAGTCCATGCTTCAACAAATCTTTGTCTGTGATGAGTCAACCAAGTCTCTTTCACATAATCAACAAACACTAAATTATCAACACATGCTTACTCAAACATGTGCAGACGCATGATATACTATTTTTCATCACTATAATACATAATGACTTTCCACATGTTCAGTACCAAGTCTTGTTTATCCTTTAATACATACTGTTTGCATTTTGCTCAAACATTTTTGTCGATATGAAATCGACAAAATAAATTACCAGCATATGGAAATACAATACCAATTGCAATGAGAGTAATATGTGCCTTGGTTCAACATTATATTTTATTAAGTCATGAACTTTTATTTTTCTCTTCTTCATCTAAACGTCCAACAAATGCGTGCCCCTCCAAAATATCAGGTAATTCATGATTGTGAACTCCACAAATTACTTTTAATGTCCATCATAAACCATCTTTTAATGGTTTTGATCTAAGCTTGAAAGGACAACACTTTTTGTTGAACTTCGAGTTAAACTATCAACATGTTTGTATTTTACTTGTTTGTCACAGCCTAATATTAATTTATTCTTCTTTCCTTTCTCTCATGTCTCTTTATTTGATCTAGTGATGATAAACATCACTCTATATTTTTATACCAATCTTCCTAACCCAATTCACAACAGCTTTCCGTGTATCAAATATCTGAAGTAAAATATAAAATAAATTATAATAATTAATCAAAATAATATGTTTTTACAATATTAATATTAATTATAATTATTGATACCTCATCTATGTCGAAAATGGTAGTATTGACACATGTTTTATCACATATTAGTAGCGGTTTATCTATATCTATTAAAATTTATATACATAATTTAAAAATATTTTTTTTGAGAAAAAAAGTTGTGTATTAGAAAACTTTTTCGCAAGTTTTCGATAGTTTATGTTTTCAAATTTATGTACCGGAAAACTTAAAAAAAAAAAAAAAACCAGTACACATCTTTTCAGTCTTCTGTATCGGAAGACTTATAAAAAAAATTTCGATATGTTTCTATACCGAAGAACATAAAATAAGTTTTTCTGACATTTTTGGAAAACTTGATTTGATTGGTCCAAAAATATTTAAATTGTGAAAAAAAAATTGAATATGAGTTTATAAAATAATAAAATAATCTAAAGGTAAAATTGACATTTTAGAAATATTGTGGGGTATGGTATAACAATGGAGCTATAGGGTAAAATTTTCCAGTTTGATTCGGATTTGGACTAACATTTTGTAAAAGCCCCCCCCAGTACGAAACGTCTTGTACTATTGGGCTTCTGATGTTTGGGCCAACAATGCATTAGTTCACGTGTAACACGCAAAACGAAGTGACGTGAGACAAAGCAAAGTGAAACCACAAAACACAACACCAAAGATCGACCAAGACGAGAAGATGAAGAAAATCCGTACACCAAGTTTCGGTTAAAAAGAAGAGTGAGTTTGATTTGATCTTAAAATTGATTCACTCCCAACGATTACACCTCAATCACATTAATGTTTATAAACTCTTCCAATTCTATCCTTCCCAATCCCTCACTCCTTTTCTTTTTAATCCTTCACATATTTTTCTCTGCACAATCTCTTTGGAATGTTCGATCAATAACTCATAGTTTCAATTATCATTATTATTAGATTAGATTAGATTATTATCATAGTGACCCTGTAATTAATCTTGAATTGAATCCCTCACTTATGGGCGAAGAGACACAAATTCAACCTCAACCACAAACCCTAATCGGAACGGAGATTGAACCTCAGCCTCAGTCACAGCCACAGCCACAGCCACAAGAGGCTTCTTCCAATAACACCGTCGCCGCCACCGCCGCCGGCGCTATTATTCCCGTAGAGTCCGAACTCAGCAATGTTCCAGCACACATCAATTCACCGGCTACCAAAATCCCCCTCCGTCCTCGAAAGATCCGGAAAGTCTCGCCAGATCCTACGACAACCTCCGAATCTCAATCGGAAACACCAAAATCCGCCACTTCCACTGCTAGCAAATCATGCGGACGAAACAACAACAAATCGGTTCAACAACAAAGAACCCTAATTGTTCCAAGAATCGTAGCTAGGTCACTTTCGTGCGAAGGAGAAGTCGAAATCGCACTTCGTTACCTTCGCAGCGCAGACCCACTCCTCTCCCCTCTCATCGACATTCACCAACCTCCAACATTCGATAATTTCCATACACCATTTCTTGCCCTAACCCGTAGCATATTGTATCAACAACTGGCATTTAAAGCGGGAACTTCAATTTATACACGCTTTATTGCTCTATGTGGTGGTGAAGCTGGTGTTGTTCCTGAAACTGTTCTTGCCCTAAATCCACAGCAACTTCGTCAGATTGGGGTTTCTGGTAGAAAAGCTAGTTATCTCCACGATTTGGCTAGGAAGTATCAGAATGGAATACTTTCTGATTCCGCCATTGTAAATATGGACGATAAATCGCTTTTCACAATGCTTACTATGGTTAATGGGATTGGTTCTTGGTCTGTTCATATGTTTATGATTTTCTCGCTGCATAGACCCGATGTTCTTCCCATTAATGATCTTGGTGTTCGGAAGGGGGTTCAGATTCTTTATAATCTTGAAGACTTGCCTCGACCGTCTCAGATGGATCAATTGTGTGAGAAGTGGAGGCCTTATCGGTCTGTTGCTTCATGGTATATGTGGAGGTTTGTTGAAGCCAAGGGAACTCCTTCGAGTGCCGTGGCTGTTGCCACTGGTGCGTTGCAGCAGCACCAGCTTGAGCAGCACCAACAGCAACAGCAGCAGCAGCATTCACAACAACAGCTTATGGATCCCATGAATAGCATGTTTAATATCGGGTAAGATGTGTCTGTGGGTGTGTTTAATTGAGATAGAGTCATAGTTATTTTCTTAGGATTGCATTTGTTGCATGCTAATGGCTATCTACAATTGTGATGAAATATTACTCAATTGCTTAAGAGCTTTCATATGTTGGTCTTCCTTTTAGTTAATTCAGGAACTATATAGAAAAAAGTGGAAAAGTGGAAAAATGACCTGCCTTCAGCTGTTCGTCATCCTTTTAGGTAATTTAGGTCTTGCATAGAAATTGTAGATTCAGGGTTTGAAAAAATGACCTGACCTCTGAGCAAGCCAATGTAGCTTTGGTGAATATTCATGATTGCATTTTTTTAATTCTCGCTAGGTGTGCTTCTTTGAATTAATTTGAGAAAAGCTTCTTTTTGTTATCTTTGTTTGTTGCACTAGTTACACTCGTCAGGGCATGCAGTTCCATCTTACGGGGCACGCTGTATTCTTTCTTTCTTTGATTAGGTATGCCTTAAGAATTTTGGTGCTCATTTTTCTCTTTCTGTAGGTCTTTATGTCCGTCTTTTGGAAAAAGGAAACATGTTTAATAGTATCAAACTGCAGTAAATAGTTGATGAAAATAAGCTTCAGTCAATGCCTTTGCCCTTCAGCTGATGGCACTTGGCACTTTCACTGAGGACTTGATGGATGCAGGATGCTTTACTACTTTATATAATTTCTTTGTTAAAAACAAGATAACCTTTTTTGGAAAAAACTGGCGTAGAATACCTTAGAACAGTGATGTCATTGGAAATATAGATATCTATGTCCAACAAGGACTTTTTGTCTAATAAAAAGCAGAATAATATATGTGCCTTGATGATCTATAATGACAAGATGCCATACATACTTAATTTGATTATCTTGTTATCTAGTTTTGTATGCACAGTTTCATATATCTTTTGATCTTGTGATTAGTGAAAAACAATATCAATGTTAGAATTAATATTTCACACCTTTTGAATTTGGGGATCAACAAGGGACATCTCTTGATTCATGTAGAGTATAGATCATATTATATGAGGGGGAAAACACATGCTCTGGCATTCTCTTGCTTTACTAGTGTGTAGATTTAAAGAAGTGGGGAAGCCAGAATTCATGTAGAAAAGCATGCGATAACATATAAGATAGGAAGTGAAGGAGTAAACTATCATAACGTATTGATTGCCTAGATGTGGAGCAGCAATTTCATGGTTTGTGACGCCGGCACTTGAAGAAGTGCTACCAAAATCTAGCTATCTTCTCTTTTTTTTTTAAATGTCGCGAGTGGTTTATTGGTACTATATTCATATGTTAGGGATGAGTAGTCATTCACTTTTATGCGCAATGATAACATGATTCTGAATAATATATTAATGCCAGAAAGTTTCTAGGCTGAAATGTGCATTATGTTTGCATGGGGAATGAAGGTGTGAGAACTTTTATCTACCAATTTAATTTTTTTAAAAATGGCTTCAAGTTGAGTTTCAGTCAAGCCCTTTTCTTATGGTTGCCCAAATTGGAATAATTTTTTGTTAATTGAGAAGGCAGGGAAAAAACACCGTGGATGCAAGATTAAAGGAATTGATGCACAAGAGTTGCCTCTTGTTCATTTGTTTTCCATTGCAAGACTAGTGGTTTGGTGTTCATGCTATTTGTTAATTGTGCAAGTTACACTGTAGAATGGTCTGGGTTAATTGGTTTGTCATTTAATTTTTGTACGGCTCCTCAAGTGATCTGTAATTGTCAAGAGGAACTAAACAGGTCATATTTAGATATCTTGTCTTTAACATAGTTGGCTTGTGACCTCTTTTTTGGGATTTGCATCCATTATCACCACATTTTGGAAATTTGGTTTTCAGACTGTTCATAATTTTTAGTTTGGTGGTCTGGTAATTGGACTAATTTTGAATGTATTTAGGTGAGAGAAACAGTTTCTCTAATGTGGTCCATCGTCTGAAGCTAAACCTTAACCGATGTTAATGATTATTTTGCTGTAACACATACCTTAAGATTCTTTGTAGAAACTCTTAACAAACCTTAAAACCTATGTTAATGATTATTTTGTAGAAACTCGTAACACTACGAAAGCCAAAAAAGAGTTAAATGACGTGGAGTTTTTTCTTCTATCGGTTATTTTGGTATAGTCTCAAATATATGTTGTATTTTTATTTCTATAGTCTTCTGTTTTGTCTGTTTGTTTTGGATTATGGTTTATGCTCTAGTATGTGATTTGATTGTGTCAACTGTGAAACATGATTTCATTTGTCTGTTTTATAATTATATATGCAAAGTTCAGTTACTCTTAAAGAGGAGTGGTTTGTGAATTCATAGACATAAAAAGACATAAAAGACATGTTTTAATTATATTTTTTTATCTTTTTTGAGGTTTGTCATTAATTTAAATGCATATATTGTAGGGCTGCCTGTGCCTGGGGACAGTGATCGCCAACGAAATAGAGAAAGTTGTCATCAAGCTTCGCTAGCAGTAGCTGGAACATGGACATTGCATTGAAGGATTAGTGTATGATTACATTGAAGGATTAGTGTATGATTGCCTTGTGTTTAATAAAACTTGTGCAAGATTAATAAAGGCTAGTTTTGTTTTGTTTATCACCCGTTGCAATGTTCAGACGCCAATTTCAAAAATTGATTTGAGTAATGCTTTTAGCCACTATTATTACATTAATTTTTGAATGAAAGTATATTTGATCCTAGTTGAAAGTATATTTGATCCTAGTTTAAAGTAGGTCGGGAAGCGTGATTTCGTCTTTTCATATATGAGATTTTTGGTTGTTTTCTTATTTATTTTATTCTATAACAATATAAAAAAAAATTGATGAAAAATAATAATTATTTTCTTTGTCATACATGTTTTGTGTTATGATTTATTGAGATTTTATTTTGTGTCAATAATAATAATAATAATAATGTTGATGATACATTTATATATAGGTAAAAATGAATTCACGAGAACAAACTAATGTGATGCTATATCTAATGTTAGCAAATGTTTTTAGAGATTATTGGATTAGTGATGCTATATCTAATGTTAGCAAATGTTTTTAGAGATTATTGGACTTTGTTTAACAATTTTTACAATAGTGAGAGGAATTAAGGAGAGAATTTTTAGAGAGTTTGATCAATAGAGATGATGTTATGATAGTGATAGATAGAGAAATCACACTTTTTTTCAAGTATATAAAATTACTTCATAAATTATTTACAATTTATTGATAGTGAGTCATTATTCAATTGTGATAGATAGATAAATCCCAATTTTTATGATAGTGAGTCATTCTTCAATTGTAATGGATAGAGAAATCACAATTTTTGCAAATATATAAAATTACTTCATAAATTATTTCCATTTTTTTTTAGATTTTTTTCCAATATATCCCTTTTATTTTTTTCAGTTTCCCAATATGCCACTGTTTCAAAAAAAAATTCCCAATCTGCCCTACATTTTGGGCTAAACAGGATGTCGCAGAGGGGGTGCGACCAGCTGAAGGCCTACAAATTTTGGGCTCAGTGGGAGGTCGCTGGCTGGGGGTGCAACCTCCTACTGGGGGTGTGTTTTTTTGTTGTTGTCTTTTTCTTGTTTTATATTATTTTAATTAATTAATTATAATAATAATAATAATACATTAATAATAATAAAAATAATAATAAAAATTAACAAATAATAATAATAATAATAATAATTAATTAATAAATAATAATACATTAATAATAATGATAACAATAATAATAATAAATTAACAAATAATAATAATAATACATTAATAATAATAACAATAATAATAATAATTTAACAAATAATAATAATAATAATTAATAAATAATAATAATAATTAATTAATTAATAAATAATAATACATTAATAATAATGATAACAATAATAATAATAAATTAACAAATAATAATCATAATAAAAATTAATAAATAATAATAATTAATTAATTAATAATACATTAATAAATAATAATAATAATACAGTAAAACTATAAAATTAATGAATTAATTAATTAATTAATTAAATAATTAAATAATTAATTAAATAATTAATTAATAATAGTAAATTAATAAATAATATTATTATATTAATAAATAATAATAATAATAATTATTATTATTAAATATAAATGATAATAATAATAATTATTATTATTATTAATTAATGATAAATGAGAATAATTAATTAATTAATTAATAATAGTAAATTAATAAATAATAATAGTAAATTAATAAATAATAATAATAATTAATAAATAATAATACATTAATAAATAATAATATATTATTATTATTATTATAAATGATGACAATTAAAAATAATTAAAAATAGAAAATTATATTAAAATTTTAAAGAAAATACATTAAAAAAAATACATCAAATAAAATGAAACAAAATAAAAAAAATACATTAAATTATTGATGTCCACCTAAATGACCTCTAGTTCCACATCTAGGATGTCGTGGAAATGTCGCCCAAAGAGCAAACGCATTAGAACAGAAATGGACGCTACAGAAAAAGTACCACGAAAATGCGGATTATGTCAGGTATATGGTCATATTAGGAAAAATTGTTCAAACGCTGCTGGCACATCTACTCAAATTTGATGTATTTTTTTTTAATGTATTTTCTTTAAAATTTTAATATAATTTTCTATTTTTAATTATTTTTAATTGTCATCATTTATAATAATAATAATAATTATTATTATTATTATTATTATTATTATTTGGATTTATTATTTTTATTATTAATGTATTATTTATTACAACTATTATTATTATTATTATTATTTGTTAATTTATTATTATTATTGTTATCATTATTATTAGTGTATTATTATTTATTAATTAATTAATTATTATTTATTAATTTTTATTATTATTATTAATATTTGTTAAATTATTATTATTATTATTAATGTATTATTATTATAATTATAATTAATTAATTAAAATAATATAAAACCAGAAAATGACAAAAAAAAAAAAAACCCCTTGTAGGAGGTCGCACCCCCGGCCAGCGACCTCCCACTGGGCCCAAAAATTGCAGGCCTTCAGCTGGTCGCACCCCCCACTGCGACCTCCTGTTTAGCCCAAAAAGTAGGGCAGATTGAGAAATATTTTTCAAATTGTGGCATATTGGGAAACTGAAATAAAAAAGGGATATATTGGAAAAAATCTCCATTTTTTTAGCATTTTTATTTATTTATAAAAAATTATATGAATGTTATTTTGAAAAAAAAAGTTAAATAGATTATAAGGACAAATTTGTCATTTTATCAAAATATAAATCATATCATCTTGTTATTTGTTGTGTATCAAACACTGAATATGATAAACTAATCTTATCAAGTTTATTATCATGTGCACATATGACATGATAACTCTTTATCCTGTCCATATCATATCTTGTCTCTATCCTGCTACTTATCCTATCATGTGGCTATCATATCCGGTCCATCAAACGGACCTGTAGTCTCTCGTTAATTTAATTTTTATGCACGAGTGTGATATAAGAAGTTTGGAATGATCTTTTAATATATTAAAAGTTCAATTTATTTTAACATTTGTGGATAAGTAATTGATATATCGTTAAATAAATTAATGAACTAATACATAACTTAAATTAAATTCTATTTTAAGATTTAACATAATATTTTAAAGAATTTAACTGTATAACATCCTGTTCAATTCTATTATTTAACAATATGGACAAAATAAAGTTATTAAGGGTCTGTTTGATAGTCAGGATAACGAGACAGGATATGATAATCCGTTTTCAACCGGATAAAGTTAACATATATTTTCTCCTAAATTTATAACTGTGTTTCAGGTTCCACGTCAGATTTTAAACACTAACTATCGTCTGGTCCGAAAATACGGATTTCAGTCCATTTTTATCGGGTGGTACGAAAATCGCTTGAAAAGTCCAAATGAAATCGAGGACCGGAAAACCCTTATAGCATTCTTCTCCTAAATTTATAACTGTGTTTCGGGTTCCGCGTCAGATTTCAAACACTAGCCATCGTCTGGTTCGAAAATACGGATTTCGGTATATTTTTGTCGAGTGGTACGAAAATCGCTTGAAAAGTCTAGATGAAATCGAGGACCGGGAGACCCTTATAGCATTCTTCTCCTAAATTTATAATTGTGTTTTGGGTTTCGGGTCAGATTTCAAACACTAGCCATCGTCTAGTCCAAAAATACGCATTTTGGTCCATTTTTGTCGGGTGGTACGAAAATCTCCTGAAAAATCCAGATGAAATCGAGGACTGAAAGACCTTTATAGCATTCTTCTATTAAATTTATAATTGTGTTTCGGGTTTCGGGTCAGATTTCAAACACTAGCCATCGTCTGGTCCGAAAATACGGATTTCGGTCCATTTTTGTCGGGTGGTACGAAAATCGTCTGAAAAATCCAGACGAAATCGAGGACCAGGAGACCCTTATAGAATTCTTCTCCTAAATTTATAATTGTGTTTCAGGTTTCGGGTCAGATTTCAAACACTAGCCATTGTCTGGTCCGAAAATACGGATTTCGGTTTATTTTTGTCGGGTGGTACGAAAATCGTCAGAAAAGTCCAGATAAAATCGAGGACCGGGAGACCCTTATAGCATTCTTCTCCTAAATTTATAACTGTGTTTCGGGTTTCACGTCAGATTTCAAACACCAGCCATTGTCTTGTCCGAAAATATGGAGGGAATTTGTTAGCACTAGAGATCGGACTCTAGACCTCCTTAATACTTCTTCAGTATCTCCATCCATAATACTGGACTACACATTCTGGGACGATTGAGGTAAAATAAATAAGGGTATTTAATAGAAAAAAGTAATTAATGTTTCCTTAGTAATCTAAAATGATAAATAATATGAGACAAACAAATACTCTAAAAATACTCTAAAGGTGAAATTTAATATGAGACGGAAAAGGGGTAATAGGTCATCGTTTATGAGTTTTAAAGGCTTAAATAGCTTTTTAGTCATTCAAATGTATAATGATTTTTTTTGTCCGTGTAAAATCTTGTTGCCATTCAAATATATCCCCGAAAATTAGAAAAAGTTTATTAGTTTTAGTCTCTATTATTTTGGCATGTTGGAATTAATGTATATAATATGTTGACCATATTGATCTTCATCTTAGTCGTTGGAATTGGAACTATCTTGGATTAATTCCAATATAGATATAGATGAATATTTACGGATTAAAACCAAAACAACGAGGACCAAAAGTAAATTTCTTGTGTTTCAGGGATGATAACAGACAAGAATATATTTAGGGACTAAACTGAAATAAATTATATTATAGGGATTAAAAATTTACTTGAGGTTATTAAACTTAGAAATTTGAATCCTTGTTGTTCATGATTTTTTGCTTTGTTAGGTTTCCTGACTTCTGATTGACAACCATATTCAGGTTCTCAACATTGGCTGATGTAACACATGATCATGCTCCTGAAGTTGATCTTTTGTCTTTCATAAAATCTTCGCTGGATGAACTTGAAGGCACGTCTTGGTAATCTATTTGAGTTTTTGTTATATGATCTTGAAGATAACTTCATTTCATTTTTAAATCCAAAGCATGTCCCCCATTCTTCACTCTCTAGTAATTTTGAACTTTGTGATTTGTCTATTGATTTTGAACTTGATATGCTTTTTTCTATGTGCCGAGTTGTGAGTCTATCTTGTGACTTGTGAATATGCTCATCAATTTTTAATTATGATGCTATGTTTCTGGTATGTGGTGTGGTTCCTATTTCTAATCTCACATGAAGTCTTAAAGTTTGTCAACTTCATTATGAATTCTGGAACACAAAGAAAAGGATGCCTGTGGTGTGCCGCTGAATAAATTTAGGGCAATCATACACATTTGAAAATAGTAGTTTCTCTCTTTGTTTATGCTTTTGTAGTCATTGCTTTAAGTCAATACATCAAAATGGTGCTTAAGTCTTTACGCAAATTATGGATCCTTTTAATCTATATTCTTTTTTTCATTCTCGGAATCACTCTTTCTCAACTTCTTTTCTTATTCCATCTCAATATGCCACCATTTCTCCTCTTTTCTCATCCCATTATACTGTACTAAATTTCCTCTTGCGAAAACCCATAATTACAGAAGTCACAAGTTCAAAATACTTGAATGAAGCACCAATATATTCAACACAACTAGAACTATCGAACCAAAATAACAAATGAAAAAAGACAATAAACTAATCCCAAACATTTTTTATTCATATTTATGATTGAGAGATTGAATCAAACTCCAACCGCAAATGGATAGGGGTACAGCTTGCCAAAACACGTGGAGAACGGTGCCAATGAAGCGGATGCTCATCTCGAGAACCACCGTCAGAGAAATCATAACGCCAAGGGCGTAACCGGTGTGGAACCACAACACGTTTTTCTTGGCGTTGGAGTTTCCTCGACAGATCTGGGGTTGTTTCCACTACCGAGGCACTTGAAGCCCCGAGGGAAGAATAGATTCGCATGAAGAATATTGGTTGGAGAAGGAAAAGAGGACGGCGAAGGAAGAGAAGGAAAAAGTTGTGTGAAGAAGTGCATTATAAAATCCGGTGTTTTGCAAGATCTAAGGGCTCTTAGTCATTGTGCATGAACCATTAAATTTTTTAGTTTACCTAGATGTCACCCTATTCTTAATATAAAAAAGTTATTTAAATATATATATAAATATATATATATATATATATATATATATTTATATATAAACCGTATCAGCTGTTTCTCTTCTCTCTCCTCTCTCACTTTCTTCCACGCTGCCATCGCCATAATCGCTACGCCGTCGTCTTCACACAAAGTCGGACATCTGCATCCTTTCGACTATTGTCTCCCAAAGCACTGCCGACATTGAAGCACCCAACCGCCAATTTGGTGAGCTTGTTAATCTTTCGCAGTTCATTTGAAATGAAGATTTTAAGTTCAAATTTCATCATTTCTTGTTGATGGATCAAATTAAGATGCTGCAAACTTGTGCTAATATCACAATGCTAGTAACAGTGGTTATCAATTTTTGATTTATGCTTGTATATATTGGAATCGAGAAATTTAAAGAATTTCATTATTAGGATCTATTAGATTAGCTTTGAGGGATTATTTCAATATGATTATATATGCTTTTTTTGCCTATCTGCAATTATCATTAACTGTTTTTAGGGTTTAAGGGGACCAATTCCAGAAATTAGTGAAAATAGGGGACCACAACTGCAATTAAGTTCATTAGTTTTGTTGTCTAGCTTGAAGGATATTGTGTGCCTGAAGTTCACCGGGGATATAGAGGACAGTGGCACTCGGAATGATTGGATAGTTGGAGAAAGAATGTCACGCACCGGATTACTCAACCTTAATTGCGGATTTCGAGCCCAATAAAACAATGTTGTTAAATAACAGCTATAGTGACGCTATAGTTTTATGCTTTAGCAGAATTTGAACAAAATACTATTATTCTGCAATACGCTATTTATTACAATGTTGTCAAATAGCGGTGCTACAACAGTATTGCATAGCAGAATTTGAACAAACTACTATTTTCTGTTAAATGCGATTGACAACGTTGCAATAGAAGGCTCTTGATAGATAACATGTTAGAATTGAAACAATGAACAAAAAATGTGAAAGATTGATAAACCAAAAAGAGGGCTCTTTGATCTATGTAAACTCTGAAAATGTTCAATTGAATTAACATAAGTACATTGTGTACTTATATAGGGATCAAGCCTGGGAGGCTCCAGCTAATTGGACCTACTGCAATATAAATAACTCAACAGAATATGTTGACTTGCCATATTCTGCTACAACAGTAAATAACCAACATAAATATCTGTAAAAATGCATAATATTAATATGGCTATTGTAGAGTACAAATGATACTATCATAATTAATCCGGTTATAATTGTAAACTTAAACTACTTTACGTTTATTTTTACAGTTTCTGTGTTATTTAATTTTCCATTATTTTTAGGGTTTGGAGGTAAAGATGAGAGTAATTCAGAAGTTTTCAATTGCATCACTGTTCATGTGGGCAGTCCCTATTGCAATATTATATGCCTTCGACAATAATCTGCTTCCTGGTAAGATTCTGGAATACTTATGCATTTTGTGGGTTTGTATGCGTCCTAAAGTAGTAGTTGACTTGTACTCTAATTTGTGTGCCAAGTATTTTCTTGATATTAACTTGATTGGCAGACCTAGTGAACCTCTTTTAATTAGTGTTGCATCGGTATAGTATTTATGAAAGAAAACTTTGTTGCTTGTTTTTCTGCCTCCTTGTTGAGGAAGAGATGGTATCATATTATTTTTTAAACCATCATGAAAAAATGTATCAAGCCCCGAGGAGTTACACCAATCTCACAAATCCCTTACCTGTGGTCTCAAGCAATAATTTATAATATGTAGTTGACTTTGCACATTGGAGTTAATATTTAGCATTATGTTTTATTTACTTATTTGGAAATGATTGTGGCATGTCAAATTCAAAATGGTGCTGCTCTCTTTTATGTGTATTTTTTCTTTCTTATTTATTGACATAGAATCAATCAAGAAACAATGGATCTGTTTTCATGCATCCTTAAATGTGGTATTGAGTTGACTAATTATGCCATTCACACCACATTATAACCAGAATATGTTGTTTTTGTCATATGCGAAAAAAATTAAAATGTGATTTTTTTTTTTCTTTTCATGTGTGTTGCTGTTATTTTCACATGACAGATGACAATGAATATGGACTTGGATATGCCATAGTTGTCTAACCTCAAATATTGAGGTGCTGAAGTAATTTATGTCAATCATTACTCACATTTGAAAATAGTAGTTTATCACTTTACTGCATTAAGTTAGTACTTCAAAATGCTGCTAAGTCTGTAGACAAATTATTAATCCTTTTAATATATATCATCTTGTCTTTGTGGACTCGCATGTAAATGATCTTCAAACTTTGTGCTCCTCATTGTCTTATTTATTGATTGCTTCTCTTATCTACCCGGACATAACGAATCTCATAATTATCGGATTATGGTCCAACATAAATACACAATGAAAGTTTTGAAACTACCTTAATGTGTTTCCTTTTCGGTAACAGGAACATCCAATTTGTCCCCTCACTCTTTGACACTATTGAGCGGATTTCTAGCTGTCATATCTGTTAACATAGTCATTGCATTTTACATATATTTGGCAATGAGAGAACCAGCAGATAAACACGAGCCTGATCCGAAATTTCTCGCCGAGGCCAAAGCTAGTATAAATCAATCTACAGGAGATGCTCAACAATCTTCCCAGCCTCTTAAGAAACAACAGTAGGTTAGACCTCTTTGTGGTGCTCACAAGTTGTTCATCCTGGGGGAAGAAGAGGGGAGAATGGGGATGAAGGGAGAAGGTCCTGAATTGTGTGCTGATCATACTTCTTTTATGAAGTTTGCACATGATCCATTTTGTGCTAAACGTATATTTCCCAAACATTAGTTTTGTACTACTTTATTTATATATGTATGTTTCCAAAATATTAGTTTTGTATCATCATATATATATATATATATATATATATATATATATATATATATATATATATATATATATATATATATTCAGGTTACTTTTAGTTTACAAGTTTTTTTTGGAAAAAGTTATAGCATCTTATTGAAGAACAATAGGCATGATTTCAAAAGGATAGTTGAGACCGAAGAACAAATACAATTGCTAGAAAGCATAAAAAAATATTGCATATTTTGAAGTATGCATAGTTATCACTGCTATAAATATAATATACATTGAACCTGTCATTAATCCTAAACTATACTGACATCAAGGAAAGATGCAAAAATAGTTATAAGGGTCTCTTGGTCCTCGATTTTATCTGGACTTTTCGGACGATTTTCGTACCATTTAATAAAAATGGACATAAATGCGTATTTTTGGACCAGACGATGGCTAATGTTTGAAATCTGATGCGGAACCTGAAACACAGATATAAATTTAGGAGAAGAATGCTATAAGGGTCTCCCGGTCCTCGATTTCAATCTGGACTTTTCGGGCAATTTTTGTACCACCCCACAAAAATGGACCGAAATCCGTATTTCCGGATCAGATGATGGCTAGTGTTTGAAATCTGACCAGAAACCTGAAACACAATTATAAATTTAGGAGAAGAATGCTATAAGGGTCTCCCGGTTCTCGATTTCATCTGGACTTTTCGGGCGATTTTCGTACACCCCGACAAAAATGGACCGAAATCCGTATTTTCGGACCAGATGATGGCTAGTGTTTGAAATCTGACGCAAATCTCAAAACCCGGTTCTAAATTTAGGAGAAGAATGCTATAAGGGTCTCCCGATCCTCGATTTCATCTAGACTTTTCGGGCGATTTTCGTACCACCCGACAAAAATGGATCGAAATCCGTATTTTCAGACCAGATTATTGCTAGTGTTTGAAATCTGACCTGAAACCCGAAACACAATTATAAATTTATGAGAAGAATGCTATAAGGGTCTCACCGTCGTTCTCCTCTCTATCGTCCCTCTCCCAATGTGTTTTCCCTATTTTTCCCTTTTTTTTCTCTTCATATTTGCTCTAATTTCCTCTCTTATTGTGTTGATGAAATAATTTTTTAATTTTATGATTGTTTTGTGTTATGGATATTGAGTTGATTTTATGATTGGTGACGTTAGGTTGATTTTCTCTTTTCATGTATGATGTTTTTTTTTGTTGTTTTCTTAATTATTTTATTTTATAACAACTTACAAAAAATTGATGGAGAATAATAATTATTTTCCTCTGTCATCCATGTTTTGTGTTATGATATATTGATATTGATATTGATATTTTATTGTGTCGATGGATAATAATAATAATAATAATAATAATAATAATAATAATAATAATAATAATAATATTGATACATTTATATATAGGTAAATATGAATTCACAAGAACAAAATAATGTGATGCTATATCTAATATTAGAGCAAATGTTTTTAGAGATGGTTAGACTTTGTTTAGAAAGTTTTATGATAGTGAGTCATTCTTCAATGTGGTTTTATGAAAATCATAGCATTAGAAATCGACTAATGGATAAAGAGGGATTAAGGGGAGAATTTTTAAAGAGTTTAATCAATCGAGATGATGTTATGATAGTAAGTCATTCTTCAATGGTGATGGATAGAGAAATAACAATTTTTTCAAGTATATAATATTACTTCATAAATTATTTACATTTTTATGATAGTGAGTCATTCTTCAATTGTAATGGATAGAGAAATCACAATTTTTTCAAGTATATAAAATTACTTCATAAATTATTTACATTTTTTAGCATTTTTTATTTATTTATAAGAAAAATATATGAATGTTATTTTAAAAGAAAAAAAGTTAAATAGATTATAAGGACAAATTTATCATTTTATCAAAATATAAATCATATCATTTGGTTATTTGTTGTGTATCAAACACATGACATGATAACTCTTTATTCTGTCCATATCATATCTTATCATGCCTCTATCATATCATGTCCATGAAACGGGCTCTAAAAATTCAATATCAAAAAAAAATTTCAAAATTTAATATAATAATTATAGTAGATTGGTCTCATAATTTTAGTAGACATTTTATGTAGCCTATAATGTAATTTTTATTTAAGTAGACATTTTATGTCCATATTATGTAGCATTTTATGGTCTCATAATTTTAGTAGACATTTTATGTCCATATTTATTTAAGTAGATTGGTCTCATAATTTTAGTAGACATTTTATGTAGCCTATAATGTAATTTTTATTTAAGTAGACATTTTATGTCCATATTATGTAGCATTTTATGGTCTCATAATTTTAGTAGACATTTTATGTAGTCTATAATGTAATTTTTTCGTTAATTTTTTTTTTTTTTAATTTTGGCATTGTCTATTTTGAAAAGGGAAAATTACATTTATCTTCTCTGAGGTTACCTTAAATGACACTAACACTCCCTCTCGTTTTGAAAAAACCCTTACCTCCTCTGTGCCAACTAAAAAAATTGTGTATAACATTTATTTTATGTCACTCTTTCAACTTTATTTGTCATTTATAAAAAAAAAACATTAGAATACATACTTCAGTTGTGCTATTAAGAACATAATCATACCTTTCAAAATTGCAAATATCCGACGTATAGTCGTACTTTTACAAATTAAGGCGAAAACTCTAATTGTGTCATATAGTAAATGACATGAATAGATGTGAGTGTGACAAAAAAATGTTTAATGCAGTTTTTTTTAGTGGACATAGGGGATGTAAGTGGTTTTTCAAAATTAGAGGAGTGTCAGGGGAGATAAGTGTTATTTAAGGTAACCTCAAGGGAGGTAAATGCAATTTCCTCTTTTAAAAAACACATAAAATGAACTATACCGTAGATACGTGTCGGTCAACTTGATGCATTCCCACTTGTATATAATGCAATGCACAAAGCCGGCAAAGTTCAAATGTGACATGCAAACAGGCAATAATCCACTTATACTATAAAAAATTAATGGCGGGAAGGAACACTTAAAATGAAACAACAACAAAGCGACGGATTTTTGCATAACAACCCAATCTCAACGGGATATTCTCACTGAATGTTCCTTTATTCCTTCTTCTTAGTCTTCGTAATCTTCACTTAGTGTTTATCTACATCCTAAATATCTTAAGTAATTCAGCTATAAGTAGCAAGTGAAAAAGCCTACTACTTTATACAAGCAACAAAAACTAAATAAAATGCAATACGAATACGAGAATTATGATCCATCTTTTCCTGACCAACATGTGGTTGACCAATACCTTCCAATTTGGGCCAGGTTACCAGCCTTCAAAACCAAACCAGCTTTCATTTGGGCTGAAGACTTAAACAACACAATTTCCACTACCCTCCTAACATATGAACAGCTCAATACCTCAATTGATGTAATCTCAACTCAACTACTCTTTCAACTTCAAAGAAATGACACTGTCCTTATTCTTTGCTCTTCAGGACTTGATCTTGTTAAGGTCATTTTCGGTTGTCAAAGAGCTGCTCTTTTAAGTGTCCCTATTGTCCCTCCTCACCCTTCTTTCACCAATGAAAATTATCATCATCTTATAAGAGTCATTTCACAAACTAAACCCAAAGCCGCAATAGCTCACCCCAATTACATTTCAAACATTCAAAATTACATCTCTTCCACAAATCACAACAAAAACAAAAAACTAGCTCAATTGTTACAAACTCTCCACTGGATTTCCATAGAAGATATCAAAAACAGCAACATAAATTCAAATTCAAATTCAAATTTTTCTTCATTTTCATATAATGGTCGAAAACCAAATGAGGTTTATTTGGTTCAATACACTTCTGGTGCAACTGATATACCAAAACCGGTTCTTGTAACAACAGGTTCAGCTGCTCATAACGTTAGAACAGCAAGAAAAGCTTATGATCTTCACCCAAACAGTACAATTGTTTCGTGGCTACCACAATACCATGATTGTGGTCTCATGTTTCTGTTGCTGACAATTGTATCAGGTGCCACGTGTGTTCTCACTTCACCAACATCGTTCATCAAACGACCAAGACTCTGGCTTGAACTAATGTCGAAATTTAATGCTACTTGCACCCCCGTTCCTTCTTTCACACTCCCCCTTGTTATCAAACGTGGAGGAATTCACAAAGGAACTTTACCCATTAATCTTTCATCTCTTGAAAACCTTATAATTATCAATGAACCTATTTACAAAGACTCAGTGGTTGATTTTGTTCGAACTTTTTCGCCTTTCGGGTTGAAATCTTCGTCTATTTCACCTTCTTATGGATTGGCAGAAAATGGTACTTTTGTTTCAACTTCATGGAGGGTAAAAAACGAACCTTTTTCTAGCTTCGAAGATTTTCCAACTCATAAAAAGCTTTTACCAGTTGCGAAACTCGCTTTGAAGAACCGACATGAAGAACAAGACGAAGACATTGAAATCATGATTGTTAATGAAGAAACACATGAACCTGTTGAAGATGGTGTTGAAGGTGAAATATGGGTTTGTTCTCCAAGTAATGCTTCTGGTTACCTTGATTACCCTTCTTTAACAAACGAAGTTTTTCATGCAAGAATCAGTAATAGTGTTCGTAGGTGTTTTCTTAGAACAGGTGACAGAGGAATAGTGAAAGGTGAAAAAAGATATCTTTTTGTTGTTGGTAGAATTCAAGATGCTATAAAACTTCAAAATGGTGAAAAAAATGTGATTACTCATCCACATTACATAGAAACTGTTGTTTTTAACAGTTTTCCAAAGTTACTACGAGGTGGCTGTGTTGCAGTTTTTAATGTTTTAGCGACGGTTTGTGTTGTAGCAGAGATGCAGAGGATTGAAAAAGATTTTGATGAAGGGTTATTGAGGAATATTTGTGAAGGAATTAAGGAAAACATTTTGAAGAAAGAGGGTGTTGAAGTTGGTTGGGTTGTTTTGGTTAAGAGTGAATGTGTTCCAAAAACAACTTCTGGGAAATTGCAAAGATGGGTTGCTAAAGAGAAGCTTCTTGGTGGGAAAATGAAGGTTTTGATGGAGATGAGGTTTGGAAAAGATGTTGTCAAGATAAAACATGAGGTTGTGAGAAATTTGGATGTGGAAAAGAACCATGAAATTCGTAGCTCATTGATCTCACATTTATGAGAAGATGACAGAGCGTAATAATGCTTGATGAGGATTTCTATAGAACTTTTGAAAAAACAACTTTTTTGATACGGTTATTATTTGTGTTAATACTAAAATAAATTATCATTAAATAAAATGTAATTTATCTAAAAAATGTGGAAACTAATATATATTGAAAATGACATAATAGAATAAGTATATAGAAAATAAAAGGGCGGGTTGTGAATTGTGATATATGTATTTTTTTCTTTGATGTTATAGAAAATTTAGTGTTGTATATATGTTAAAAATATGAAAAGTTCTAAAAGTAAATTCAGTGTTTTTGAGTTTACACAAAATTCATAGTTAACTAACCTATAAAATGATTCCAAAGTTTGTTAGTAATAATATAATAATAAATGCTATTTTTTTATAAAAAAATTAATAAAAAATTGGAATAATACTATAACAATGAAATAGAGTACTTATAAAAGCACAAAAGTTTATCTATATATGTATCATTGATGCAAAATATGTTCACTTATTTTTAAAAACTTTCGATACTCCCCTACATGACTCGTCTATAGAAGAAAGAAAAAAATGAGTAAAACATTGTTACTTAGTATAGCTTTGTTGATTTACTTTTTCTTGAATCACAATGAAGTTAGTACAAACAAGTATACAAGTTATTTCCCATATAAGCGGATAATAGGAACAACAAATAAGCACATTTTGTTAATGGGAAAAATGGTAGGTGTTACATACTCATTGCGAGAATGTGAACCTTCATACATAGTTAAAATATAATGAATTAGGAATGTGATGTTTATGTTACTATTCTATGTTTCAATCATCATCGTCTGAAGTCGCACCTTTAGGTGCCTGTGTGGGTGCTCCTTCAGGTGCATCGTCGTCGTCGTCATCGTCGTCGTCATCATATGCTATTTCTCCTTTAGGTGACTCACTTGGTGACCCTTCAGGTGACTCACTTGGTGACCCTGCAGGTGACTCTATTGGAGCATTTCTTGGTACCCTACGACGTTCATCTACATCCTCATCATCGTCTTCTGGTGCCTCTGCAGGTGCATTTGTAGGTGATAGCTCTGGCGTTTCTGCGGGTGCATTTGCTGGTGCTTCAAATGGTGCATTTGTGGGTGCAAATTCAGGTGCTTCGCTTGGTTCATTTGATGGTGATTCTGAAGGTGCATTTGTTGGTGCTTGTTGAGGTGCCCTTGTGGGTGAGAAAGAATCATCTGTGCTTCCTTTGGGTGAATCTACTGGCAAATCTTCTGGAGCACCAACTGGTGAATCTACTGGCAAATCTTCTGGAGCACCAACTGGTGAATCTACTGGAGCTGCTGCTGGACTTCCTGCAACACTGTTTGCATTGTTGTTTGTAACATTAAATTGTGATTATCTTGTTGATTTATTTATATGAATATCATTATCATTATTAATTTAGGTAGGGTGCACACAATTTAATTTTTGAACTAACTAAAAAATGTATGAGTTTTTCAGATGTGACAAACTAAACAAGGTTGTGATAATTCTATCATTGAATATTAGATTTTGAATCTAATTAGACTTTAAATTCTAGAAAACATTTTTGACTAAATTATCATTTTACTTTTCGAAATTGTAACAATCAGATAATTTAATATCTAAATTTATGAACGAAAGAATGTTATTCAATTTAGTTTTTCAATCATGAAAAAGTTTTTTAAATTAACTCATTATGATCTCTTCTTCTTTCTTGTCACCTTAACCCTAAATAGACATTATCTACTTATATTTTTTTAATATTGGATGAAGAAAAACAAAAGAAGGATTGTGATCTTACCTTTCTGAATCTAACCAACCAGCCAAAGATCCTCCTTCATTATCGGTTTCACCTTCTTCATTACCACCAAAATAATCATTTATAGCAGCTTGGCCAGCAGCAGCACCAGAAGCAGCATCAATAGCTTTCTTAGCCTGATCAAATGTTGAAGCTAAATCTCCCCCTCCTAGAAGATCTTGCCATGCTCCTTGACCTAAAACCGCTCGCAACGGCATCACAAGCGCAATTAAAAAGACCAAAACAAATGTTATCTTTGCCATTTTTTTTCTTCTTATTTCTTTCCCTCCAAGAAACGCCTTCACAATCACAATTTATTTATAAACCAACAAAGGTGGCAATGTTGTGCAACTTTGTTTGATTAGAGTTTGTTGTTTTAATATGTAACGTAACAACCTGTTTTAGCGTTGTATAAGGTTGACAAAATTGGGATCTTAGCTTAATACAGATGTTGATTAAATACCTGCTTCTCACTTTCTAATTTGTTTTCTATCTTTGGAAAAATAAATTCCGTTATACTTTCTAAAATTCTATCCGTTCTAATTTGTTTCCTATGTTTGGAATATTTTCTCCGCTAGTACCATTGCTAAATTCTTAACCAGTTATATATATAGCCATTAGTTGGTGGTGGTTTCTTCTCTGTTTTCTACCATCAATATCATTTTATTGGCAGAGCACAATCTAAATTAATAAGCTACATTAAATTTCTAATATCTCGAAACCAACAGTATGTTATTTTGGAAAAATATTTTTTATTTATTAATATATGTTTAATTTTATTTGTTAATAAAGATGTACGAAGGCTTTTGAAATGAATAATTTTGCCTAAATTTCAAGAATTAATAAAAAATGTCTAAAAATTATTTTTATTATTTTCATAAATACATATTTATTAATTAGTATTTTATGTTCTCTCCATAATAATAATGATTATCTTCAAACATCTTTCACAAAACTAAAATATATGTAAACTTTAAAAAATTAAAATACAATATTTTCACAAAATAAATTGGACCTAAAATTTCATTTTGTCATAAAATATTTGTTACAAATTACATTTGGGTGAAAATAACATGAAATTACTCAAATAATAAATACACAACAGTACATTAACATAAATTAATTGAAAAGCAGTAGCTCCACAGCTCTATTAGTCTTTGCTTTAATGGATATTCAGATTCCTCATTCGCTTGCTATAGAAAATGAAATGAGACAGAATATAAAAATTAATAGGGCGAATTCATGCTTATAAAAGAAACTTGATAGAATTAATAATAAATATTAGTGGACAGGTGCATGTGCCAAAAAACTTAGGTAGAACAACAATTGCAGCAGAGGATGATTTATTTAAAAGAAGCCCCTGGGGGACAAAATACATATGTGTATGCATGATCCAATGATTATAAGCATTTTCAGATCGACGAGTTGATGATAATTAATAATATATATAAGTTTGATGATGGATTGAATTTCACGTGGACCCTTCTTGTTTATAAACAAATTTGAAATTAAAAGAAGTAGCGGTGTTTCCCATCTTAGTTGGGGATTAGAACTAAGAAATTATTAATTTTTCAATTATAAAAATGTAATTAATTGTATTAATATTTATTTTCTAATGGATAGTGATCACCCCTACCATCACAAATTTCTGCATTTGCCACACTCGCAATTAACTATTCAATTAAAATTAGATATTTCACATTTCATTGAATGACCTTAATAAAAGATTGTGACAAATATGAGAAAATACCACTGCATTATATTCGTGTTTGTTCATTTATCATCTTGAAAAATATCAAAAGACAATGAAAAAAAACAATCAATGCCTTTTTTATGAAAATAATCATCGTCTTCTAGCTAGGTTGTATAAAAAAATAATTTGAAAGAAATCAAGAGTAGCACACTACTATTTTTTTATGAAATGAGTAAGCATGTTACAATTGGCAGTGTAAAAGACTTTCCAAAAGTATTCTACATCTTTTAGATTAATACTTTCTGAACTTAAATACAAATAAAAGAAAAATATATTTGGCCGAAAAATTAAAAACAAATGTTATTTTTTTGAAAAGCAGTAATAGTAGTAATAGTATCACTCTTCTGAATACGCCCATAATTTTTAACCAGTTTGATTTAATTTTTTAAATCAGAGCAGAGAAAGTAAAAATTCAATTCCCCTCAAGTTTGACTCCTCCAATATTGAAGCTATTAGAAACAGAGGATAGATGACTGACTTATATACTATTAATCATGCATAGACAAGAACAAAAAAATTAAGGAAAAAATTCATAGACAACATATATATGGAAAGTAATAAATAGAATAACCTAATAGATATGATATGTTAGTAATGTAAATACCAAAAAATTAGTAGGTTTATAGTGCTGCACGGCAGCACTAGTCATGAAACTTAACCAAAATTGATAATTTGATTGCATTAGCATTATTATTACCTAATATGCTGATCGCCAAATTGAGTTCCTTTGAAATTGATACCAGCACCCCCCCTGTAAATGGGTAGTGGGATTTGATCACGGTCTATTCGAGTGACATCTTCCATAAGGATCTCATAATGCATTTTCACCTCTTTTACTGATTTTCCACCAACAGCGTTTGCCACTTGTTGCCACCGATTGGGATCTTCTGGACCATACACCGCAAGAGCATCCTCAAAACGCATGTTCTCTTCTCTTGTCCAACCCATTTTCTTTTAGTAAATATAATAATTTACACAGAAATAGAAAGATAGTTGTTGTTATGAGAAAATATAGTGACTAGTTATTAGCTCTATGTAGAGACTTTGGGTTAAGGGAAAATTGTGGTGCTATGGTAGTTCCTTAAATAAGGGAGAATCAAACATGTCAAGTGGGGGTGTTTGCAAGTTGCTGATTACTTTTTACGGATTCAACTAAATATTATTCCTCTTTTTTCTTCACACTGCCTTCAAAGGCAGGGGACGCCTATAGTAAGATCAAGTACCACACTAAATTTCCATTGCACAACTAGCAGATGATTTGTAGTTACGGGTAAATCCACAAATTTTTGGTTCCTCATTTTAGAATTTGGATTGAATCCTGTACAATCTCCGCTAAATGTATTTGTAGGATAAAGACTATCCATCACTTATAAACATTTTATTAAACCTTTTTTTATCCAATGAAGACATTTAACATTCAAAAAATTTAATCTATATTTTGACCCAAATTGTTTAAGTTTGGATATGGTCTGAACCAACCAATTTAAACTAATGATGTTTGGTTTGAATAGCGGATTCAACATTTTGAATCCGCAAACTCAACTATTGACGTGATATATATTTTTATTTATCTTTTTATTATTAACGTATACTTAAAATTTAGTAGTTGGATTATATTTGAGAATTTGTTGATATTTTAGTTGATTTAAGTGTTTTATTGTGTTTGTGGATGTATTTTAAGTATTACATTTTTTAAAATAAAAAAATATTTTTTTTTACGACATGCAAACCTAACAAAACTCAATCATAATCGGGTTAATTTGATTCGAATTTAATGTAAAAATCACAGGTTGAAAACTTAACTCAATCAATTCGAGTATCAAATTTAAAAAAAAGGCTTAATTGCAATTTTAATCTCTCTATTATTACCAATTCACCGAAATGGTCCCCTATTTTAAAAGTCGACAATTTTGGTCATTCCATCAGATTTTTGAACTAAAAAATGCGGAATTGACGTATTTTTAATGATGTGACATACAATTCTATGATATAAAATCATCTAGATGCATTAATTATTCATATGCATTAATTATTCATATTCATTAATTAAATTAAAAATATGAAAAATTTCTGATTTCATGTGTGTTAATCATTTTACATTATTTTATATGTCACGTTATTTAAAACATGTCACGTCATCATTTTTTAGTTAAAAAATTAGAAAGAGGGACTAAAACTGTTGACTTTTAAAATAAGAGGACCAATTTCGTAAATCAGTAAAAATAGAAAGACTAAAATTATAATTAAACCTAAAAAAAATCCAACCCAACTTATACACACCCCTAACTACTAGTGTGATACGCATCACCGTAATTTTTGTGTGGTAGCATTTCATGTTGCGGATTATATAGTTCAATAAAATAAAATTACATTAAATAGGTAGTTGGTTTCTCAATGGATAGGATATTTAGTCTTTAAACGTATTAAATTTACCAAACAATATATTTAAATAAATTTTATGCTAGCTATTTTAATTTATAAATATATTTTTAATTAATCAGTTTATTTTTGGATATCCATAACATTACTAAAAAAATATTTGATATAGCCGTTCACATATTTTCCAAAATGGCTGTTTAGTCCCAAAAAAAAAATTAATACTAATAATCAGCATTGATAGCAAGCTGGTAGAAATTCCTTAGAATTTTACAGCCTTGCGAGGGTGGGGGATTAGATACCAATTCCCATTTCCAATTGGTACACAAATATATATTCGATAACAATATGAATCTCCAACCAAATACAGAAAAGTAAGGTAAAAGATATTATGCGTCCTTTCTAGCTAGCGAGATAACTTTAGAATCATTATCTCGTCACTTTTTTTTTGGCAACTTGATGTAATATAACTTCATTTCTCGATGACATCACTAATTTAATCGAATATGAAATTGAGAATATTGACCCGTGTGATCTGCTTCATTTTACTCGAGACTTTCATTTTTACTCTAAATTAGATTTTGACTAGACTTGTTGTCAAGTTTCTTTAAATTTCTTGTTATTTCAAATATAGTCATTAACATTTCAAACTGTTTTTATTTCCATGTTGTTATTATAATTATACACATCGCTTTTTTCGTCACCAAATTCATGCCACTTTGTTCATGTTTATTCACTCATGCTCAAATTATCATATTTGGGCCGACCCAATCCATTATGAGGTCTAAAGCGAAATTATCAGACGGAGCATTTTCAAAGTTAATAAATAAATTATTAATATTTTTATTTAAAATTGATCTTTCGTACTTTTTTGATGCAAAATCATTTATCAAATTATTGTAATCGATTTCGTTTAACAATTATTTTTCAATCGATAATAAAGTTAATCCATTTAAAAAAATTTCTAGTTTCTGCTCTAGCCAAATATATAGAAAATGTTTATCTCTGCTATAATTCAAAAAAATACTAATAATTTAGAACATAAATATTTACTTAATACTTAACAGATTACAGATGAAAAAGAGACGAATAAATTAAAAACACATACCTTAATATATTTTGGCCACCGACAAGAGCTACTCATACAATGAAAATTCAAAACGAAAAATAAAATCAAAACAAGGAATAAGGAAGTAGGGTCAAAGATGAAAAAAAATTTTGTCGTGTTGACAGGAAAATTTCAGACGAATGGTTCTAAGAGACATTTTTAGAAAAAAAAACAATGCCTATAAGATGGTTTTTAGTGAAAATAAATGCATTTAATATTAAAAGATTCTTTCAACGGTATAGTATCTTCATCCACGTAAATAGTTGCATAGATTTTAATTGGGTAATTAAAAAAATTTTAGAGGTTTTTTTTGTTTCTATATGTAGTTAAAGAGTTTTGATAATATATTATTGGACCTCTATACCCTATAAAAATTAAAGTAAAAAAATTATTTTTTGGCGAGGTCTAAAGCAAAGGCTTTAGACGCCTCCCTTTGGGCGGGCCTTTCACATTTTCATTCATTTCATCCATGTTTTAATAGAGCCTTTGTCGGTTCGAATAACTACTCTCCATTTGGTAATTTGACATAAATTCTGACAATCAAGTGACTCTATCCTTTAGATTATTCGCATATGTATTGAAGTTGTGATTATCGATCAAAATATTTCTTGATTAATTAATTGTATTTTTTTTATTTTTGAATTTTGTGTTATAAAGTGTGTCATATAATATTAAAAACGTATCATCTGCCACAGAATGTATGTCAATGTCATATCACTAGAACTATTTTGCATATGTAAATATGAGGTGAAAGTATTCAATGTGTTTAGACCATGAGATGATGGTCTTTAAATTGAAATAATAAGTATGAACATGGAACATAAATTTACATTGAGTTGCATTGATATGAGGTTTACGTGCAAGATCACATATTTAATTTATAGACTATTTTTATTAACGTGTTGCGATTATATATATCTATTTGACAATTCGTAGAATTTGAAATTATTTTAACTAATACTCATAATTTTAATGATTAATTTATCTATTCATTCATTCAACATTTACCAATATACTTTTACATTAAACACTCGATTGTATAGTATTTTTTTGCATTTTTAATTCATATCTCAAAGGTTTTCTTGAAATTTGAGTGAGATTTTACCCTTTCCATTAACAATGGCTTATAAGGTAAGCAATACGTATATTTTAAAAATATTTGGTCATATCACCCAATTAAATACTTTCAATACTATATTCATAAAAGAGTGTGACCTACATAAATTTTATATAACAAGAGAGAAAGTTAGAAACAGAATTTTGTACAAATGTTAGAGTGAGTATTAATAACACAATCTGTTTTATGTCCATTGTCCAATATATTATTCTGGTTTGAGGGAGACACTATACTCAGCGACTTCTGGCTTCTATTACTAAATGGACTCGGGAGTGGTGGATGATGACATATTCATGCCAAATGTTCTCTTGACTTCAAGGCATCACAAATCTACATCTTTTACACAATTCTACTTTAAGAATCTTTATAATTCAATTTGAAAAAAGAATGTACTTTCGGATATTTTTTACACGTAGCATCTAATTATAGTTTTTTTTTTACCATAAAACAAAATTAAGTACCAAAGTACCATTCAATTTTCACCATATAAAGACATTTATTCTTACTAAGTTCCTCATTCTGACACAAACTACATCTCTTTTGTGCATATTTTTCTTCTGTTGATCCATTTTAGTATGAATGAACGTAGATTGTGGACAACCTTTTAAATCTCTTTTGTGGCACAAATTCTATTCCATTGTATTTTGACCAATATGATTGAAGAGGAATTGCTTGGAACTCTTCTTTGTAAACGTCAAAGATATATTGTAATGTATACTTGAAAGACACATACATCATGTAGTCACGGTGAATAAACGAACAAAGCGGCGATGACATGTGAACATGGATATTATAATTCTTGAAAATTCACCACAATCACACCATCTTTTGTCGAGCGGCGATGACATGTGAACACGCGGTGGAAATTAATTCATTGTAATAAAATTAGTTCATTTTGTATTTGTATTTTTAATTATAATGTTTAATAAAATTTTGTCATTTTTATGAACTCAATTTTATTTAAATTTTTTAATAATTATAAAAGGTAAAATTTAATTAGATAATTATTATAAAAATAATTAACATTGTATTTATTTATTTATTTAAATTAATAATTACTTAAATTAATAATTAATGAAACTTAAATTAATTATTTAATTAAAATAATAATTATTGAATAGTAAAATATATATTTATTATTATGAAATATGTTAACGACAAATAATGTATGGGGCTATTGTTAATTGATCAAACCCTTAATGTTTGTGGCTATTAAATAGCACTACTAATAAAAATATTCTATAAATAATAAAACAAATTTTATAATTAAAAAAAAAAATCTTTTTGAGAAGTTGGTACCTGCCGCACCCATTTTTCACTTGCATGGAATTAAAAATATAAAAAAGTGGTAGTTTGATATTTAATAAAAATTGAGTGGTACTTTGTTACTTAACTTTTTTTTATGGTA
>JBBPBQ010000001.1:64423865-64442282 GCA_037974755.1 Cicer yamashitae
TGGTAAAACAAAAAAAAAAAAAAAAAGCCTCTAGTTATACTAAAAATTAAACTGTTGTATTTTTTGTCAAAAAAGCAAGCATTATATTTAACAACTTTTTACTGATTAACAGAACATAAATTTATGAGATAATAAAATAAAGATTAATTTTCATACTCGACAAATTACAATTACTTATGTGTATTATTTTAAAAATAATTATAGTTAAAATTAAATATTCTTAATGATTTGATAATTATGATTGACATATGGTGAAGAGGTCAAGATTGGTAGAGCCAGGCAGATTGCTTGTGTGAGCGCACGTCACTCTCGGCACATTAACTCACATGGTCATTGGTCACAAAACACATTGATCCTCTCTCTTTCCATTTAATCACTTGACAGATGACACAAACACATACCTTTTTATACAATTTCTACATATGATTCTTTTCTTTTTATACAACATGAATTTCATATCATCAAATCTGTACATATGGTTGAATCCTTTTGCCAACTTAATAGTATTCACCTCGAATGTAATCACCGAGTCGTTTCAATTCTCCACTTTGCTGCTCCGTCACTGCTCTCACCACATCTACAATTGAAATCATGCCAACTATTTTCCCATCTATAACTGGAACATGTCGGATGCGATTCTCTGCAATGCAAGTAAAGGGTCACACATTTGTTTACTATTCTATCAATTAATTTTTATTATTGCATAATTAAACACATTTTTTTTGTTTAACCCTCAAATTCATAGAGGAATGACACTCTAATAATCATACAGACACGTAAACTCTTACCTAACATAAGTCTCATTGCTCTTAGAATGTTCGTGTCAGATGTCACAGTTACCAGATCATTCTGTTAGATGTAAGTTTAACCTCATCAATCAAAAGTCATAACTCAAAATAAGATTGGATTCAACATAATGAAAAAATTAGTGAGCATATAAAATAACCTCATGAGTCATTATTTGACCAACTTGTGTGTATAAAGGTGATCTTCCTTGTGCAACTATTCTCTTCAAGCAATCTACAGAATCATACATGCAGCCAACATAGATTCAATTTAGCTTGTTGTGTCCATTTAATCAATTTTATTTTTAAAACTAGTATACTAAGGCCGTGTTTGGATAAACAACTTAATTAAACGCTTATAGTATAACTGATTATCATATAAGTGCTTGTATATAAGCTATTTTTATAACAAAAGGTAAAATAAAGTCAACTTGTTTCCGTATAAGTTATAAACTATTTTCATAAGCTATCATAATAAGTTGAAAACAGCTTCAATACATGTTATAAACTATTTATATAAGCTCTCTTAAATAATTTTACGAGTGTTTATGCAAATAGATAAGCTCAAATAAATCAATTCAAACAGACATTTAACCATTATTTTAAGAGACCTATATATCTTTAAACTACGCATAATTGAGACAAGGAGAGTATGGAAGGAACTACCTACCTCTTTCTGTGACAATGCCTGCTATGTGCTGGCCCTCTGGCTTAAGTACCACCAATGATCCAATATCATTTTCAGCCATCTAAATCATTCTATGTTGTTTAGAAACTTTTTCTAAGTTAAAAATAACAATGAATGAAAGATTTAAAATAAAATGAAGAACCTTCTTACATTCTTCATTGCATTAATAACAGCATCATCGACTCTGCACCAAAGCCAGGAACCCACTTTTTCTTCCCCCTTTGTCATCAGTACCTCTGAAACTGTAACATTCTCCAATCCTTTCTGTTGCGTAGGTGGAGAGGATGTGACCTGTCCATAGCCAGAAGATATCTTGTTCAAGTTAAAAATTCCATTTCCATGGAATTGTTGAAATATTGCAGCCCTTGGAGGGTTGTGGCGAGGTTGCAGAATCCGATAAATTCCTTGCATTTGTTATTTTTATTATTATTCACTTATCACTTATTCTTGTCCTGATCAATCAAAATTTAAATAAGTGATGGCTTATGTATTTAAATATGGAACATCTTTGTAATTGGTATTTCATCGTTTACTTGGACCGTAGCATGTTTCTGGACTCTTTTCTTGAGGGAGAATATAAAGAAAGGAACTTACTTTATGGTTGCTTACAAATGGAATTGTCGAACCTTTTGGATGATGAATGATCTTGCATTCATTCATTTGCCCAACTTTGCACTTAACATGTTACACATGATTATGTAATGGTTGGTTCAATGAAATTAATCCCCAAAACACGTGGGATAAAATGAATGACTAAAATCACGAATTCTGTAAGGTAAGGTAAGCTTCTAAGCTTCAAAGAGGCTAAGTATATGTTGGGAATTTCTTTCATGACAAGTAAAAGACATTTATTTCCTCTACAACAAGATATAAGAATGCTTAGCAAAGTTTGGTTAAAATATAAATATAAGGAAAGCCGAAAAAAAAATGTGATGAGTCAATCCATAAAACCATTATGATAGACAACAATAAATTAAAAAACAACAATAATCCAAGGTATATATTCGTAGCAAGTATTCTGTATATATAGACAACAATAAATTAAAAAACAACAATAATCCATCCTATCTTTGTTGTGACACCAGATAAATTATTAACCAAACATTTTCCATGGTAGGGCAAAAAAAGCATCAATTTCATTTTAGAATCCCATGGATATCAGGTTTTTCTTCCACTGGATCTCAGTCTCATCCAAAACCAAAATCAAAATCTCCTTCACAATTAGCCTATGTCCCACCAAAGCCTCCTCCTACCCCAATTTCTGAACCTCAAACAACTCTAGAGAGCAAAATGATGTTTGCCACTTCCACATCCAACCCTAGTGAAAATAATACTATGAAGGATGATGTAACAAATTTTGTTAATAAAGTGGCCACTGTGAACCCAACAACGACAACAACAACACAGCTTCCGATGGATGATAAAAAAGTTAGCGTGGTAACTCTGGCGGGTGAAAACAGAGGAGCAACAATGCATGTGGCAGATTCTCACTCACAATCAACAAAGAAAAAAGGGTCAATCCACAACATACATAGAACCAATGAAAAAGAAGAGAAAGATGAAGCTGGGAAAGCATATGTGAATAGTAACATACAGAGTATGAATAATTCATTCATGTTGCAAGGTTCAATAACGGGAAGAGACCCTGGCGTTCGTGTCATTCTTCCCCAACAGCCTGAGCCTCAGGTTAAACGAGGTTTAGAAAACCGTGGGGATGAAGGAAGCACTGTTAGCCGGGTAGAGAAGTTAACTTATCGACCAATGGTTCGAAGACGGTGTTTGAGAGGACTTATGGCAGAACCAAGTGATTCTGATCCAGAGAATCCTGATAAACCTCGTCGTCATGGCTGCAAATTCAGTTGCGGAGATGTTAAAAAGGATAACGGGATTCTGTAACAAAATAATAAACACAATACTGTCTATTCTTATACACAAGACATCATACCAGGATTTTGATTTTTCATGTTAACCACATCCATACACTGTATTGTTAATTTTATTTACAATTCATTCATTTACAGTAAGTTAACTTGCAACTATCTCTAATCTCCTAGAGAACAACTAATATATTGGTGGTCAGGTGGGGAGCCGAAAACAAAGCTATAAAATAACATGGGGATCATCATATTGGATTAATATCAACCATGGTTTGGACACTACAGCTTCACATAAAACATCAAGAGTTTGTTTGGAGGGGAGGAGAGAGGAGGACTTGTTTTCTTTAGGAAATTAAACAAGTTATAAAATGTTTCTAAAGATTTCTAAGAATGAAAGAAGTGAGACTCAAATGTTATATGATGATATATCATTTTGTTATTTTAATTTTTCTTAAATTTCAAATATGTATTAACATATAAGCTTAGTCTTCCAAAATTATCTGCTCAAACAACCCCTGAGACATAAAAGTCTAACCATGTCGAAATGTCCCTTGTTTAGATTGAATATTAAATCCAAAACCACATTTCTCTCCCAAAACTGAATTAATAATACGTTTCAAATTTTGTTAGAGTTTCATAACCGATTTTTGTTCCAATCCGAATTCAAATCTGGATTTATTTAAAAGCCATATTTTCTTCAAAATAACCGAATTTTCCCATATCCAATCAAATTTTAAGGACCAATTTTAAATTCAAACTCATTTTTAGCTTAAAAATTTGGTATCAAAAATTGCTTCTTTACAATCAAACCGGGTTTTGGACGTTGTTTTTGCCAAATCCGTTTCTCAAGTTTATGCATCCATATATTAATGGGTAAATCACCATTTTGGTCTCTGACTGAGTATGACGTTGTCATTCTAGTCTCTGACTCAACAAAAAACTCAAAACAATCTCAGGTTCATCCAAACATTTGTCACTTTAATCCCTAAGGTTAACTTTAGTGTTAACTATGTTAATTGTGAAACGTATACGTCTACGTGGACCGTATGATTTGTCAATCTCTCTCCTAAGTTTATGGATTAGGTTTTATTTTAACAACTTGGACTTGTAAGTTAGTGATTTTTTAATATTTTTTTCTTTCTAATTTACTGTCATTTTAGTCACGTAGATATACATGTCATACAGTTAACAAAGCTAACAACAAAATTAACATGTCGGTGACTGTTTTGGATTTTTGGCTGAGTTAGAGACTTAAATGACAGCGCTTGGTTCCGTTAAAGATCAAAATGGTGGTTTACCCCGTATAAATTCAGAGCATGTATTCATACAAAACCATAAATTTTAAGCCGAGGACAACCATAATATTAATACAGTGAGAGGGACTTTATTTTCTTATTAAACTACGATATTTTCACTATCACATGACAGATACTTTGCTACCAATCTGAAAGATCACAAGTTAGTGGATGCATATGCAATGGTTACTAAAAGAATTTGTTATCTTCTCCCATTGAATATAGTTATATTCTCTATCATCAAGTTTTAGTAAAAAAAAATCATCTTTACTTATGTCCCTCGCACTATTTGCTCGATAATTAAGAACCAAAAAGTGATGAATTAGTGGTTAACTCTGTTTTTCAGTAATCAAATCCATATCATAATCTACCAAGAATATGAAAGTTTAGACAGAGTGGTAAGTTCCACTAAGAGCTTACATACACAACTGCGAGGTCGAACACAAGAGACAGTGTTTTCACAAGACACGGTGTTGAGTGTAACGATATGAGAATGTGTCGGTTGAACTATGATTTACGGACAAGCAAGAGAAAATTTTAACAAAACTATTTACTGATCAGATTCTTTACATTAACATTAGTAACACGATAGCCAAATATTACTAAATTAGAGGTTATATTTGTTTTCTTGGATTTGAATTTCAGAACCTCACCCTTAAAACTTTCAATGTTCTTTAACTCATCAATTGAGCTACTAGCAATTGATATTTTCCTACTTACAAGAAAAATCTGTCATTGCATCATATATACTCTCTCATTAAAAAATGTATATGCATAATCAAGTGGTAAAAAAGAAAGAAATATTAAAAAACATGAGGTAGAGACATTTTTTGTTTTTTCTAAAGTGAATGATGAAACGCGAGGAGTGTTAGATTAGGTTATCCATCACTCCAGCTATATACATCAAATAAATGCAAAGCCATTACAATGACACATAATTTGGCCTCTTTAATTTTTCTAAACACGTTTAATTTATCAGGTTAGCCAGGAACAAAAGTGAAAATGGGATTAGGGTAGAACTTAGGCTTAAGATTTTGGAAGATTGAGAATAAATTGAACAAGGAAGGAAAAATAAAGGAGAATCAACGCACCAAGGAAGAAGGGGAATTTTCAGACACCAGAAATGTCAACGGTCGGCGACGGCGAGCCACAACGGTGCGTCCAGATGAAACTCTGGCTAGAGTTCTGAACCAACTCATATTACTGAAAGTGTCAGTGAGATCAACGAAAATCGAAATCGAAATAATGGTTGATGCTAAGAATCTTAATCAAAACTGGAAGATCTTCCTTTCACGTACTCAATATCGAAATCGAAAACTGAAATCAGAAAGGGATTTGGGAATTTTGGGTTGTTGCTTATGAAACTTAAGAATAAAATATTTGGACAGTATAATACATTAACCAACCGGTTAGATAAATTGGATTTGGTCGTGAATTTTTTGTCTTCAAATTAAAATTAAAATCTATTTATCCGGAAATTTTAAATGGTTTTGGGCAAAAATTTTGTTGTTTCTTAACCACTTATTATGATGAACAAAAACTTACGTGCATTTGTTAAAATATTTTATATATGATTTTTCAATGTAAAATATATTTTTTGTGAATATAATAAATTTTGAAAAATTATAGATTTCAGCCTAATTAATAAGATAAAAACCATACGCAAATGCATATTATTTATTCAACAAATTCCATTGATTGATATGGGTTGATTTTCTGTTGTGATAAATGGAGGAAACAATAGTGAATCCGATGGCGGCATAAGCGGCTGCAATAATTATAAACAAAAATTAAAAAAAAAAATTTCTTTTAGTTGGCGATTTTCTTGTCCGATTATAACAACTATGTAGAAATAATTTTAACTTTTTTTTAAATAAATTTTGATAATTACTCTCATTTAAAATGAATTATAAACATTACTAAATCAAATTTCACATATTTAAAAATTACCGTTGATGATATTTAATTTATATTCTAACAAAAATATTAACTAATTTAGACAAATAAATGATGCATCACATGTTTTTGCATATGTGACTTGAATTGATACACTATTAAATTTTTATATTAATTTTAATTTTATTTTTATAAAAACTAACTTTTAAGGAGAAATGTGTCGCTTTTTTAAAATTATTTTTATATTTTATTATTTGTTTATTAAAATCTATTTTCTTACTTTATCTTGAATATGTACTTTTAACAAACGTCATTAAAAACTAAGGAGGTTCAGGAATTAGCGAATAATGAAGTGACACATATGAAGAGTAAAAATAATAAGTGTCCATAAAATTAATAGTCACTTAAAATTTAATTAGTGTATAGTCTATGCCAAGCACAGGATAAATTATTCAATTAATTAAAACGATAGATCATAAAAAAATAAATAAATAATTGTATATTACAATATAAACAAAACATACAACATCATGTATAATAAAAATAAAAATTGTGATTAAATTATAATTTAAAATAGATGTCATAAATAAAGTTATGTTGTTTGGTATGGTTTATTATACATTACGAAAAACTTCACGATAAATTACATTAACAATCTCGTCACATATTTGATCATGTTCATTTAGAATAAACAACTTCAGACATTTTCTGAATGTAACTCTAGATATAGCCACATATAATTGTCCATGTGTGAAAACTGATTTAGAAATATATATATATATATATATATATATATATATATATGCCAACACGAGAAAGAAATTGACCTTGACTCTTATTAATTGTCATTACGAAATAAAGAGTCAACGAAAATTGTCTCCTCATAAACGTAAATGGTAAACTCAGGTCACTCGAAACCATATTCATTCTTGGAACTAGAATTTTATCACCCGCAGTTTTTCCTGTGATGACAGTTGCCCCTAAATATTTCTTGCCTAAGTGAGTGATTGTAATTTTTGTTCAATACATAGCCCAGCAGCTTGATCAATATTCCTCATTAACATTGCAGGACAACCTACTTTAAGTGTTAACTTGTGATTTGGAATACCCGAGCACTTAATATCGTTGAGGAATGTAGTAGTGAACCATTGACTTTGTAGATGATTCGAATTAGATTTACATATTGAATCTGAACTCAAATATTCCTTTTATTCACCTGGAATCAATGACAAAAGGGTATTGTTGGCGTGCTCAACAACATCCAAAATTGGAGCAAGGATCCCTCGTTCTTGAAAAAATGCAACATCATGCATGTTGTTTATAATTTCAGAATAAGTGAAATCTATAAGGGCGCGTAAGGGATCAATTGTGTCATGTATAAGTAAATCATATGGAATTTTGACACATATCTCGCCATTCTCGTCGGCAAAATCATCTCTATTCCCTATTGAAAGAATCCAATCAGCAAAGTTATTGATATCACATTGTTCATCGGGTATGGCTGAAGAACGTAGCCGCATATTGGTCGTCAACCTCAAAACTTTACAATACTTCCATAAGATCGAAGCATTGACAGAAGTAGTAAGTATGTCTAGTCTCGAACCTCTTCGAACTATAGGCCATTTATGTCTAAAATCACCACCTAATACAACTGGAATTCCACCAAATGGTTTTGTTTGTTGTCTACCCTATCAAACGACATTATGTCGCACATTGATCTATCAAATGCCTCAAATCAATATCTGTTCATCATTGGTGCTTCATCTCATATAATCAATTTGGTATGTCTAAATAGTTTAGCCTTGTCATCTATTTTATTAACACCACATATAGACTCTTCGTTAATCTCTGATCCACTGTCGCGCACGGGTCAAATACAATTGAAAAAAAAAATGTAAAAAGAGGTAATAACTCGAGTCGTTTCGCAAGGACTTCTGATATAATAATATTAACCGAATTAAAAGTTGAAATTCAAAAAAGGGGGATTTTATAATTTTTAGTTTTAACATATGAGAAAAACGATTAATCCACTTATTCGAGTTTCAAACTTATCACAGATTCTATCAATGAGTTCAATTCCTAATTCGTGATTCTATTCTTATTTGACTATAGAATTGATCAAACAAGCGTAATCAATCCTATGTGAATTCGGTTTCGTTGACTGGATTAAGCATCACAATCACCAAAATATTATTATAATTAACGTTCAAGCGTCGCAAAATTATAATTCAATTAAATTAGAAACGAAACCAAATTCTGTCAAATGAATTTAATCGATCCTATTGAAATTCAATTTAAGCAATCAGAATATCAATATAATCAAATAACAGAAATAGAATCATGAATCAGAATTGACGGTGTAACCTGAATCTCTAAATGTTGATGAAACTTCGAACTCGTGGATTAACCTTACGAACTTAGCCTTCCATGAAATTAAAATAAAAAGTGTTTGTATTTGTTTGATATCTGATTCCTTATCCGAAAATAATACAATCAAGAAAGGAAAGAAACTCCAAATATATAGTGCTCGGTTTTGGGATTTAAAAACAAGTGGCCTGCTATTTAAAATTATTACAAAGGTCCAGATTACGAAATCTGCAATTTAGACCCAGTAGAGTTCAGCATTGAGATTTTATTCCAACACAAAAGTTGTAGCTCTGATTTTTAGCTTTCCAACGACTGATCGCATGCTTTAATCTGATATCCAGAGCTCAAGTTATGGTCTACAGAGCGAGCAGGGGTCAAAATGCAAATAATAAAATTATAATTCAATTTCAACCCAAAGTTTAGAAACAAGCTAAAAAAAATTTCTAAACTATAAAGAGATTTTAAAAAACCAAAGTAAAAAGCTAGAAACATGTGCCCAAGTGCTATGATCAATCTCCAAAGGAATATTTAATGTAGAGTGGGTTGTACGACCGTCTTGTAGTAACAATGATGCAATGCCACTTGAGGCCACATTAAGGACTATGAATCCTTTTGAATGCTGACCTGCAGACAAAGTCTTCCAGATAAAAGTTTTCCATGTTCCTCCATAACCGTATAAGAAGAAAAATCCACCACATCCAGACTCCACAGAACCAATAATTTGATCATATACACCTTTTTGTTCAGTGGTAAACATGTTTATAAGTTCATAATGATACCTAGTCAACTCATCCCTATCGTACTTGAGTCGGTCTGCAATAAATTTATTGCCTAAATCATTTCCGACTGACATATCTGGTACTAACATGGATTTGAAATTCTTAAGAGACCTTCCGTTTCTATACAACAATTTCTCTATTTCAACTAAACACAGGTTCTTCAACCGCTCCTCGTGAATTTGAAAATCTATAAAAAGTTGTAGATAATTAGCGATAACATATAGATGTATGAAAATAAATTAAATTAATTTTACTAAAAAATTACCTGGATTATTTAAACTTTTCGTCATGCTATATAAAATACCATCAGCTAATAAACGCCACGTTGACTTCCAAACATCACTTGAATTTGTCATTGTGCTCATTACCAATAGAGTAACAAACAATCTACGCAATTGATGACCAGAACCTAATTCGCTTGCTTCAGTTATTGCATCAATGAACTCTTTGTCATCAGCTAACAATTCAAGTACATCACATGCTTCTTGAAAAGTATTAAATGTTTTGTCATTAACAGTCTTTAAACAAGTGTATCCCATGCAATCTCGTTGGACAATTAATAGTAATATCATATAGTACAATGAGCCAACTCCGGGTGGAATGTATTGAAGTCTTCTTATTTGGTCACCCCTTTAATGTGTAAACCATTTTCTTTTATCTTTCAAGTACACAAACTTGGTAGAAAATTCTGCTTCAAAATTAATAGTAAATATCTATAAGATTAATAGTCACTTAGGAATCTGATTCAATAACAACTTTTGTGAGGTTTTTATCAACAGTGAGACAAAACCCATGCAAAATCTTCCAAACCTCTACTTGCAAAACTTTACAATTACCCACCTTATGAGAGAAAGCCGCAACAAATGAACCCTAATGGTCTCATGTAACACCACCACAAAATGCAATATCTTTTATTGCTTAATATTTTTATTTGTTGATAACTTGATAAATTGACTAGTAATGAATACAAACTTCATATGAGTCTACATAAAAATAGAGAAGATAACAAGAAAAACTACTTTAACTAACTCAATTAACATTATAAACTAACTATTAGAAAGAAAAAAACTAATGTTATTTCTAGTATTCTTATGTAAATTACAATGTGTTTACTGTATTTTTAACTTGGAAAATAAAAAAGAAATGTCAAAAAAACATCGATTAAATAAACACGAAACGTCATAAATACATCGACCTAAAGAATATGAATCTTGCTTAATCCTCCATTAATTTTATAAATAAATACAACTAAAATATTTGCTAGACTAAAAATAATAAAATTCGTTTAATCATCCATTATTTTCATAAATGAAACTAAAATGTCAGCTTAAAGAAATAAAAATTGAAAACATGTTTGCTCCTTTTCTTTATCAACTTTGCTCAACATATTTTTCTGAGAACTATATGCTTGGGTGAGAATTTTATCAATAAAATTTTGAGAAAAAAATGTAATAGAACAATTATTAGATCTCTTTGTTATCATATTATTTAATATCTTATTTATTGATAACCTGATAAATTGATCAATAATAAATGCAAGTCTCTCTCTATATATATCATCTAAAGGATAATAGAGAAGATATAACTCCCTTGACTAACTCAACTAACACTAAACAAATCATTAATTAACTTTATCTCTAATATACCGATATTAACTGAGTTAGTGTCAATTTTAAACATCTCCCGATAGGTGATGCTGAGTTTTAATTTTCTCAATCCAAATCTTACTTGATCTGTAAATTATCATTAGATTAACTATTTTTATTTTATTATTTTAGCCACCATACTATATATATATATAGTGTGTGATAAATAATGGTTTAGTCTGTTCCTTGGTCAATAATTTTCAAATATATATAAGAAGATGAATTGTTGGCAGGGATTAGCATAGGGAACCACAATACACGCGTCAGCTGAATTTCTATTGTTAGAAAAGGTGGATGAAAAATATAGGTAGCAGATATGATTATCTCTTTCTTCATAAAAATTATTGATAAGATAAAAGTGGACAAAACAAAATGAAAATCATAAACAATAAGAGAATGATTTAATTAAATCTATAATTTATAATATTAATAAAAACAATATACATATAAAAACAAAAATTTCCCCTTGTTATTATAATTATCTATAACTTCCTTACACTACTTCAATTTTATATTTTTCTTTCTATTAGAAAAAACGGATGGACAGATATAGAAAAAGCTAGTAATACATAAATCTTATATTGCCATTAAAAAACATCACACTAATATAACTAAGTAAGTAACTATTGTTGTTAACTTAAATAATATGAGAAAGAGACAGTGAAACTAAGCAGAAACGGTTAGAGGTTTTTGAAACCGCGGGAAATTCGTTCCCTGTTTTCAAAGTCTGTGGGTTGCCTGAACCTAAAACCTTAATAAAATAATATTAATTTATCTATTCAAGAATTTGGATTCTTAAATAATTATTCTTTCATGTCCAAACAATAAGCAGGATCTTCGTCGTTATCACACAGTCAGTCATATCCAAAACATTTTAGTATGACATGACACCTCCTTGTACATTCATCCCAATAAAAAATTAGCAAGAGATAAGAACAAGCAAATATAGAGAAGCTAATAGAAGCTTCAATTCGTCGCTACACCAACACTTATATATATTGATTGATATTACACCGTTATCTTCATATTAAGACACAGGTCAACGATATAGAAATTGAAATAGTGTACCTTTTGTTATCATAAAGAAAAGTAAGTTAGCAACAATAATGGGTTCTCTTATGGCAGGATGGGACTCTAACAAATTGGATCCTAAATCAGGTACTGAATTAATTAATTAATTAATAGTATTATTAGTACAAACTATAAAATAAAATTAAAAAAAAGCTTTTGATTTATTGTTCCAGCGTCTCTTGAAAGGAATCGATCGCTAACAAAAGAAGAAATTGACGCTTTCTGGAAATCAAGGAAAGAGACAGAGGACCAACACCTCAAAGCAATTTCTAATTTATCAAGGAATATTCAGGTTTCACTTTGAGATTGATATATATCTACGGAAAAAAAAACTCTGTTTTGATTTTTTCTAATTAATGAGATATTTAATTTGACAGCCTGGCAAATACGAGGATAATGTGCCTTTGCCTCGCCGCATAAAGGAGTCATTAGGCATGGATGCTGACAATAATTTGGACCAGCTTATCAAGAAAAATCCCTGGTAATTTTTTCATACACAAATCTTAGTTGTTAATTTATTATATCACATGTAAACACTCTTTTTCTCATATATTTTTTAATTGATTAAAATTTAAATACATCATAACTAAATTGTTACATTTGTTAGATGTTAGTGGAGAGCTGGATTTGTACGTGGCGGTTTAGGACTCACAACTCGGAAATGAATTTTCTCTATTAAAAATTCTCTCAATTTTTTTCAATTACAAAATATCTTAACTATAAGAAAAAGATAGAAAATCATTTCCCTCACAACATGTATTCCAACCACCAAGTCACTGTCACTCCATCTAAATATGTATTATAATTGCACAATATTTAGGCAAATATTGTCATGAACGCCTATAATAATTTGGAGTATATAAACTTCATATATATTTAATTTGTATGGGATTGCATTGGATGAATGCAGGTGGACCAAGAGCAATTGGGCATTTCTGAATGAACCTCCAGTGATAGAAGCTTCTTCCAACAAGTATGCATCACAGTTTCACATAGCCAAATTGAGATCGTCAAAAAATAAACCCGAACATGGAATTAGTGCTTGATACAAATATTATGTCTTATTCCACCCTTTACATACATATCCACGAATGTAATAATTGTTGTGCTAGTATATATGGGCGTTGATTGTAGTTTACACTTAAAATTCGCATTGAAAAATGTTATTTTGTTAAAAAAAACAAAATTAATATAATCAGGGCCTAAACAGAGTAAGTGAAAGGATCGCTTGTGACATGGAAAGAAAAATGAGTATGTCCAAATTACATTCTCTTTAAGACGGGCATAGGTTTTTCCTATGCCACTATGGCCACCCAGTTGGCTTAATGAAACTTATCTAATAGCACAATATTAAGTATGGAAGACTCATGGATGTAGAGCTTGTTTTGGACAAAAAGGAGGTTTCAATGAACCTTGAATTGTGGAAATTCGAAAGGTTGTTGTTGCATTTGGCGGAACTTCTTTGGTTAGTACGAACGGTGAACTTATGGCCCAATTGGTATATCCTCCAATTTTTTTACAACATACTACTACAAGAAAATGGATATATAGCAGCAAAAAATAGCAGCGGTCAATCAACCCTCACAAAGTAATGATGTATAATTTTCACTATTTTTTTTTTTGGAAAAAATAAAATATTCGCAGTCTAAGCCATCAAATTGTAAACGCTATTTGTTTAATTATCAAACAAAATTGACATTTTAATTTAAGAGGTGGTCTCAAATCTGCTGCTACTTGTTCTGATGTCATTTCTTTTATTCTATCTTTTTTACCACAGTTTTTACTATGTTTTTTATTTTTTATAATTTTCCTTTTTATAATTAAATTTTTTTTTTACAAAAATGTGGCGGTTTGAAAACCGTGACTAAGATTTTTAAAAAATGTGGTTTTTGAAGACTGTATGAACTGCAGCAAAAAAATTGAAAAAAAAAAATGCATGGTAGTTTTAACAACCACATGTTTTCTAAGACATAGTTTTTGGTTGTAGCAAAATACAGGCAGACTATACCACCACAAAGTAAAGACTCCTTTGGTTGCTACAATAAGGTAAAAAATGGATTTTTTTTACTGTGATTTTTTCTCTAATTTTATTTTTTAAATTGGAGGATGAAAGAAGCTTAAGACATCACTTTTGCTAAAATAGCAAATGGGATATCCCGTCTGAATGAGAACAGTGCCCATGCCAATCCCTGAGGCATCAATCACAATCACAAATTATTCCTGAAAGTTGAAATTGCAAATATAAGTGGTTTAATCACGGCATCCTCAAAGGTATCAAAATCGACATGTGTTGCGTTTAATCAGAGGAATGCATCCATTTTTAGCAGCTTTGTCAATTGTTGGGATATACTGGCATAGTTTTGAATAAACTTACGATTAAAATCAGTAAGTCATGAAAACCCCCCTAAGTTTCATGACCGAGGTGGGAGTAGGCCATTGCACCATGGCTACAATCTTATCTAGTTTCGGCCCTACAAGTGACATAATATGATTCAAGTGCAACCAGAACATTGGCACTGAACTGCCGGAGAATTTTAAAAAAAAAATTATAATATACTTGAATTTTGAAAAATTGCATTTATATTTTTAATTTTGTTTACTTAACATTTTAAAAATTTATATTTGCACTTTATTTCCAAAATAAATATTCATTTTCTAGACGTAATTTCTCTCAACAATCATCTTCTCCCCACACCCACCACTGTGAGTCTGTGACAACTACCAAACACCACCATTATATCCCAAATGCTAGAATCTTAAATTTTGATGTTAGGATATTCTTGATGTTCAGGTTTTGTGATTTACTGATTTATGAACTCAATTTGTTTGAAATTGTTGATTTACTGATTTTAGGAACTCATTATCTATTAGGATTTAATTTGGTGTTAAAATTTTAGATTACTAATTATGTACCATTTACAATGGTACTAATAGATCATTTGCTGGTAAACGTTGCGGAATTGATCAACAAATGAGGGTTTTGGTGATTGGTCACATATTGCTGAAAGACTTAGAGATCATAAGATAAACATGGATCATATTAAAGATATGAAAACTTGGTACGAGTTGTGTTCAAGGCTAAAAAAGACCAAACTACTGATAAAACATCTCAAAGACTAATTAAAAAAGAAACATTTGGAAAAAAATGTTTCATAAAAAGATTATTTCGATAGTGAAATCGCTTGCTCAACATAGTTTGACCTTTCGTGATATTGTACCAAAATAGCAATGAAATTTTTTTGGGTTTAATTGAAATGTTAGCTGAATTTTACCCAAGTGTCTAAGAGCATATTACATGTATTAAAGATGATAAGTTCACTTTTATTATCTTTGCCACAACATACAAAATGAGTTAATATTTTGCTTGGTTTTGCAATTAAAAACGAAATCGTTAGAAAAATCAAACAAGCCAAATATTTCTAAGTGATACTAGATTGTACTCCTGATGTTAGTCATCAAGAGCAAATGTCTTTGATAATAAAATATGTTGATATTTTTTCAAATTCTATTACTAGTGAGGAATCTTTTTTAGGATTTTTTATTTGTGAAGTTAAAATTACTAAAAGAAATATTGCCTAGAGAAAAAATTGGACCAATCGATATATTAAAATTTTTGAAAGACTTAGATTGTTTTCCTAATACAATTATTGCATATAGAATTTTGTTGACTATTCATGCGACAGTTATTTCTGCAAAAAAAAAAATCAAAATTGAAGTTGTTTAAATCTTACTTGTGGTCTAACCATGTTACAAGTTAATGGATTAACATTGATAGCAATTGAGAATGATCTTTTGGAGACAATACATTTTGAAAACTTGGTTGATGAATTTGCTTCAAAAAGTGTTAGAAGGATAACTCTTTTTAAATAGCAAAATTTTTAATATTAGCTTGATGTTATTTACAATTTACTTATTTTGATGAATTTAAATAAAATAGTTTGAGTTTTTAGTATTTCATTCGACAATGTTTAGAACAACTTATAATTTTTAAAATTGTATTTTTTTTATTAGAATTTAATTTTTAAATTCATACATAATCTTCAAAAACATTAAGGCGGGTGAATAGTTTGTTGTACAATGTACATTGTAGTGCTTTAGATAGAATTGATGCTCAATTAGGCACTAAAATACATTCTTCAAATGATGTGAGTGGTCATCCATGGTCCTACTATACACCAAAATATCATAAAAAACTAACAAGTAAGGTTCAAATATAACACTCATTGGGGCCTAAGAAGTTGAAGGTGCATACAAAAATAAAATGGCATAACAAGGATTTTGTAGTGACCTTGATAAATATGGAAGTAGATTTGTGGATGGCACCAGAATGCATACGGATCTGGTGACTCAACCAGAGATGTAATTTGGAAAACTAGGTAGTGACTAGTGAGTACAACTCATTGAGGAGCTCATCAATCGTTAAAACGTGGAATCAATCATTTACATTGATAGCTTTGAAAGCATGGTAGTCATTAATGCAGCCAGTTGGATAAGCATTTGTTGAATGTGCAGATAATATATGGTCATGTTGGTAAAATTAACATTCAATTTTTTATCAATTGTATTTTTTAACACATTTGAATTCAACAAAAGTGATATTTATTATGAAACAAAATAAATATTAATTTTGTATAGAAATGAGACACTATTTTTTATTAATAGATGAACTCACTAATTTTAAAAAATTAGACATTAATTTATTCATCCTACAATAAGTGATCAATTTGACTATTTCATATAAATTAAGAAAATTATATAAATAAAAAAAATAATAATATTTATTGAATTTTTTTTATCGTTATCCTATGTTACAAAATATAAGAAAAAGTAGATAAAAAACTGATGTGTTTTGAAATAAATACTTTAGCTATTTTGACTCATTTTTCCTTATATCATTGTATATTTATTATTGCCTAAAAAAATTATATATTTATTATTACAAAGTAGTATTATTTTATTCATCATTATCATCAATATATAAAGTGAAAAATAATATTCTAGATTATATAGTATTAATTAAATGAGACAATTGAAAAAAGTTAATTTCTTTTAATTAATACTAGAAAAATTGAAATAGTTAATGGGTAAAATGAAGAAATTAAATAACAAAATTTAATATTTTTTTTATAAAAATTAACGGAAAAACCAAGTGAATTAACAACAATATGGTTAAGTGACTAAAATAGAAAAAAAAAATATAATAGAATTAAAATAAAATCAAAAATATTAGTTAAGGGACTGAAGAGTAGTTAAAAAAAATTGACAAAATCATTCTGCCCTTTGCTAAAAAATTATGGTAAAGAGACATTTCTAAACTGTCCAGATACGTTGAACCTGCAAAGTAGTTTTCTTATAATTCTTTTTAAAATTAAATCAAACTATTTTCATGTTAGTTTTGACTTTTGAGAATGTTATAGGCTTATAGCCGTGTGCCCTTTGGCTTTAAAGAGATACTAGAAACTGTCCAAATACATTGAACGTGCGAAGCATTTTACTTACCACGTTCTAGAATGTTGCTAGTACTACTGCCTCAATATCCAATCAGAAAAATATAAAATGTCCAAATCAATTAACTTTATTAACGTTTTTTTATATCTTTTAGAAATAGTGAGAGATTATATCCAAGCACTAATATTTAAAAATATTTTAAATCAAGATAAAAAGTTATTTAAGTAAAAAAATACATCTTAAAAATTATTATTTTTTCATATAAATGGACCAAATAAATAGCTACAATCGTGGGCCCATAGTTTATAGATCCACTCATATTTTATAGGTATTTGGATCATAACCAAACTCATAATATGTTATAAAACACAATTCAGAAATAAAGAAGAGGGACAATTGAGAGAAAACTATATTTGATTGAATTAGCTAGTAATATACAAATTGGTTACATCAAAACTTTGTATAAACTAACAAACTATAATAGCTAAGTATCATTAGTAAGTAGTAACTAATTAACATACTATACTACCTACTCCATCACACATGAAAAAAAAGAAGAAAAAAT
>JBBPBQ010000001.1:64442519-64460651 GCA_037974755.1 Cicer yamashitae
AAAAAAAATATATATATATATATATATATATATGAAAGTTAGACAACATATATAACTTTTTTTAATATTGCTTTTTATTTAGATTTTATTTTGGATGGAGCGTATCTCTAATAATGATGGAATAAATTTTGCAATAATTTTGAATGAAAATATAATTGAAAAAAATCTTTAATATAAATCTGAATAAAAGTTTTTATTTTACTAATATGAATAAAAGCCAAAATTATCCGCTTTAAAATAATCAGTTAAATATATTTTCAGTTCCTGCAACAAAATTATAATCTTCTAAAATTGGTCCTTAAAAATATTTTTTATTTTAATTTTTTTAAAGACTATAAGTATTAAATTTTTACAACAATTTTTTAAAATAAAGATTAAAAATGAATTAAAAAGTTAAAATTAAAAAATTGATATTTTTTTAAATAATGAAAGTTTATTTAACCTTAAAATAATTATCTAAAATTCCAAATTGTTTAGGACGAAATTAGCTGTAAGTTTTGAGTTGGACCATAAAAAATTGCTATCTTCACCAAACCCCACCTTTGAAAGTTGGGGAAATCAGGACAAACAGGAGTGCTGAAGGCTCAAGCCACCAACTCCTTTGCTTTGAAATCAAGATTCCAACGGAATGATACTAATAAAGCTACTTCTGTAAACACAAATCATTATCCATGTACTACTTTAGTTTTATTAATTATCATCACTCGTTAGTGTCAATTCTAACCCAAACGGAAATAATATTCCATAATAAAGTATAAATAAAATTAGATAAAAAATTGAGTGTATTTTATCTAAAATTTTGATTAAATATATTAATTTTTTAAACTAAATTTTACTTATATTTTTAATATTTGATCATAAGTTCTACATACTATATATATTTTTTTGAGAAAGACGTTATATATATTTTTTGATTTTCAAAATATATATTTTTTTTTACGAATAAATATTTTCTTACTAAGGCTAATAAATACATATGTTTCATTAACAAATTAAAATCGAAAATATATAAATTATTATTTTGAACATCGTAAGAGTAATTTTAATGATTATTTATCCTGTGTACTATGGAGCATTTTGGTTAGTAAGACTTTAAATATATAAAAATATTTCATACTACACACTCACACAACATCTAGAGATAAAGAAATAGAAAGCAATGGATATAATAAGAAAAAAGAAAATAAGATGCTGAATCAACGTAGAAAATTAGTGGCGTATAAATGAATAATAAATATATTGATATTACAAAACCAAAAAAATATTGATAATAAAATAAATTAATTTATTTTAAAAAAATTAAATCATATTTAAACATAAAATATTAAAATTTTGGAAAAATTCATATGAATGGTATAGATGAATGTTTTTTACCTTTTGATTTTTAAAACGATTTTATTACTTCTGAAATGAAATATAAATAAAAATGAATTTAAAAAAATGCATGTATTTTATTCAAAATTTAAGCAAAATATATACTCTTTTTAAAATCTATTTTTAATTACATTTTATTATAAATAAAGTAATTTATTAAATATTATCAACTAAAGTTGAGTCTAATAAAAAAGGGTTAGTGTATCACAAATAAAAGTTAAAATATCAATTGAGAGATATGTCGGTATTTAATATTAAATTGTGTTTCAAGCACGATTACAATATCCCATGGAGGTGATTATCCAAATAAAATAAAATCGTATATAACTTGTGAAAAAAAACTTAAAACATTAATGATGTGAAAAAAACTTAAAACATTAAGGATGTGAATTAGTAAAATATCTGAGTAATAATATCCAACTACTTCATTCAAAATAAAATATAAATAAAATGATATTTAAAATATTGGTGTATTTGATCTAAAATTAAAATCAAATACATTAATTTTTCATATATATTTTTACTTAAATTACATTTTTAATGGAGTAATTAATAATAGGGTGCAAATGATTTTACCTAATATTATAGGCGATTACAACAATTTTCCGTTGTTGGATGGTTAAGTTTTACCATATCTATTATGAATCTTCTACACAGTGGATTTTCTACTCATGAGTCATTTTTGTGTTAATGATGTTGGATTGGGTCTCCACTTAGTCTGTGGTCATGTACAAAAAAACTGGTTGAGAACAACTAAGGGTATCTATCTCCGATTTCATATCTCAAACTTCGTCTACTTCATTTCCTTTTTCTATTTGTCTGGTATTGTTGAAAGTGAATTTGGGTATAAAGATGAAGGTTTAGGTCTATGAATGTGATGAAGGAAAAAAAAAATGCATTTTTATTGTTAATCCAGATTGAGTGAACTTTAAATCTCTTATATTTATGCAGTTGAACATCGTTAACTAAATTATAAAATAAAAAAAAATCAAACTCTATTTCTTTTTTAACTGTTGATCAAGATATAGTAAATGCAGGAAAAAACAAATACAGTATATTTAAATTCGTTTTTTTCAGAACCATAATATTAAACACTTCATTTTTTTTTTAATTCTCTCTTTTTTATCATATATATATAGATGTCGAACAATAATTTTTCTTTTTTATAATTAGGTCGCATCTAGACAAAAATAATTAAGTAAGGGTATAATCGTAATTGAAAAGGTAACATTTTGCCTATAATAGAAGAGGTTGTTCGAGAGAGCAAAACAGAAAATCTGGAAAGCAGTTCGGAAAGAGTGAATTGATAGATAGATAGAGAGAATAATTAAACAGGTGTAATACATGGCTGAGAAAAGCAAGATTTTGATAATCGGAGGGACTGGCTACATCGGTAAACACATAGTAAAAGCAAGCGCAAAAGCCGGACATCCCACTTTTGCATTGGTCAGGGAATCCACTCTCTCTGATCCTGCCAAGGCTGATCTCCTCAATAGTTTCAAAACTTTGGGCGTCAATTTGGTCCCTGTAATCATTTCTCCTTTTACTTCATTATTACTAATTATATTCTATATTTTTCATTTTCATAAAGTATATACTATATAGATGTTATTATTAATGAAATAAATTAATCTGTAATGGTAATTGTAGGGGGATTTCTACGATCATGAGAATTTGGTGAAAGTGATCAAGCAGGTGGATGTGGTGATATCTACGGTAGGTCATCTGCAGCTTGCAGATCAGGTCAAGATCATAGCTGCAATTAAGGAGGCTGGTAACGTTAAGGTTGGCTGTCCTTTTCATTCTCTACAATTCTGGATACCACCAACCTTTGAAAAATCGAGTGGAGTAGAAGATTAGAAATATGCACAAACGTGGAGTAGTGGCAAACATGGTGGGGAGAGAGATCCCACCACTGGTACTTTGACATATGCCTAACAAACATTTATTTTTTTTAAATTAAAAATCACGATTTTTATTACAAAATAAAAAATGAATTTGGTGTCTAGTCATCAACATATTTGGTGTTTTTTTGGGCAAAAAGTAGATTTTTGCATCAAAACAACAAAATATTATATTATTTTATTAATATACTTACAAACCAATATTAATAATTACATACTATGAGTTACCAATATTTGCATACATATATTATAAAAATTATTATATATATTTTTTAATAAAATATTGGAAATTTATATGGTACATTTGCAAATTAATATGATATGGTATTATCAAATCAATTGACTAATAGTTGAAAGACATTATTGAAGTGGCTTTAATAAATCATTTTGATTAAATTATAGATTTAACACTATCAAATTTTTAAATTTTACATCTTGAATCTCGATTAATTTATTATAATTTTTAATTATAAAAATAAAAATAATTTATATAATTGTTGAACATTAAATTGCATAACAAATATATTAATTCTATTGATTTAATCGATATATATAATAGGTTAAATTACATTTGCGGTCCCTTAACTTAATTTTAGGTAACGTTTTAGTCCTTTATCTTTTTTTTTTTGAATTGGTCCTTTATTTTAATTTTAAGTGACAATTTGATATTTTATGTTTTAAAATGTCAACAGTGTTGTCCTTTTTTTTTATAAAAATTCAAAAAAATCATCAAAATTTTCAAACAAAACCCATAAAATTCATTATCATCTTCAATAAAATACAAATTTAATCAAATTCATAACTTAAATCTTTTAATAAACTCATATTTTTATTCTTTATTTGATGTTGTTGGAGATGAAAATATGAGTTTATTTGAATATTTGAGTTATGAATTTGATGAAATTTGAATTATATTGAAGATTATTATTAATTTTATGGGTTTTGGTTGAAAATTTTGATGACTTTTTTGAATTTTTGTAAAAAAAAGATAACATTGTTGATATTTTAAAACATAAAATATCAAATTGTCACTTAAAATTAAAATAAATGACCAACTCGGAAAAAAAAATAAATAAATAAAGGACTAAAACGTTAACTGAAATTAAGTTAAGGGACCACGAATGTAATTTAACCTATGTAATATATAAATAATGATGTGAATGAGTTAATTAGAATCTAACTCAACTATATTGATTAAATTTTTAATAGTATCAATACACTCTTTTTTTTAGAGGGTTTTAGAAACTTTCTAAAATATTTAGTTAAAAAATATAACTTTCATTTTTTACATTAATTTAAGTTTCTTTTATTAAAATTTTGTTTCATACCTATTAGATGCGGAGTAGTAGAGTACTACTGGTTGGAACACGCGTTCTAATATATAATGTTTCTGCAATTTTTAATCCTTTGAACTGCATTACTGAATAAACTATTGTTTTTATTTGGAATTTTGGACATGAACTAAAACTAGTTTGGGTAAGCATTTTAAAATTGGATTAATATGTTGTGTGCAGAGATTTTTCCCTTCGGAATTTGGGAACGATGTTGATCGTACCCATGCCGTAGAGCCAGCAAAATCAGCATTTGCCACAAAATCCCAAATTCGTCGTGCTATTGAAGCAGAAGGTATACCTTATACATATGTTTCTAGCAACTACTTTGCTGGCTATTTTCTTCCCACATTAGCTCAGCCAGGACTCTTTGCTCCACCTCCCCCAAGAGACAAAGTCATCATTTATGGAGATGGAAATGCCAAAGGTAACAATAACTTTACCCCTCTTTTCTCTCTAGCTAGCTTTAAATTAAATTATTCAAATTTAGTACTAATAGTCTCGGAAGTTGTTACTATAATTTTAAATGTATCAAAATTATAAACATATAAGATAGTTAAATTAACTAACAAAAGATATATTCGATGATCGATAGTTTTTTTAAAATTACATTGACTTACCATAATTTGCATATCTTTGTTGAATACATACGTTCAGCGGTCTTCAACAAGGAAGATGACATTGGAACCTTCACCATTAGAGCTGTGGATGATCCAAGAACATTGAACAAGATTGTCTACATAAAGCCCCCCAAGAACACTTACTCATTCAACGAGCTTATTGCCTTGTGGGAGAAGAAGATTGGAAAGACCCTCGAAAAAAGTCATTTACCAGAGGATAAACTTCTCAAGGATATTGAAGGTTTGTCCTAGTAAATTTTACTTGTGATAATGTAGTGCGTTGTTGTTTATGAAATTAATCAATCAAAACTATTAGATACAATATTAATCCCACTAATTAGTTAACCATGAAATTAATACAAAACTTATATTCCGTTTTGTTGCAGAGTCACCTATTCCAATCAACGTGGTATTATCAATCAACCACTCGGTGTTCGTGAAGGGTGACCAGACCAATTTTGAGATTGAGCCTTCTTTTGGTGTTGAGGCTTCTGAGTTGTACCCTGATGTTAAGTACACAACTGTCGATGAATTCCTTGATCAGTTCGCTTGAAAGTTATATACATATTCTGAATAATGATACTATATCAGTTGTTGCTTTGGAATTGCCCTGCCTCTCCTACTTGTTGTTTCTTATTTGCTATGTAAACTGGTTAATGCTTAGTACCTCAAATTATATATAAAAAAGAGGTTGTGTATTTTATCAAAATGTGGCATTTCTCGATGTCATGTGAGTCTTTCCTGCCGTAGAATATATGTGACTCTTTACTGGTTGAATTGAAAATGATAAATGCTCAAGACTCAACAGTTTCTTTGGCATCACTGATTTTGATCTTTCGCTGTTTTTTCACCGTGCTTAGTCGTAGTAGGAGAAGGGAAAATAGTCGTTAACTAGGAAAATTGAACAATTTTGTTTTAAGGTTCCCGATCTTTAAAAATATGATGAAAAAAAAAGTTTCAAAAGTTAAAACTCACTTATTAAATGGTTTATCCTAGAATTCACCATCAATTATATATATAAACAAAGTAACTACATATCTATAATAGTAATCTTAACAATATGAGTAATTTCATCCCATGGTAGATTGGCAAAGAAATTCTCACAATTAAAACAAATTATTAAATGAATACCAATACTTATACATTCTTAATTTTGCTACATCGTTTAATACTCCATTTTTTCTTTATCTTATTTCTTATTTTATTATCAATACATGACATGTATAAAAATTAAAATCACTCCACATTTCTTTCTCTTTCAAAATATTGATGGATATCTAAAGATCTTAATAAATACACTGACTTGAATAAAGTGAATTAATAAAAAAATGCAACATGATCCCTTTATTTCAGTTTGTCTAAGGACACAACTCTTAGCTTATCTCTTAGCATTTCAAACATACACTTCAATTTTTTGGTTAGCTTTTTCTCTTCGCGTTTGCAGTAGTTGGACTTCAACCTGCCTTTATTTACTTAGTTACTTGTGTTAGGGAGTTTGGGAGTACAAAACAATATCAGATCAAATATAAAATATTTTATGATCACAAACTTTAAGACGATGACCATTTATTAATTTATTTATTATTAATGCTAAATTGTAAAATTATATACTTTGATACATAATCTAGTCATTAATTTGTTCCAAAGGCTTGTGTTTATTTACTTAAACTATCATATGACTTTTTTCTGTTGTGTGTTGTTGAAATACTCTCCCTATTTAGTTCTTTAAGCTTTTAGCACATGTTAAAAAATATGTATTTTAATTTTTTTAAATCAAAGTTTTAGTTAAAAATAACATATTTAATTGCAGTTTTAATCATTTTATTTTTACCAATTCACGAAATTGGTCTATCTATTTTAAAAGTAACAATTTCAGTCCCCCTTTCAGAATTTTGAACTAAAAATGACGATTTGACGTATAGAATCATCTAAATGAATTAATTATTCACATGTCATTAATTAAATTACAAATATGAAAAATTTCTGAGGTTGAAAATTAAGTTTTTACAGTGTTTTATTATTTTATGACTGTTAATCATTTTACATCGTCGTATCATATGACACTTTATTTAAAACATATCATTTCGCTATTTTTTAGTTAAAAAATCAAATGAATGACCAAAATTATCTAACTTTTAAAATAAGACAACGAAATTCATGAATAAATAAAAATAGAAGATATAAAATTGAAATTAAGGCAAAATAAAATGATAGGCACCAAAGATTGGGGAGGGAAGAAAGAAGCATGTGACTTCAAAGTAATAAATGGTTGGTGGAGAATGTGAGAGGTGATTTGAGTGTTAAAAAATATCCCACATTTGATTGCGATATATCCCAAATGATTTTTCACAGGACGAGGGAGAGAAAGCAGTTTGGTACTCCGAAGCGAGTACATGGCAGAGAAGATGAGGATATTGATAATCGGAGGGACGGGGTACATCGGCAAACATATAGTTGAAGCAAGTGCAAAGGCAGGACACCACACTTTTGCATTGGTTAGGGAATCCACCATATCCGACCCCGCCAAAGCTAACATCCTCCACAATTTCAACACTCTCGGAGTTATTTTGCTCTCAGTAAGATTCATTTCAATTATTATTATTATATTACTGTAGTCAGTATCCCAGACAAAATATATCTCGCGGTATTTTAAGTATACGAAAATTATATATTAATCATTAATTATTTTTTCTATAACAAGTTAATCTTACATGTTAGGTAAATATTTATCCTAATTTCAAATTAATAAAATTAAAATTTAATATTCCGTCAATTTTTCAATAAATTTGTGTAATTCTTAAGAGTTTTGATTGTAATAATTATAAGAATACAAATTATCAATCAAATTTTAAAAAATAATTAAATAAGAGAGAAGTAAGATAAATTTTATGGTTCTTAAAATTAAACGCAAAATTATCTTAATTTGTATCATGTAATTACATGAAAATTTATTATGTTATTACTTATATGATTGATAATATATAAAATTCCCAATACTACTTTAAAAATATTTAATTAAAAATAATTGAAATTACCTTATTACTAAAAGTAATTCAACATTGTATCTTTTACGAACAATTTTAACATTAATTTTAATATACATATTCTATTACTATACATGTAGATCATGAACTAGAGTTTGAAATTAGTGACGTTTTATTAATGGTAGGGGGATCTGTATGATTATGAGAGCTTGGTGAAAGCAATGAAGCATGTAGACGTGGTCATCTCTGCGGTGAGTCACTTACAGGCTGCTGATCAGGTCAACATCATTGCTGCCATTAAAGAGGCCGGTAACGTTAAGGTTGTCCACTTATATGAATGCATTCAAAAATATCATCAAGTTTGTATACACGCTTCTATATAATTTGTGTGGTTCAAAACAAACACTTAAAAAACAGAGATTTTTTAGGCAGAGAAAGGCTTGCAACAATAAAATCTGAATTCAAATACAGTCAATCTTCCCATTCCTTTTTTATTAATACTAGAAATGCTTTGAATGTTTATATCTTGAATCACTTCCTCTTATGTTTATATCTTGAATCACTTCCTCTTTATTTAAAGAATCCCAAGACTTTTATATATGCTTTCGATGCGGGACATGGGATAAAGAGCAGCAAAGTTACCAAGGGAATATTGTAGAGGTGTGTGTAACATCTCCCTAATGTGTTATGTATCCAGAGATTTTTTCCTTCAGAGTTTGGTAACGACGTGGATCGTGTTCATGCAATGGAGCCAGCAAAATCTGTATTCGGCATCAAAGCCCAAATACGACGTGCGATTGAAGCTGAAGGCATACCCTATACATATGTATCAACCAATTCCTTTGCTGGCTATTTTCTACCCACATTTGCCCAACCTGGAGCCACAGGTCCACCAAGAGACAAAGTCATTATATTGGGAAATGGCAATACACAAGGTAACATTACCCACTACATCTATGCCAACATGATTTATTTGCCAATGAATTTTGGACTTCCACATAAATCGTCTTGTAATATGGAAAGACACTTGAAAAAATTTATATTCCAGAGGAGAAGCTTATCAAGGACATTGAAGGTTGGTAAAAAAATTAGGAGCATAATTAAATTTTATTTATGAAGGACAAAATAATTTATCAAAAGGGTATCTAAATTAATGTGTTAATATGTGGTTAATTTGTTACTTGTTATTTTTGCAGATACACCTTTTCCAAACAATGTAGGATTAGCAATTTGTCACTCGGTGTTTGTGAAAGGTGACCACACAAATTTTGACATAGAACCTTCTTTTGGGGTTGAAGCTTCTGCTTTATACCCATATGTCAACTACACCACTGTGGAGGAATGCCTTGATCAGTTCGTTTGAGAAATTATTCAAGAGTTAAGTCATGCTCTTGTAATAATTATACTATAAATTATTAAAGTACAATTTTACTTACAGCCGGCTTGATCATATATAGCTACACCAAATACACAAAATTTCCACAATAACAATTAATTCACAATGGGATTTCATCGCTAATTCTCTCTTTTGATTCATATTTATATACCATTACTGAATTCCTTCTATTATATTGTTCCCAGTAGTTTGTTTCACTTGGACTTGTACTTTGGAAGCATCATCACTCCTATTAAAATTGCTGCTGATTATAAGAGTGTGATTATGGTGAGAGTGTGACCCCTTCAGAGTTGGTAATGGTAATGATGCGGTTGCTGGTGCTGGAGCAAGTTCCTCTTCAACTACCGATTTGGCTGCTTCTTCTGGTGTTCTTATTTCGTTATGTGTGTGCCTCATCATTCTTCTCACCTTCATTGTTTCTCTTATATTTCCTGCAAAGTTAGACACAATTTTTAATTGAATGAAAACATACCGAAACAAGAAAATTAGCAATTCTTTAAAAGATATTTTACCATTTAAATCGAGTTCGGCTTTTGAATTTTCTGACAAGAGAATCAGTGTAGGTGTAATTATTGTAAGAAAAGCCCAGAAAATGAATGTTGGAATTAGAGTTCTTTCACTCATCATCTCTTTGGAAAATTAATCTAGAACTAGAACAATTTCATGCTTTAAGTAACGTATAGCATAAATTTTACATGACAAGACTTTTTGTGGGCGAGGGACATGCAGAGAAGTTGAAGGGCGTGGAATACGATGTTTTGAGCTTCAACAGATTAGTTGGCCATGTTTAAACATATAGAATAATCGCAACTGCTACTCAATTTGATTGTTTTTATTATTATATATTTAAACTAGAGTCAAGTTTTGACAACTAAACTTTTTATTTGGTTTATTGGTAGTTGGATAGTTGTTATGTATAGCCCCATTGATGATTGATCTGGCATGCTGTATATATACTAAGAATTCACAATCTGTTTGTAGCCTATGAAACACTTATATAAAATTTAAACAATTGAATTTTGTGTCACTGTCAAATTCTAACACATTTTGGATACTAAATATATTTTTCAATATGAAGTGTGATTGGTACTGGTTCTCATTATTCTACTAATGGTGATCTCTAACAAGTGACAATACTTTATAATAGCACTCCGTTTTATTTCTTTTTGATGTTTACTTTCCAACACCTTCAGAATTATATAATCACCAAATTTCATTTGGGAAGTAATAGTCTCATGACCGTTAGAAGGTTCCTATTAAGTCATAAACAAAGCATTAGACTAGGTCAAAATGGCTTAAATAAACATCAGCAATAGTAAGAATATATAGTACGGCTAGGCTAGTTAAAGTAAAAAATAGAGTCAACAACTTGACTTTAGTTATTGAATTTTTTGACTTTAGTTATTGAATTTTCTGAAATAGCACGATAGTCATTGAATGTATTATACATCAATCAGTTTCATCAATGATAACTTGTGATGTTAAACGAAAATGTAGTAATCTATGAGAGTTTCGAAACACTCAAGTATACAATGACTACATTGATATGAATATTTTCTACCATAAATATCTATCGGTCAGTCAAAAAAAAAAATGTATATGTTGCTTTCCTTTCAATTTAAAATTAATAACCCTGAGTGATTTCTTTTCTTCTTGCGCGTTGGACTCTCGTGCGTGTTGGACTCTCGTTTGTTTAGTCCATGCGAAGGTGATTTGAAACCTTTGTTGACTAGCATATCATCGTTAAATGTCGCGCATCATTGTGGTTATTGTTTGGAGTTGGCAGAGGGATGAAATTAACTGGCACATATCATAGTAAGGGATTATTGTACTATTTTGAAAAAAATTTGAGATTAAATTTCAGAATAACAACAAATTCACATATTAAGTTATTTATTAACTCGTAAAAAATATCTACATTTTTATTGAATTGAATGACTTATGAAAGAACGCTTAAAAATAAAAGATACACTTCATGATTTGTAGTTCATATGATAATAGTTGTGGAAACATTTTGATTTATTTGGACGTGAGTTTGAACTCGTAACTTTTTGCTTTTATGCATTTAATGTGTGTGTGAGTTTCATCATTAGAAACTTTAGAAAAAAAAATACATAAAAATAGGGAGTTGCTATTTAGTACAACATATTTTTAATAGAATACATACTACAAGAGTAATTCATTGAACAACTAAAGTGCATTTAAAAAAATTGATATATTTAATCTAAAATTTAAATTAGAATTTAATTTATATAAAATATCAATGTAAAGAGTTTTTACATTGTTATTCAATCACAACTGTTAAATTATTAATAATGTTTGACTTTTGTTATAGCTACTTATAAAATCATTTATATAATTGGACATAATTTATTTTACATTGTCTATAAAAATTAAATTCTTTAAACTAAATACATTAAACTTTTGAATATTTTTTAATTATATTTTTATTCTAGAAGGAGTAATTTGTTAAATTTTTTGTGTCGGAAAAAAACAATATGAAGATACATGTTTCATTTTCACCCTGCTGTGTGGGTTATTATTCCTAGACTTAAAAAAAAGATTTTTTTATCTTAAAAGAGATGGTAAATACCATTTACCTTCAACTTAAATCTATATTTTGTCAATTGAACTAAAACTTAATAACATATTTAAAAGATATATTATAATGGATTTTTTTTTTTTATCACAATGTGAATGTAAATATTCTTTAGTGCGGTAGCAGGCCAACCAAGTTAATTGGGCTGGACCCATTTTGAAATGTTGTTTGAATGAATTGGACATTGATTCATTTTTTTAGTGGAAACCCCAATTCGCCCTCTTCGTCAGGAAAGGGATTATTCATTTCCACGTCTACCTCGACCTCGACCTCTCAGTCTCTGTAGCTCAATACTCTAAAGTGTTTTTTTGATTGAAGAAAATGGGAACCCTTGGAAGAGCGATTTACAGCGTCGGATTCTGGATTCGAGAAACTGGGCAAGCCATTGATCGCCTTGGTTCCCGCCTCCAGGGTGGCTACTACTTCCAAGAGCAGCGTCAGTCTTCTTCATTTTCACCTAATTTCATTTCTCTTTTCCCTTTCGCATTTTCTTCACTACCATGTTTTCTTTCTTCTTCTATTTTTCAATTTTCATCTTAGATTCATTTATTCATTTTATTTACTGCTTTGCCATTCTGCCGTCAAATATATTATATTACAAATTGTTAATTGGATCGGATTTAAATCAAGTTTTATAAAGGAGTCATCCAACCCAAGCCAAACTGAGTGTAGTTTTAATCTTTGAATCAGATGATTTTTTTTGCCTCAAATCCGAACACTTGTACTTTACGTGATCTCATTTATTGGTGTTATTAGTATTTTACATCTTGAGAAGGGTATTTCTGTGCTGTATGTACTGCTTTGCCATTATGCCGCGAAATATAATATTATTCAATAGTCTTCTTATTTCTTGTGTTTAGTGTCTAGGCATCGAACTCTGATGAACATATTTGACAAGGCTCCTGTTATTGATAAGGATGTATTTGTTGCACCAAGTGCTTCCGTCGTTGGTGATGTGCAAGTTGGAAAGGGGTCATCAATTTGGTATGGATCCGTCTTGAGAGGTAAGGGACCTCAATTCACCAACTGGATATGACAACATTTGGTTTCAATGAGATCTTTTAGAGCCTGTTTGAAATTACTTATTTGAGAGTACTTACTGACATAAGTACTTGTGAGAGCTTTTGCAAACCACTTATGACATGAACATTGGCTGTTTTCACTTTATCTCCGTAAGCTCTTCAAGAGAGATTATGAAAACAACTTTTAGCTTATACAAAAACTATTTCTGCATAAACACTTGTATGATACACACTAATGTGATAAGTGCTTAATTAAGTTGTTTATTCCAACAGTTAGATGATTTTTGGTAATGCTTTATTTCTATCTGGGCTACGCATATTGTAAAACAAAGACAGCAATTCTGTGCAACTCCAATTAAGTGTCTTTCTTATATTTTGAAAAATTGAAACACTATCTTCATGGGAAGTTGCTTTTTTCTGATATTCTAAAGTAGATTAGATGTGAAATCATTGTGAGTCTCGCTGTCTCTGTACTTGATGATTATATGTGGCTGGGAATCATATTTGAACTGAACATTTTGAATAGGTGATGTTAACAGCATCAGAGTTGGAAGTGGAACTAACATTCAGGATAACTCCCTGGTGCATGTTGCAAAGTCAAATTTAAGTGGGAAGGTGTTGCCTACTATTATTGGGGATAATGTTACCGTAGGTGAGTAATATTTTTGCCATGATCAACAATGTGCTACACTATATAATTAAATTGAAATTTCAAATTTAAAATGTAAAAATTTTCACTGAGCAGGTCACAGTGCTGTTTTACATGGTTGTACTGTTGAGGATGAGGCTTTTGTTGGTATGGGTGCAATTCTACTTGATGGTGTTGTTGTTGAGAAAAATGCCATGGTTGCTGCTGGGGCCCTTGTGAGACAGAATACAAAGATTCCATCTGGCGAGGTATGTCTATGGGTGTATACTGTCTGGTTAGTGGTTACTGCTTAATGAGAATTAGAATTATGCACATGTTAGTCTAACTGTTTTTGTGAATAATTCTCATTATTGAGTTATCATACTATACTTGCACTCTAGGACTTGGGATTCAATTATATCTCGTTTTTGTTTATTTTATGGAATTTTTCATAGAAATTTTATAGGGATGTACTTTAGTTTTTTAGATATTTTTAGGATAAATATTGTAGCATTGAAGTTGTTTAGTATATTATGCATTAGGAACATTCTTTGAGTTATTTTTCATTGGTATTTTATTATGTTAATTTAAAATTTTCCTCAATAATCTTATTATATTTTGGTGTCCAAGAGGTTTCTGCAACATAAAGCATTAATGCCCTTGTTAAAACCTCACCTATTCTGTCTTCTGGCTGCTATTTTTCTACTTCTCTGTCAATAACACTACTGCTACCACTCCCATCACCATGACACCTACAGCCAAAACAAAAAATTTCTAATTTATATAGGCATAAAAGTTCAAAGATAGAGGTAAAATATTGTGAAATGCAGTCAGGACCCTGGAGTATCCGAAGTGTACCATAGGGATACTTGTTCAACATGGGTACAACTGCTATTTTTAATTGTCTTTACCTCCTTACTAAATCCTCACCCTAATTAACTAGACCCAAATCCACATTCCTATATCACGTGTCTTAACTATTACTTAATACTAATATCAGGATTATTACATTGCCTCTTCATTAAACAGTGCCTCTTGAACTGCATGATTTTATATACTTGCTCGCTCATTTTCTCTGTAGTCAGTTGCGGCCGTCGCAGCCGCAACCGCAGCGTTGCGTCGCGGTGGTCCTGTGCTACGCAAAACGGTGTTGCGGCGCGGATTAGGGTTGCGGCTGTAGTGGTGTTCTTCGCAGTGCAATCGCAGGTGTGAGAAGACAAATTCACGCAGGGAAGAAACGCTACAGTAATTTAAGAATGGAAATTCAGAAATACCTCATTTTTAAACCGTTCTAGGGTTTTTTTATTTCTTTTTTGTCTTTTTCTTTCTAGGTTATTTTTAAGTATAAAAATAACAAAGGGTATAGACGTACAGTAATCGTACGGGACCTTACTTCTCCTATTTGAAAGCTATGTTCTGAAGCTTCTTCTCGGCCCTTTTTCTCCACCCTTCTCCTACCAACATAGCTTTCTTTTCAAAGCAGATTTCAACTCGTCCCTGCGCTGTTCTCGTCCCTACCAACAGAGCTTTCTTCTCAAAGCCTTCTCATTGTACCCCATTATTGTGCTCTGTTTTTTTGTTTCTGCGTTTACAGTCCTCTATTTTGCTTTATATTATATTTAAAATATTAGTAGCAATGAACTTTGAAGTTGTGACTAATGAATATGTCTTTAGTTTTAGCATTTTTCTATTTTTTAGTCTCTATATGTGTATGGTATAAATTGCTTGTAATGTTTCCCTAGACCTCGACATAGCGGTTATACCGCTACACTGCTATAGCGTATTGGGGTTGACCGCTACACTACGCTATGTGCTACTGACTATAGCTCATTTTATCATTAGATTCACTGATTCAAGCTATTTATGTTATTTCTCGTGGGAAAATCTATTAAATATATCTGATTTAAGCTTTTCTATAAGGCCACTAACTTTCAAACATAATCTGAAAATTACCATGTTATTGACAATTACATAGAGCGCCTATGAATGCCATCAAGCGTGCCCATTTGCAAGCCTGAAATTATCTTAAGCATTCTTCACTCATTAATATCTATCATGTGATGAAAAACATTTCTTAATTTTGATTTTGCCCCAGAAATCCGGCTAGATTGTAAAGTTCTAATGTTTGTTTGCCGGCTCTTGTTGAATACTTGCTAAGTGTATCATTCATGATCTGTAAACACAAACTCGCTTATTTTGCAGGTTTGGGCAGGCAATCCAGCGAAGTTTCTGAGAAAGCTCACTGGTGAAGAGATAGCTTTTATCTCTCAGTCAGCCACCAATTATACTAACCTTGCACAGGTCCATGCAGCAGAAAACTCAAAGTCGTTTGATGAAATTGAGTTTGAGAAGGCGCTTCGTAAGAAATATGCACGTAAAGATGAGGAGTACGACTCTATGTTGGGTGTTGTTCGTGAGATCCCACCAGAGCTTATTCTTCCAGACAATGTCTTATCTGATAAAGCAAAGAAAGCTCTTAAGGAAAGCTCTTAAGAATTGATGTCTTTAAAAGCATTGTCTTCAATTCCAATCTTGAAATGACATCAAGGGGTATTTTTTTTCAAACTCATGGAGAGGGACTATTTTTGTTCCAAATAACACCAAACATTTTCTAGGCTTTAGTTATTGCTCCTTCTAAGTTACAGGAAGCAATTGCTCCATATTTAAAACTATGTTCTCTACTCTGGGAAATGTAAGAGGGTGATAGGAGTGTGTATGTTGATCTTTAGTGTTTGATGTATTTTATGCAAGTGATTTCACATTTTTCTTCATTGATCTTTTCCTTCAAGACATCCTCTGTCTCAATTCTGTTCATAAGCCCTCGATGAAATTCTTAATAAGAGGAGGACATTGACTCCTGTGTTTTTATATTCAGTGGATTGTCTGCTATTAGACCCAGAGAGTGTAAAGACTGAGTTCATCTAAAAGAAATCCTATGTTGGGTCGTAGGGGCGCAAGCTCAAAAGAAAATCATTCATGGTGCTTGATTGATTCCACTCACATTCTTTGATTTATTTATCTGTAGACTTAGATTAGAATGCAAGAGGAGACTAAACTGGAGACATGGGCGTGTTTGATTATACTTTTTAAAAACTCTTTTGTTTTTAAAATGTTAAAGAACAAAATTTGTTCTTGCGTAGACAGTTTTCAGTTTGGAAGTTTTGGAGAGGGAGTGAATGGGGGAAGGGATGAGAGCAAAAGAAATTTTCCACCCTATTATGATATTTTTTTTTTAAGTAGATAATGAGAAGAGAATGTTCATAATTAATATATTTTAAATTTTGAGAGTATTATAAAAATAGGAAAAGGATTTAAAGAATTTTTCCAATCTTCACAAAATCTTTCCCTAATACACTTTTTGAGTTCTCCACTTTAGTGTATTAAGAATTATGAAGAAAATATTCTCCATTTAAGTTGGAGCATTATCCTTCTCTCCCTTTCCTTCTTTGTTCCAAAGCTTTTCCCTCCTAAACTTCTAAAGTTGAAATTGTAAGATAAATTAGCATAAACATTTCTCATTATTTTTAGATGATATGAGAGATGTACTAATTTTTGTTATCATTATTACTCATCATTTATCTTAGCTAAATTACATATATTAAAAAATGTTTTTTTTATGTATATTAAGAAATATTGTTCATCGTATTTAATTTATAATTATAATAAAAAGTTAAATTTATTGAGTAAATTATAACAAATTTCTTATATAAAGTTTTCTCTATATTTCATTATTATGTGTTTTTATAGTACACCTAAAAGTTATAAAACACATTAACTTAAAAAATAAAAATTTTGTGAATCTGAATCAAACACACATCTCTCAATCTATTTTTGTTTACTACACTCTAAATATTCTACTTTAATTATTTTACTAGAATTACAAAATGATCTTTTATAATAAATATTTCTAAAAAAATATTAGATTTAATTAAAAAAAATGAATAATATTTATTTATATAAATGTTTTGAATAAAAAAATCAAAATTTTAAATTCATACGTATATACTTTTTTAAATAATTTAATATAATAAATAATTATATGAATTAGAGAGTTTTGTACATACTCTAAAAAACTAACTTTGTAATATCATATGTATACAATATCTAGTTTTTTAATCCAATTTTATTTGTTTTTATTTTTCAATGAAGATACTATATTTAAATATTACTTTGGTTACAAAATATATACTATCTATTTATTTATAATTTTGAAAATAATATAATCTTTAAATTCACAATTAGAGATGGTGAATAAATTGATTTACCTATATATG
>JBBPBQ010000001.1:64460724-64497070 GCA_037974755.1 Cicer yamashitae
AATATTGGCCATCTTAAATTACTATTATTATACGATTCATATTTTATTCTTTGGACTATAAGATTGTATCGAATGAATTGGGCTTTGAAGTAATGAGGGAAAAAAAATTTGACCTGTTTATTTAAACTATATTTCATGATTAAAAATAATTTTTCATCAAAAAAGCACAATAAATATAAAAGTATTGTATGAGGTGAACTAATATATTATAATATCATTAAGACAAAAAAATAATAAATATATTATAATATCATTTAATGATAATACATTATGAATTAAAATTTATATAGAGTTTTCATTCTAAATTTATAATTTAATATTATATATAAAACGGATAAATTATTCCGTGCTAACACACGAGTTTCTATTACGTATATATCGTAACGATTTAGACTTTTTAGTGTAATAGTATCATTTTGTTTACCAGACTCATTCAAAATTATTTAACATTGATTTTTATATTATTTTATTTTATTTTGGTGACAATGACATTCGTCAAATTTTATTTATTTAAAAAAAAAGTGATGAGTAAAAAATTATTATGGAAAGAAGACGTAAAAAGGGTGATAATCGCAAATCATGTAGTGTTAGTCGCAAATCTGTTGCGATTTACATGGAGTGAAAAACAAACAAAAAAAAGGGTTTATGTGTGGCGCCTTATAGAATAAATTTGTGAATGTGATTCATGGCGCAGCGTTCATGTTTTATAGAAGATACATAGATTAGAAGAGAAAAAATATCCATCAGCTTCTTCTGTTTCGGTTCTATTCTAAGTAGTTAGCAATGGTAGCCGAAAGCTTTTGTAAGAAGCAAAACAATGAAATTGAAATCGAAGCTCCCTTCATTTTGGGTCTTCAACCATCTGCACTCGTTGATAACGTGGCTCAAGTTGATTTGTCCTTGCTCGATCGAATTCCCGGCGAACGTGGTGGCTCCATTCCCGTCTGTATTCAATTTTGCTTTTCTTTTTTATATTTTCTTCAAATATATAATAGTATTATGGTGGATTGAATTAATTCCTTATTTTTTCCCTCTTAATTTGGTGTTTATTTTATTTAGGTTGCAATTGAAGAGCTTGAATATATACTGAGCGAAGTTAAATCTACTAATAATTCCAATGATTCTGGTTCTTCTATGATGAAAACTATGGCTGGTGGAAGTGTTGCTAATACAATTCGTGGTTTGAGTAGTGGTTTTGGAATTTCCACTGGTATTATTGGGGCTTGTGGTGATGATGAACAGGGACAGTTATTTGTCAATAATATGTCTTCCAATGGTGTTGATCTTTCTAGACTCCGTAAGAAGAAAGGACACACTGCACAATGTGTTTGCTTGGTCGATGAATTGGGTAATCGTACCATGCGGCCATGTCTCGCAAATGCTGTTAAAGTTCAGGTATTGTCTCATCTCAACCACCCTTTTCCGGTGAATTCTATTGTGGACCACCTTCATAACTGGTCCACCATGTACTGGTCTCTATTCAGAAGTAATAATTTATGATCCTCCTTATCCCTATGGATAAATGTGATACATATTTGTTTTCCTTTACTTTTATTGAATCAGTATCATTTATGTCACTATCCCAGTCATGAAAACAAAGATGACCATTAACCTCTACTTCAAAGATACTAAGTTTGGTCGTTGGAGTTTTAAACATTTTTCAAATATTGCTCCATGGTGGAATGTGGTTCATGTTAGAATTTCCCCTTTATGGATGCTTTGTTGTTACTACTCTGGATTCAAATATAAGCAAAAAAGAAGTTACAAGTTCTCGTACAAAATCAAATAAAAATCATTAGTAGTTTGGGAAATGCAACTTTTTATTACATCTAAATAATTAAAAGAGGTTAACCGATATTTATTCTTTATAATATGTCTGTAATTAGTCAATTTTATTTATGATTGTATTTGAGTCTAGAGAAAGTTTGATTTATATGTTGTTTCTTTTTGGTAGGCTCAAGAATTGACGAACGAGGATTTCAAAGGCTCCAAGGTTCACTTCTTCATCAATTAAAATTTTGTGAAACTTTTGATAGCAGGCATTTAAATTATTAGGTTCAAGCAATCTTTGTTAATATTTTTATTTGTTTATTCCACTATAATGTACTGTAAAGTAAAATGAATGTGCTTTGGCCTTATATCTGGTCTCTACAAACATACTATAAAGTTGCTCTTCCTCTGTTCTGTCCATCCATTTAGATCTACCACTACTATTAATATATCATCTAAGGGTTCTCTGTGAACTTAGTTGTTGATATATTTACATTTCAGTGGTTGGTGTTGAGATATGCAATTTTCAACCTTGAAGTTATTCAGGCAGCCATTGCTTTGGCGAAACAGGAAGGTCTTCTTGTTTCCTTGGACTTGGCCAGTTTTGAGGTATTTTATTTGCGCTTCTACTCAGACTTTCCCCTTCCCTAAAGTTATTTTAAAAAGATTGGCTACAAAGGTTTCATGAAAAGAAAATTTAGCTCCTTCTAGTAGGTTTTTCTGATAAAGAGCTACTACTAAATCAGTAAAATCGCTAGCCATTTAATTCACAATTTCACCCAAACAATTACTGAACATGCTTGATTTGTTGTTGTCATTTGCTTTACAAGATCATATTCTTCTCTATAAAGTCTCACATGTGAATGTATGCAAATTTTATTTTTAAGAATCAGTTGCATAATTTATGTAAGCATTTCATTTCTCACGCACAACGATCTCTTTATTTTGGCAAGATGGTAAGGAACTTTAAGCTACCACTTCTGAAGTTGCTGGAATCTGGAAACATAGACCTCTGCTTTGCCAATGAAGACGAGGCAACTGAACTTTTAAGGTGACTGTCGATAGGAGTCACTTTCAACCCTGCTTTATATGTAGATATCCTTTTATGAAGAATCAATTTATTTAGTTTTCAAGTTGTTGACTTCCTTTATTTCATTTTATGTGCATTATCTATTTTTAAATCATTGATATAAATTTACTTTATGATGAATTTTAGGGACGAACAGAATGCTGATCCGATAGCTGCAGTAGATTTTCTTGCCAAATACTGCCAATGGGCTGTGGTAACATTGGGCTCTAATGGGTGCATTGCTAAACATGGGAAGGAGGTTTGTTAATTTTTTGCTAGTTCATTTATTCTTTGTCCATAATGTTAGGATAATAAACTCAAAATTTGCATTCTTCCGATCACCATCAATCGCTCAAATATATGAAACTTCTTTTGAGGAAAGGGTGTACTCGGCAGCATTCTGCATTTTTTATGATCTTTCATTGGACATCCCTCAACATTCATCATTCTTATCAGTAAAGATTGACCAACATTAGCATCATGGGACTCATTTTTGGAAAAAAAATTGTTTGTTGTTGACATGATGAATGTTGTTTAAGCACATTGTGGTCCTTCTATAGTGGTAATATCTTGTCACTTGGTCATTGTGTCAACTCGCATTTTAGGGGAATATCAATTGTAACTATCATATATCAACCAATATTTTTACTTGTCAGATGATACGTGTCTCGGCCATAGGGGAATCAAAAGCAACTGATGCTACTGGAGCCGGAGACCTTTTTGCGAGTGGATTTTTGTACGGAGTGGTTAAGGGTTTGTCACTAGAAGAATCCTGCAAAGTAGGTACATGCAGTGGTGGATCTGTAATCCGCTCTCTTGGCGGTGAGGTGACATCAGAGAATTGGCAATGGATGTACAAGCAGATGCAAGTCAAGGGTCTTCCCACGCCTGATGGCTTATGCAAATGATTATCAATTTTGTTTAACTTATTGCTTTCTTCTTATTTTTTTCCTTTTCCCTTTTGCATTTGTATTTCAATTCTAGTTTTACTATTCATCTCTTACTTTCAATTGAAACGACTGCCATAATAATTTATGGCTGGTTCGGAGGCTAGATATTTTTGGTGGAAACACGAGTTGATTTATGAAACACGAGTATTAATTAACTACGAAGTTGAACTTCAATTTTTGGTTCTATATTTTTTAACTTCTGATGAGCTGTGTACAAAGTATCACAGATGAGGCTGCTTGTTCAAATGTTTTGCCCTTGTTAACAATGTACTTTCATATGTGGTTTAGTTCGTGAAGTTCTAGGTAAACTAAAACTGCGAACAAAGAGCCATTTTCATGTACATATAAAATATGTTCTCAACCCTAATTCTTGTTCTTTTTTTTGGTGTTAGAACTCTTCCTCTTTAACTAGTATGTATGAGTTAGGATCATATCCATTTCTTTCAAGAAATGAAAAACTATTTAGAGGGAAAAAAGACACCAAGAAGAGATTATGCATTTTCTAAATAAATAAAAAAGTGATTATGCATCAAATTTACTTTATATTTTAATTTTTAAAAAATTATGTAGTAATTATGGTACTGTTCTAAAAATAAATAAATAAATATGGGAATGGGCCAATACCTTAAAATCATGTAAATAGAAACGGAGTATTACAACTACTTTTTAATGCTATATTTTCAGATACTAACTAATTTAAAATATTCTCATGGATTATATCGACATCTTCCTTAGTTACTCAAATATCTAGAATATCTGAAAAATCAATATCTAAAACATCCACACACAAAATCTGTCAAAGACTCCAAAGCATACTCCTTTTATCTTATTATTATTATCTTTCTGGAAGATTAATACTTCTCTTGAATTACTACTTCAGGCTAGTCATACGCCTTAAATCAAAATGACATATACTGTGATAGGCTGATAGCTTAAGATGGGAAAACAAAATTTTTATACTAGTATTTTCAAAAGACTCAGCTGCTCTTCAGTGGCTAGTCATAATACAAACGCAACTCAAGTTCCAACAACTTTTATACTGATGTTGCCGGAAGCCTAAAACCAACTGTTACAAGTGAACACTAGCCTAGTCCAAAACAATTTATTGAAAGTGTACACGACTAACATTGCTCAAACCAAAATATCATCTAACCAGCTACTTGCCAAGTACATGGAGCATTATGGCATTTTGTGCATGCATTCGGTTCTCGGCTTGAGGAAAGACTATTGAATATGGAGCTTCCACAACTTCGTCAGTCACCTCCACCCCTCTTTCTGCCGGTAAGCAGTGCATGAAAAACGCCTTTGAACCAGCCATATCCATAAGACTTTGATCCACCTGTATAAGGCATGATTTCACGTGTGCATTAATTATACAGCTCAAACATTTCACAAACTCGCCAGCATTTAGGGCCACAGAACCAAAATAAAGGCAGAAAATTATAGAGGGAGTGTTGTGACATCCGACTTTCGCCGTATTGGACAATCTACTCCATCCTAACTATTGTTCAACAGCCAACCTGTACTGTCTAAGTTAAATCCCAGGTGGCTACAGGAAAAAAAAAAACTGCCTACAAACTTATCAAAATATATCTTGTTTATACTCAAAAACATTATCATTTGCGACTACAATATTATATTAAGTACCTGAAATCCATTAAACACTTGGCGACGGTATGCAGCTTCTTCCTTTTGCCCCATACTGGCCCAGACATCTGAATACACAACATCAGCTCCTCTAACAGCTTCTTTGGGATCATTAGTTATCTCAATCTTGCTGATTCCAGCCTTCCTTGCCTTCTCCGCTGTTTTTGGATCAGGTTCAAAACCATTTGGACACGCGCAGACGAAGTGAAAAGGAATTACAGCTGCCATCAACAACCATGAGTGGACAATATTATTTCCATCTCCAACGTAGACAACCTGACATGCATATCGCAGAATATGATCAGGCAGCCATTCTCTGACCAATGCCATTGAGAATTAGAAAGAAGCAACCTATTCAAGACAAACAACACAAACTGACCTTGGTTCCTTCAAACCGACCAATGTGCTCAATCATAGTAAGAGCATCAGCCATTATCTGGCAGGGATGGTTGTAGTCTGTCAAACCATTGATGACTGGGACACTTGCATACTTTGCAAGATCGAGTATGTCCTGCAGATATTAAAATAAAAAGGGGGATAAACCAAAAGTGCTTGTTTATTGACAGAAAGATTAAGCACGTCTCTGGAGCAGATATAAATTACACTCAAGTCCCAGCTAGATGGCAAGTCTCACAATTACGAAGCAGCTGCTTCCATTTTGAGACTAATCCAACTAAAATTGTAAGAGATTGCTAATAATCAAAATAATCCAGATAGATTCTGCCAAGTCTTCTCAAGGTCTCATGTTAGCACTACATTTAATCCAACACTACACACACAACCTATATAGTACAGGACACAAATAATAAAGCCACGTATTGTTCTTCAGTTATCTGTATATGTATCATAGTTGCATATTCACTTTACTCTATTAATTTATGCATGGTCTATATCGAGAGATTCTTATCTACAGGAAATAGCAATAATCCTGGGATGTATTTACAATCAAACTTTATGCATGCCTCCTTTGCAGTTCAATGAATGCATAACAAATCCAAAAGGATATAGCGAATTAATGACATCTTAAGACCACTGTCTCAGTTACTCTTTCCCCAAAGTTGGCATTAGACTCATCTATAAACCATGGTCTGAATGATGATCTGATACATCTAAGTACATAGAGAATTAAACTTACAAACGCAAAGTTGTTTTTCAAATCAGAGAGCAACATATTGAACCCTATCCGAAGTGAGCAAATCTAAGTGATCACCAGTTAGCACCATACCTGATGAGCAAAAACACGAGCCATAATGATATCATTGTATCGAGACAAAACACGAGCGACATCACGAGTCTCCTCTCGCTTACCCATCTGTATATCATCAGGTCCTAAATAAATAGCATGCCCACCTAACAAATTAAAACCAGTCTCGAACGAAACCCTAGTTCTCATGGATGGCTTAGCAAATATCATTGATATTGTCTTCCCTTCGAATGGTCGAAATGTCGTATCCCCTGATTTCAGCAATGCCTTCACCTCAATAGCTCGATCCAATATCTTCAAAATAGTTTCCTTATCAAAATCATCTATGTGAAGAAAATCTTTCTTCGCATTTCCAACCTTCGCTGTTTGAGTAAAAAAAAAAATCACTCACTCAAAATCCACTTCAAAAAAAAAACACTTCTTCAAAACTCAAAACAGATATTTAAATCAAGATTTCTACTTTACTAAATAAGAGAATATAAAAAGGTATATGTTAGTTGAAATGTTTAATAAACCCTAATTTGATGAAATTTAAATCTGAAAATGTAATCGGATGACATCGAATGTGAGATTACCGGTGAGAGGTGATTCGGCGGCGAGAGAGGAAGAGGCGAGGCATGGTATTGTTCTTTTGAGTGGAAATGGAGAAGAAGAAACGGAAATGGGAGAGGAATGACGAAGATTGGGAGGAGAGTGAGAGAGGTAGGGTTTGTAAGTGTGGGCAGTGATCACAGCCATTTTCTTCTCTCTACTCCCTTCGTGTGTACAAACTACAAACCAGCCACACTTGCTGCTTTTTCTTTTTCTTAGCTTCACTTCAGAATAATGTTTAGTCTCATTTTATGCCATTTTTCCATTTATTTATACCCACTACTAACCAATGTGTCCCAATAATATTTATCTATTATATATGGTATATATAATCAATGTCTCGCTAATAATATCAAAATGTTGAATAGTTTATAAGTAAATGAGATTTTTATCAATCTTATGTTCTTGGTTCAACTCTCCCTTATAATGATTTTTGTTATTTTTATTGTAAATATAGTAGTTTGTTTGATAAAATTGTAAAGACTTGAATTCAAACCAAGTACTTTTAATGCATCTAAAAATTAGACTTACCACAACTCAAAAATCAAATATATAAAATTAATTGAAATATTTTATATATAATCTATTTTATGTTGGCCCTCCAATAAAACTTGTCTATATATATATACATATCTTTACTTATAAAACATATTAATTTATTCAATACAAATTATATGGATAGATAGAAAACAATAGAATTTAAAGTCACTAAAAACAAAAAAAGTAAATTTTTGAATAAAAATTCACAACATTAATATTATTAACATAAAAGCGAATTTTGATTATAAATATAATAAAAATTATAAGTATGATAAAAATTGAAGTATATGAAATATTATGTTTATGGAGTTGTAACGTTGGTGAAATAAAAAATTAATGTATAATAAATTAAATTTGAACTAAACAAATATTAAAATAAGATGAGAAATTTAAACAATGTCTTACTAAAACATTTAAATCACAATAAAAAAAACTAAATATAAGTAAAAATTATTTATTTGTTAAGAAAGAAAAAAATTAGTTTAGAGCAATAATTTAAAAGTAAAAATTGACTCTAAATAAATAAAATAAAATGATCAAGAAGAAAGTGGCAAGAGGCGGCTAAGTTGGCACGAGTCATTAATGAGTTTATGTGTGTTTGTTGTTGATTTTAATAAATACATATTATCTAAAATTACGTCCTTGTTTTTAATTAAGAACAATAACTCGTTAACTATCAAGTCGAAATTTGTGCTAATTTTTAGTTGTAAATACATTCAAAAATAGCAACAAATTAAGTAAAAAAAGAGTTAAATTCACATCAAGTTTAAATGGTTGTACTGCGTTTCCAAACATGCTATTAATCTTTCACAACGAGTTGAATTACATTTTAAATATTAACTTATAATTCTGTTAGTGATGTTTAAGAAACTCGCACATCTAGCTCTATATTCGAAATCGGAGTATGATATCTAAATTTACTATTGAAAATATACTTTATTGCTTTTAGGGCCCGTTTGATTTACCTCACAGTATAGATTAAGGAGCAGGATAGGATATGGATAGGATAAAGAGTTATATAACAAACTGGATAAAATTAGTTTATCCTATTGAGTGTTTGATACACAACTGATAACAAGATCATATGATTTATATTTTGATAAAATGACAAATTTGTTCGTATAATCTATTTAATTTTTTTTCTTTCAAAATAACATTTATATAATTTTTTATAAATAAACAAAAATGCTAAAAAATGTAAATAATTTATGAAGTAATTTTATATATTTGAAAAAATTGTGATTTATCTATCCATCACAATTGAAGAATGACTCACTATCATACAAATTGTGATTTCTCTATATATCACAATTGAAGAATGACTCACTATCATAAAAATGTAAATAATTTATGAAGTAATTTTATATATTTGAAAAAACGTGATTTCTCTATCTATCAAAATTGAACAATGACTTAGAGACTGTTTGATTCAAATCCCAAAAACTCTATTTTAGTATTTTAAAATTTAAAACCTAAACAATTTGTTTGAATTACTTATCTTGTAAAACTAAAATAAATAAATGGAAGAGTGACAAAAAAAAATGGAAGAGTGCCATATGTCTATAACACCACTAGTTGAGGCTAGAGGAAGTGAGAAACGCTAACAATTATTTTAACCCACCTCAAATTAAAAAATTTAATTACCGTGTCATATGTGTCAAACAAAGAATTAACAAAGAATTAAAGAGAAATAAGATACGTGTAAACTGCCTTTAAAGTATAAACAAAGAATTAAAGAGAAATAAGATACGTGTAAACTGCCTTTAAAATATAATAATGATTATATTATTAATTATCTGTTTTAAAAGTAAATTAACTAATGAATTTAGAATTTTAAATGTTATTTAGCCGTTCCACTTGTATAATCATTACTCATCAGAATATTTACATTTGCTTTAAAAAATCATTTATTCTATATTATATTGCATTGAAAACCATGGTTACGTTTTTAATTTATTGATTGATTTGAAACGGTACTGTGGTTGTTTGGTTTTAATGTTAGAATTAAAATTGTGTGTTGAAGTATATAAAAATGATGCTTACAGGCCAACACACAATTCCTTAAAAATAAATAGTGGATGTAAACCGGACTGGACTGGCCGGTTGAACCGGTTCAATCAGGAATCAGTAAAGACAAAATCCCAACTTTAGTATGGTATTAGGGGCATATGATTTTAATCACCACACATTTTTTCCATCAAAACAATGATACATACATACACTTACTATTTTCATACACTTATTTAATTTTTTTTTTTTTTTATCTTTATATGTTATTTTTCTTTTTCCATGGTGCATACTCATATGATATCATGTGACCTTAATAAATAAAGCATTTGGTGGCCCCGCATGTATGTACCAATAGTCACTCGTGATCGTGAGGCTTTGTGGTTGGTTCCTAGTTGCTATATACACCACCCCCAGGCTAGGCCGGCAAGCACCCTTTGTATTTTCTCCAATTTCCATCATAAATATTGAAACTATAATGTATGGAAGAGTGAAGTAAAAGAACAAAATAATAATGAAGCATAAGTTCTTTCTAATTATAGTTTTCTATGTAATCTCATCACTACTCCACGTAGAAGCAGATAGTGAGTTTGTGAAAACAAGAGGAGTGCAGCTTATGCTAAACGGAAGCCCCTATTATGCAAATGGTTTTAATGCATATTGGTTAATGTATGCTGCTTCTGATCCATCTCAAAGAAACAAGGTTTCATCCACGTTTCAAGAGGCTTCAAATCATGGACTTAACATAGCAAGAACTTGGGCTTTTAGTGATGGTGGTTATAAACCACTACAGTACTCTCCTGGATCCTACAATGAGGATATGTTCCAGGTTAATTCATTTACTCTTCAATTTCTACCTGCATTTTTTCAATCTTGAATTTATTTTACAAATAATAGTATTTTTTTTATTGGGGAAAGAAAAACTATTAATAATATTAGTATCATTAATTACTATTTTACAACTGATACGATATTTGATTACGTCCATTGATATTACAATATCAAATTTTTAACATTAGAGTCTCCTTGCGAGTTGGATTTTAGAGAAAATTATTTTAGAGAGTGTTAAGTCTATATTTTGATATATATTTGATATTTTAAAATATTAACAAAATATGATAAATAAACATATAATATCATGTTTTTCTTTTAATTTTTTTAAAATATCATATATATTAAAATATATACTTAAACCTTTTTTTCCCTTCAAAAATCAACCCGCAAATACATTATAAATTGGCAACTCGTAGATGACAAAAATAACAATAATAATATGAGTTTGACATTGTAACTTCAATGGACGGAGTTCAAATTTAAAGAAAAATAACTATTAGTGTCACTTTAATTAATTGTGACAATTTTTCCTTCTTTATTTTTTTTATAAAAATATTTATTAGACTTGTGCTCGTATACTAGTTGTTGGTTCCTGATTATTTGCTCTGTTTGGATATTAAAAATAAAATTTAAGGGAATGGACTTTGTAATAGCTGAAGCAAGAAGATATGGGATCAAAGTGGTGTTGAGTTTGGTGAACAATTATGAGAATTTTGGAGGAAAGAAACAATATGTGGAATGGGCAAGGAGTCAGGGTCAGTCCATAAATTCTGAAGATGATTTCTTCACTAATCCTGTAGTGAAGGGATACTTTAAAAATCACATCAAGGTAATTTAAATTATTCTCTTTATTTTGTTTTTCCCATTGCCATTTATACTATGCTTGTTTGCTTGTGGAGAGGTTAAGAAAAGCGTATGCTCAAAAGGATGGGAAGTGTGAGGATCTAGACATAAAGTTACATTGATTTTTTATCAAGGGAAAAAAGGAGAGTGAAGTGTTATTATTTAATCTGAGGTTTCTTGCATTCCATTGAAAATGTTTTTAATAGAGTAATGTATAAAAGTTAAGAGCATATGGAAGAAAATGAGTGAAAGAGAAATTCCTCTCATTAAACGACAAATTTCTGACCCAAATACAATAATGCTTCTGACCTTGCCATGGTTGGTCAAATATTTCATGGACCTCATTCACTTATATTTGTGGTTAAAATTGCTCTAACTGAGTTTAAATGTCCCCTTTAAGAGCATCGATCAAATTAATGTTTCCACCAAATATCTCAACCAAAATATGTTCCCACCTAATAGTTGCCATGAATGACACTCACGTGTAATGCTTTTTTAGTTTGTTTTTAAAATGTAAATAACAGAGATATTGAGAATAATAATAATATATTTTTTTGGTGCAAAGAATAATAATATTTTTTATCTAGATATTGAGATATAATACTAATATTAGAGTTTTTATGTGCTTGTTGTTATATATTACTATAGAGTGTGGTTACAAGACGTAACAGCCTAAGTGGAGTTGCTTACAAAGATGATCCTACTATAATGGCTTGGGAGCTTATGAATGAGATTAGATGCCCTTCAGATCACTCAGGAAATTCAGTTCAGGTAAACTATACTTGACTCATTAATGTGTGCACATATAAATCTTAATTTTGAGATTGTAATTTTTGTCAGCATATTATTAATATTTATTATCATGTTTGTTAAATAAAATAATAGAGTAACTGAAAATAGAAAGAGTTAAATAATTTTTACGGTAGCGGTAATTTCTGCATGTTTTTTAACAGGATTGGATTAATGAGATGGCATCTTATTTGAAATCAATTGATGGAAACCACTTACTTGAAGCTGGTTTAGAGGGTTTCTACGGACAATCAAAGGCAGAGTCTAACCCTAACTTTCAAGTAGGAACCGATTTCATTGCAAACAACCAAATTCCCACCATCGATTTTGCAACACTACACTCCTACCCAGATCAATGGTTTGATTTTTATTTCAACTTTTCTTTTTTATGTATATATAGATGAAATAATAAAGAGATTCAGATACATTTATTTTTAAATTTAAATCCAGAACATAATATATAATTTAACAATTTTAATATTTGTCAGTTAAATTATACTTACGGATAAATTTTTATTCTTTTATTATCACATGAGCAAAAAAAAATTATTTTGACGGAACAAATTTGATAGGTATTTATTTATAAACAAATTAAATAAAATTCATAATTTGTCGGTCATGTACGAGTATTAAACAAAATATAGAAAAAATAAAAGTAAACTTAAATAGGAGCAGCAACTTAATTAAATCAAGAGTACCATAAAAATATCAATGAATAGTCGGTCGGATTTGTTTAGAAGTATAGTTAAAAAGTAACAAGAAAACTAATTAAATGAGAGGAGATGGATCAGAATCAACACAAAAAACACAAAAAAATTTTAACAGTAGTTAACAATTGAACAATTTACATGCTTAATAATTTTGTATGTATTTAAAAGTTATCGTGATTAATAATTTTGTATGTATCCTCACAACTTTTTTATTTTATTTATTGTTTCTTGAATTTTAAAATCCTTCTCTTGAAGTTATTTTAACATCCCTCTCTTGAAGTTTACCTCCAGCATCTTCAACCTACTTCTTTTTACTTCTCAAATCTTCGTTCAACTCTTCTTTACTCTGGTTGCCATTACCGTATAGTTAGTTCCTATTCGTTCAACTCTTCTTTACTCTGGTTGCCATTACCGTATAGTTAGTTCCTATTATCGTATACGTATATTCTCACTATCGTATACTTAGTTCTCATTATCGTATGCGGAAGACTATCTTGTTTTCTTATTTATTTTATAATTTTTTGATTTTAAATTGGTTTTCTCTTTTCATATATATACGGCATTTTTTTATTATTTATTTTATTCTATAACAACATAAAAAATTGATGGAGAATAATAATTATTTTTCTCTGACATCCATGTTTTGTGTTATGTCTCCATGAATATTCTATTTTGATAATAATAATAATAATAATAATAATAATAATAATAATAATAATAATAATAATAATAATAATAATAGGATTCAAGGTGGTTTTATGAAAATCATAGAATTAGAAATCGACTAATAAATAGAGAGGGATTAAAGAGAGAATTGTTAGAGTTTGATCAATCGAGATAATATTATGATAGTAAGTCATTCTTCAATTGTGATAGATAGATAAATCACAATTTTTTTAAGTATATAAAATCACTTCATATATTATTTACATTTTTTTTTTATAATGGGTCATTTTTCAATTGTGATGGATAGAGAAATTACAATTTTTATGATAGTGAGTCATTCTTCAACTGTGATGGATAGAGAAATCACAATTTTTTCAAGAATATAAAATTACTTCATAAATTATTTATATTTTTTTTAGCATTTTTGATTTATTTATAAAAAATGCTTAATTGCAGTTTTAGTCCCTCTATTATTACCAATTCACGGAAATGATCCCCTATTTTGAAAGTCTACAGTTTTGGTCCATCCCCTATATTTTTAAGCTAAAAAATGCAGAATTGACATATTTTTAATGGCGTGACATACAATTTTATGATATAGAACAATCTAGATGCATTAAACATTAATTATTCATATATCATTAATTAAATTAAAAATAGGAAAAATTTATGAAGTTGAAAGTTAAGTTTTTACTACGTTTTATTCAAATTTCATGGGTGTTAATCATTTTACATTATCCTATTATATGTCACGTTATTTAAAACATCCTGCGTCATCATTTTTTAGTTAAAAAATCAGGAAGAGGGACCAAAATTGTTGACTATTAAAATAGGAGACCAATTTCGTGAATCAGTAAAAATAGAGAGACTAAAATTGTAATTAAGTCTTAAAAAAATATATGAATGTTATTTTGAAAGAAAAAAAGTTAAATAGATTATAAGGACAAATTTGTCATTTTATCAAAATATAAATCATATCATTTGGTTATCTGTTATATATATCTTATCTTTATCCTATCATGTCCATCAAACAAACCCTTTAACGAGCCCTTTAATATCGTACACTGATAGTTATATTATTTGCAAAATTGTATTATGGCAAAATAGATAGCTAAATGTTGTCCGGCTAAACTTTGAATTACTAAGACTCATTTTTTTTAAAATCAGAGGATTAGAAACCAAAAAAGATCGCTAAACGTTGATATTAAGTTTGCTATTGTTAATGAATTATGAGAGTGGATAGGGATTTAGTTTTGTTTTACTTCCCATGAACAGGTTAACAAATTCAGGCTATGAAGACCAAATATCTTTCTTAGGTGGCTGGCTCAATGAGCACATCCAAGATGCACAGAACATCCTTCACAAGCCACTTCTATTTGCTGAGTTTGGCATTTCCACTAACAACTCAACACTGAGAGATCAGTTTTTCAATAGGGTATATTCGGCGATATATTCATCAGCAAGTGGTGGCGGGGCTGCTGCTGGTGGCTTATTTTGGCAACTTCTTGCTAAATGGATGGATTCTTTCCGAGACGGTTACGAGGTGGTCTTAGGCGAGAGCCCCTCGACAGCTACTTTGATTGCTCAAGAGTCTCAAAAACTAAACCGAATTCGCAAGATGTATGCCCGGCTCAGAAACATTGAAAAGTGGAACAAATCAAAGGGAAATTAGAAGGTTACAATGGCATGCTCGTGCCAATGGAGGGAACTGACTCATACAAGTGTCCTATAAATGCTATATAGTCTTATACTTTTTAAGTTTTACGGTCTCTACACCTGTTGCACTATATAGCAACTGTAAGGAATCCAAATACTCAACAATCAACATATATGTAACGACCGATAGAAATAAGATATAGTTATCAGTTATATTTATATTCAGAAACTGATGATAAGTTTTGATAAGTTTGGATAAGTTTTTATTTGGAAAATAGCTTGTTACAAACAAGCATTTCGACTTCGTAAGTGTTGGCAAGTTAACTATTGTACTCAAGATTTATGTCTAAACTCTAGAGAGATACAATTGATAATTTGAACTTGGAAGTGCTTCATATAACTGTTCCATCTTTAATTGTTGCATTCTTCAGTATAACTGTGATACCTGACCTAATGTAAAATCCTTCCTTAGTTCTGTCTGCTTCTTCAACACCCTGAGAAGTCAACATGTTTAAATCAGCAGAGATGTTTAGATAATGAAATAGTACACCATCAGTCAAAATCTTTTGCTGAGGTTTCTGAAAGCAAGATTTTGAAAAAACACTTACATCTGCATTTGTAATGATCACATTTCTTCCGATTCTTGCATTCTTGTCGATAATACAATTCCTTAAAAAACGCTCAAAGAATAAAATTATCAGAAATAAGAAAGAGAGAGCCATTTAATGTTGACATGTGCATTGGCAAGCATGGTCAGCTTGGATTGTTACATGTTCTTCTTGATTTTATGTGACATAATTGTACCTGATTTTGGTATTTTCTCCAACCCCAACTGGGACCTTCCCTTCTGCCAGCAGAGACGCAATTTCAGACTCAGTTTGATAGTAATCAGCACCCATCATCATAGTATCCTAGATCAAAAAATAGATGAAAAGGAATAAAATAAATGAGCTAGAAAGTACATTCTTCTTTCTTTTAAGAAATAGTTAATATTAAATCTACAAATTGGCAAAAGAAATAGAAAGATTAAGATCATAAGATAAATCTGTGAATGCATAAGTGAAGAACACAAACTAAGGGTTGTCATGTATCTCATTCTCAATAAAAAGTGGCAAGTAAAAAGAAGTACAAATGTATACCTGAAGCTCCACACCAGACTCTAAACGTGAGCGTATTCCGACAATAGAATGTTGAACACTACACTCCCTCAAGAAGCAACCGTGAGAAATAATTGCATCCACGATCTATTGAAATCAATTCATCATTCTTATAGTACTATCAACAACAGAAATCAATCAAGCACTCATATTCAGCATAAATTCTCTTGTAAAAGCTGGATACAATACCTTGCATTTTTCTACTTTAGTGGGTGGTAGGAATCTTGGGGAAGTGTAGAAAGGTGTATTTGGATCATAGAATTGAAATTTTGGAGGCTGCAAGTAATGTCACAAATGATCAATAAATTTGCTGCACTTATCTTTACAAACAAAAACTTGTTCCAAAGTAAAATCGTGTATTCACTTTTTGTCGGCTGCATTATCAAGTGCATGGCTATCAGCAAAAACTTCGGTACTATACAATTAAGGCTTTTAAATCATGAAAATTTCCATAGCTCTGTAGTAAGACAAAATTTCGATTCTAGAGTTTATAATTTACCAAACACTTGCTTGTATTCAAACTTCTAACCATGCAAAAACATTTGGATTGGCTGAATACCATTTTAGTCAGTGAGAATGACCTTGAGAAATATGAACTGAAATTAAAAGAAATTAGTGGATATTTATACAGACCTGTTCTGTTAGGGCCAGATTTGCATCAAAGAAGGACTTTATGGTTCCAATATCTTCCCAGTAGTCATTGAACAAATATGCCTGAGAATGCAAATTGAAACAGAAACATGAAGTTAGTTACTGGTAAACCTAAAGATAATATTTTTGTCATCATTCAAAGATTTTATAAAAGAAAAGCAGTAAGGATATTCTTTTTCACCTGGACATTGAGATCGTCGTTCACAGCAGATGGGATGATTTCAGATCCAAAGTCATTGCATGTAGAACAGTTTGATCTTAAAAGTTTCAGTAGGGTCTCGGTTCTAAACACGTAGACACCCATGGATGCAATATAAGGTTGTTTCTTTGCTTCTTCTGGAGATAACCCAAGAAGCGTGGTGTCGACACGCTGCAGTTATTAGTTATGCATTAGCTAGGCAACAACTAAATTAAACTTACTACCAATTATTCAGGTAAAAGGGATGTAAGAAAGCTCATGCTTGAGATACTATTAATTCACCATTGCTTTCAGTTCTGATCCCTTGGGCTTTTCCGCAAACTGTATAATCCGTCCCTTTCCGTCAATTTTTAGCAGCCCATAATCTGATGCTCGACTACAGTACAGAGAAGATGATATCATTGCTTGTGAAAGATTGAATGAAACCAAATCAGGCAGATATTTCATATAGACATACCTGTCATCCATGGGAATACACGAAACTGTGATATCAGCATTTGTGTCAATGTGTTTCTGCAATGACAGCCCCAAATCAAAATCACTATTAGTTTTATAAAATGGAAAAATGCGGTACAAAATCCATTAGTTGTAATCTTAGATCAGAAATTATATCAATTTCACCTGTACAAAATCCATATAGTTCATTCGATAAAGATGATCACCAGAGAGTATCAATATATGCTCAACATTCTTGGTCTTAGCATCCTGGGTGACAATCCAGACACATTAGCTATACTAAAGATCAAACCAGTATAAGTATTTTTACTTTTCAGCAAATATGCAAAGATCTTACCTCAAAAACCCATATAAATTGCCTCACAGCATCAGCTGTTCCTTGGAACCATTTCTTCCCTGCTTCTCCAGATGTTTGAGTGGCAGCCAAGACCTGTGTGTATGTAATTACAATTATATTTCAACATTACAATCATCATCACCTTTCATTCTTGTTACATTTCCATGTCGACGATAAATGTAAAAATTGCAGCTTCCTTTAAAACAATTCACCAATAATATAAGTAACTCAAACTCACCTCCACGAAACCCTCTCCAAAAGTGGAGACATTACCAAAATTGTAGGAGCGGGAGAGGTGGCGGTTGAGGGAGAAAGAATTGAACTGCGTCAAGATGAATATCTTCCTAATGCCACTGTTGATGCAATTGCTCATAGGGATATCTATGAGTCTGTAACACCCTCCAATTGGAACCTGCAAAATTTCACCAAAATAAAAAAAAACTCTGCAATAATTGATATGCACAATGCAATTACTAGTACTAACCAACCATCAAACACTCCAAAAGAAAAAGTTACAGAGTTTAAATATGCTTAGTCTCTATAAAACTACAATTTTTTAAGTCTAGTCCTACATAAACTATTCAATTTTCCTCCTTACTTAAAAAACTTTATACACAAAATGAATATCTTTAGTCCATTTTTTTAAATCTAAATTATGTTTTTTTGATCTAAATGTCTTTAGTCTATATAAAAGCAAAATAGAGACTAAAATTGAACAAACTTTACATAGACACTAAACTTGTAAAAATCTTAAATTTTACTTAGACTAAAATCATATTTAATGCAAAATTATATATACCGCAGGTTTAGCTCTTTTGCTAGTGAGAGGAAAAAGGCGAGTTCCAGCACCACCACCCAAAATGATCGAAGCTACACTTTTTGGGTCTGCTTTAGGAGTATCAAAATAGGGTCCCTCATGAAATGTCTGAAATCAAAATCAAAATCCAAAACCAGAAGAAAAAAAAAATCAATAATAATAATAAAAAATTATCTTTATGATAATTTACAATGAGTAATTTACCGTACCATAGACTCTTCAAAATCGTTGATCCCTGATGTAAGAACAGAATATGAAGCACCATTTCTGGGATTAAAGCTTCTAAGATTATTGATGTGAATTTGTGAAAACTTAGGTGATGTGAGAAATCTTGTGCTTAAATTTCCCTTTAAAGTCTCACCCAAGAACACACTGCTTCTAAGAGATGCATAATTTGAACCTATTGCTAAATCCATTTTTTTTTTTTCAATTTGGAGAGTTTATTGAACTGAATTGAAGAGAAAAATGTGATAATAATGGAGGAAAGTGTACTCAAGTAGAGTTAAGAAAAATGATGAGTTGAAGTTGAAGAACGAAATGGTGACTCACGAGAAGCTTGTTAAGACAAACACAAACACACACGTTGAGTCAGCAGTGGCTCTACAAATTTCTACGAGTTCATTCATCAATCAATAGATTTTATTGTACGAGTTAATATGATTCTGTTTCTTTTTTTGTTCTTTTTGAGTATTAAAATTGATTTTAATTTCACACTTTTCTTTTATTTGTTTCTTTCTAAAAGACTCTTTTGCTTAACTATAAATAAAGTTAAGATATCAATTTTGATACACTATTGATTGTAAGATTGTTTACATTGCGGACTATTCATAAATATGCTTTTGTACGATTATTAAAATTAAAATATGTAAAGTTAAATATTTTAGTAATCGAACGATTATGAAGTAGTTTATGTTGTAATGTTTTTATTCTAAGAAGTTATTAAACTATAAATAAAGTGATAAAAATAATTTTGTATTATCAGATCTAGAAAAAAAATATATTAGATTTTACGTTAAAGTAACTTTTTAGAATAAAAAATTGAAGCATAAACAAGTATTATTTTAAAGGTTTTTTTTTCAATGTATTGTATAGACAGAGTATTATATGGACAGATATCATATAAACAAGCATTATTTTAAAGTTTACGTTTTTATAGTGAAAATATTTAATATAATAATATTAATATTTATTAATTAAATTAAATCTTACGAACCAAATCAATTCCAGTAAATACATATTTGATATATTAGTTATTGAAATAAGAAATATAATCAACTTTAATATTTTTAGTCAAAATTGCTATATTAATTTATTTTAAAAATAAATAAATAAAAATGCATTATGTTCAGCCATAAATAAACGGGAGAGACCTACTTATGAGGTCTAGTTAATGGAAAAAAATATATAAATAAATTAGTGAAAATCAATCATATACTTTCTTAACTAATTTAAAGTGTTTCACGTTATATAAAATATTTTAAAAAAATGTGTTTATTAGTAGGGTCAATTATCACCTTATAAAATAATTGTATAAGATATTTTAAAAAAATGTGTTTATTAGTAGGGTCAATTATCACCTTATAAAATAATTGTATAAGGATAAATTAAACTCAATTTAAATTCTAAAATAGTATATGAGTCTACAAAATATTTATTGAATTATCTACTATTACATTATAGTTATTGAGTCATGTTCTAGATACTTCGTCTTCGTGAAAAAGTTAATGGAATACATATATAGGTCATGAGTAATTTATCTACAATTTTTTAAAAAAACAATCTAGAATTTATTAAATATTCTCCTTTCATCTTCAATTTTGAATTTTTAAGTATTTTATTTATCCTAAAATTTTAATTCTTTTATAAAAATAAAATACAATTAATGATATTTTTTCTTTTGTATTATTAAAAATTTAAAAATATACATTAAATAAATTTTATTTTAACTAAATAAATAAAAAATTAAATTAAATTTATTATTTACGAGAATACAAACTCAAAGACAGAAGTAGAAGTAGTATTATTATTTTGTTTAAGTGCATGGTATGTTGTGGTGTAACGCTAAGGAGGGAGATGTTTAAGGAGGTGATGGCCTTGTTGTCTGGTAGCAGTACGATTCATGCGATAAATGATAATGACACACTTCACATGGGACGGATACAGAACTTCCAGGGACAATAGCAACAAACAAACAACGTTTGCTTTTTCAGAGTTGGCTTTCCGGTGGTACCGTCAAATTCAAATGTGAAACAGTGCCCATGAGTTTACCATAACATTCCTTCTTTTATTACTCCTCCATTCCAATATATTAGTGGTAAAAATGGAAATGAAATTTTTTGTTTATGAAATAAAGTTGATTTATTAGTTTTTTTTTCTTCCTTTTTACAATCAAGGAATGTTTTTTCTTACAAAAATTAAGAAAAGCAAATTGAGAATTTAGTGTATCTAATTTATATATAAATGTATTTAAAATATTTTTTATATTTGAATGTGTCAAACTTTAATAATTTTCATATTCAAAGATGAATTATTAAGTAATATTAATGAGGAGTATATTTAAAAGATAATAAATTATATAATAATTTAAGAGAATGTTTATATTTAAGGAAACATTATATTCTCAAAGTATACTTATAATTAAGGAGAGAAATAATACGTGTTTGATTTTGTTATGGTGATAATTAATTTTGATTAAATAGATTTTTTTTTATCTTATGATTAAATAGATTTTGAGTAATTGATTTTAATCAAAAATATCTTGATATAAATTGATTTATATTTAAACAAACCATTTTTTATTCTTATTAATTTACGTTGTTAGAATAGTCTGAATCAAATTTATTTTTAAGTGCTTATTTGTCAAAATTAATTTAATACATGTATTTAAAACTATAAATCATTTACAATTTAAAGAATTGTTCTTTAATTTTAAAAAATAAAATAAAACATTAGCACAATGTCCTTAGAACTGTCTTCTATATTATTTAAGATGGATCAATATTCAAAAATAATTCAAAGCCCTTACAATATCTGTCACACTTTTTATAAATAAAATTTATGATAATATTTCTCCTTATATTTGAGACAATGACCAATTAATGGTTGTTAGACAAAATCTAAACTTATATTTGTTTTATTTTAAGATTTTCATGATTAGGTCAATACATCAACAACAATAATGTAATGAATCTACAATATTAAAAATTTCGCTTTTAGTGACCGACTTTTCGGTCGCTATTGTTAAAAAATCAGTCGTTATTGCTTTTAGCGACCAAATCAGCGACCTTTTAAATTTCGTTGATAAACCACTAGTCGCTAGTTAGTGTTAGTGACCGAATTGTGTGACCGATTTTGGAGAGTGAATTAGTGACTAAAGTTTAAGACTAATTTAGCAACCATTTTGAATAAATTTTCTATGTCATTAGCGACTGATTTAGAGACGAGATTTGTGACATAAATTGTTATTTTTATTAAATATTTGGCCAATTATTCTGTCTCTAAATATTACATTTAAAAAAAATCCATTAATGTAATGTCTAAAAAAACATAAAATATACTTTTTTTTAATTTATTATAATATCTAAAAAGTACATACACCAAAATCATTTAAATTCATTAATCAAAATCTAAACTTATATTTGTTTTATTTTAAGATTTTCATGATTATGTTTAACTTATATTTGTTTTATTTTAAGATTTTCATGATTAGGTCAACTTATATTTGTTTTATTTTAAGATTTTCATGATTAGGTGAATACATCGACAACAATAATGTAATCGATCTTCATTGCAAACAACCAAATTCCCACCATCGATTTTGCAACACTACACTCCTACCCAGATCAATGATTTGAATTTTTATTTCAACTTTTCTTTTATATATATATATATATATATATGAAATAATAAAGAAATTGACATACTATCTATTTTCAATTTTTGAATCCAGAACATAATATATAACTTAACCATTTTAATATTCCTTAGTTGAATTAGAGTAAAAAAAAAAATTATTTTGACGTAACAAATTTAGTAGATATTTATTTATAAACAAATTAAATAAAATCCATAATCTATGGGTCATGTACTAGTATTTTATCAAACGTCAAGAGATTAACTTAATTGTTTTTAGCAGATTTTAATTTAATTATTATGCACAAATAATATACATTTTTTACATATACATTTAATTAAATTATAATTTCATTTTGCCGTTTTTTTATTTGATTAATAATTAATGATTAATTATTAATACCTCTGATTTTATCCCTATCAAAAAATATCAATGAATGAATAGAGTTATGTTGATTTTATCCCTATCAAGAAAATATGAATGAATGAATAGAGTTAGTCATAAATACATAGCATGAGAATCAATACAAAAATCTTTAAATCAAATAATTTTTTAGAATTAGTTCTATCACTATATTTTATTTCATATTTTATTATGTGGAATCACATTTGATTATATCTATTCTGTAATTAAAAAACATAAGTTTAACAACGTTTTTTTACGTTTTTTTGATTAACTCTTAAAAATAATTGAAAATTACTCTAAACTGATTTTCGATATATTCTCTAAAAAATTTAATTTCCTTTGAAATCTGTTTCCACATGCTTCCTCTATAATTCACATATTCTTCTAATTTTTTTTTTAAATTCTAGTTCCATGATGGTATATTGAATGCAATAAAGATGGTGACGTTAATTTTATCTATACGATTTTTTTTTATTTTCTTATTTATTTTATTCTATATAATAATAATAATAATAATAATAATAATAATAATAATAATGTTGATACATTTATACACAGATAAATAAGAATTTATAATAACAAAATAATGTGATGTTATATATAATATTAGAGTAAATATTTTTTGAGATGGTTGGAGTTTGTTTAGCATATTTTATGAAAATAGTAGCATTAGAAATCTACTAATGGATAGAGAGGGATTAAGGGGAGCATTTTTAGAGAGTTTGATCAACAGAGATGATGTTATGATAGTAAGTCATTATTCAATTCTGATAGATAGATAAATCACAATTATGTCAATTATATAAAATTACTTCATAAATTATTTACATTTTTTTTATGACAGTGAGTCATTCTTCAAGTGTGATGATAGAGAAATTACATTTTTTATGATAGTGAGTCATTCTTCAATTGTGATAGATAGAGAAATCACAATTTTTTCAAGTATATAAAATTACTTCATAAATTATTTATATTTTTTAGCATTTTTTATTTATTTATAAAAAAAATATATGAATATTATTTTGAAAGAAAAAAAGTTAATTAGATTATAAGGACAAAATTGTCATTTTACCAAAATATAAATCATATCACTTGATTATCTGTTGTGTATCAAACACCGAATATGATAAATTAATCTTATCAAGTTTGTTATCACGTGCATATCAAACGCATGACATGATAACTCTTTAATAAAACATTAGCACAATGTCCTTAGAATTGTCTTCTATATTATTTAAGATGGATCAATATTCAAAAATAATTAAAAGCTCTAATAACATCCGTCACACTTTTTATAAATGACCAATTAATGGTTGTTAGACAAAATCTAATTTTATATTTGTTTTATTTTAAGATTTTCACGATTAGACAATACATCGACAACAATAATGTAATCAACCTACACTATTAGAAATTTCGCTTTTAGTGACCGATTTTTCAATCGTTATTGTTGATAAATCAGTCGCTATTACTTTTAACGACCGAATCAACAACCTTTTAAATTTCGTTGATAAACCACTAGTCGTTAGTTGTTGCGACCAAATCAGCAACCGAATTTAGTGACCGAATTTGTGATCGATTTTGGAGAGTGAATTAGTGACTAAAGTTTGAGACTAATTTAACAACCATTTTGAAAAAAAATTATATGTCATTAGCGACTGATTTAGAGACGAAATTTGTGACATAAATTGTTATTATTATTAAATATTTGGTCACTCATTCCGTTTCTAAATGTTACTTTCAAAAAAAAAATCCATTACTGTAATGCCTAGAAAAATAATAAAATTTAATCTGATTTCAATATCTAAAAAATTCATACACCAAAATCATTTATATGTATTAATGAAAATCTAAACTTATATTTGTTTTATTTTAAGATTTTCATTATTAGGTCAATACATCGACAGCAATAATGTAATCAACTTAGACATTTAGCCGCATCAATTATCACTAAAATTATAAGGGAAATTCAAACATTAATCTACAATAGACAGCATGTAACACTTTCATATTATAATAACTGCCACCGGTATATACATGCATATAAGTTTAGTCTTTAGCGGAAAGATGGCAAATAGATCGATTTATATTTGAACAATGATGGATGGATTGAAATAATATTAGTCCATTATGATTAGTAAAAAATTAGTCAAAAATATTCAATCTATTTTGTTCGCTAAACATAAAATACAATCAAAATTATCCATTGTAATGTTTTAATGGATGAATATCCATCAAATTCTTCTAATAATCTTTTTAGCATTCTAATAAATTATATACCTACCATAATAATTTTTATTATTATTTCTTAAAAATTATTTATAATTTTATTTTAGAAAAATTAATTATTTTGATAAACATTTTTTTATTATTTAATTTTTTTTAAAGGATTAAAAACCGTTTTTTATAATTTTTAAAACTGTTTTATTTTTAAAATATATAATTTTGTTTTAAAATAATAAATAAATACTAATTTCAGTATTATAATTTATTTATTAATTATTAATTTTAATAAAACAGATGGTGGCCGCTGCACCATAAAAAAAAAAAAAGCGTAAGCGATCGCAGTGGTTGTTAATGGTAGCAGTAGATCGGTGTTGGTGACAATTATTTATTTCAATTTTTTAATATAAATAAATAAAATATAATTTTTAAAAATAATTACAATAATTTGTGTTTTTTTTTCTATATAAATATTATCAATTTTAAAAAGAAATATAGTCAATTGAATTTTTCATTCAAAAGAAAGTGATTCATTGAATGTTTAAAAAATGTAGTATTAAATGTTGAATTTTCGAAGTCATCTCTAATTATTTATTGCAAAGAGATAAAAAAATAGATAAATAAGTGAATTGAAATAATAAATAGTTACTAATAATATAAAAAAGGAAATTGTTTATGAAAAGTAACAAAATTTAATAGTTTTATTAGTTTATGTAAACAAACTCAAAATGATAATTAAAAAATAATGTAGGTAGTATATGTAAAAAGTGTCAAGAGTTGTAAAAATATATGAATTGGATATGTAGATTGTGGATTTAATTATCTTTAGTGTTATTAAGTAGGACAAATATTAATTCCATTCTGATTATTTAGTAAATTCAAAGATTTTTTTTTTTAATTAGACTGAATAACTATCCGTACAACTTAATTTTTTTTACAAACAAAAATGTAAAAGGTGCTTATACAAAGAATTATAGGTAGTAATTAGGGGAGAGAATAAGCTAATGCAAGCTATACTTTGTTAGGTCTGAGTCTGGTCCGTCAAAAAGTCAAAACATAAGCCTGATATGTGGTCTGTCATAGACTTATTTTTTAGGTTGGAGTTTGACTTTGATAAAAGTTTAACATGGTCTGTTAGTTCACTTAAAAACCTATTTTGTTTTAATATTTTTTAATAAATAACCAAACATATATTTAAATAGATTAACGAGTTAATATGTCAATGAAATTAAGTTTTATTTTGATATTTAACATGAAATTTTGAAGAATATGACTTTATACACATCCTACTTCAATTATATTTTATAATAGTAAATTTAAATATTTTAAAAACTAAATAAGGTTAATATGCGTAAATTACTAAAATTTGAATATCTAACAAAAAAAATCAAAATTTAAAATAATAATTATAGTAGTATAAAAAATATTATTTATATTTATTTTAATAGGTGGACCTAATAAGCTTAAAAAACTTATTATGTAGTCTATAGTATGTCCTTTTTAATTAAATAAGCTTCTTCTTGGTCTTCTTTGTTTAAAAAGAAAGTTTGAAATAATCCTGACGCAGACTAGAGTATAAACCTCTATTAGTTGGTCTAACTTATTCTCACCCTTAGTAGTAATAGTTGAAATTGACTTTTATTGTCTATTTGTCATCGTTCAACCTAGTTAACGGAAACAAAAAAATCTTCATTGGACTTGGGCCATCCCCTTCAAGAGGCCCATTAGAATTCAGCCTACAAGATATCAATGTCATATTTGCTATAAATAATTTGTGATCTACTTTGAATACTTTCTACCCCGCCATCACTACTATTAGTTTTCAATGTTTTTTTTGCAAGTGTAATTTACACCGTAATTATCTAAAAGTGCATTTACATTTACATACAATATGAAATTAGTGATTTTTATAATGTGTAAATCTAAATTTACGTTTAAATTGGAGAAATTTATATCAGTTGAGATTAATTATGAGATCGAAGTCACCAAACTTTTAAAAATTGAACCTAAATTAATAATCCAGTTCAAATTCTCTACTATGTTTTAAACCATAATCCCAAAGCCATTCCTAATTTACTATTCTATTTTGGAGGTTTCTCCTTCTACCCTTCTATATTATTAAAAACCTCTTACTATTATTATTTTTTTAATTTTAACCCTACTTAGGTTAACCAATTCAAAAGGATTTTGTCGGGATTGATCTATCTGAAGATGTAAATACAAATTTTAAAATTTTCAGATTTTTTTTACACCCTATACGGAGATATCATAAAAATTTCAAATAAATTATGTCTCCAAATTTAATTAATCTAAAAATGTAAAAATCCTAAATTAATATTTACACCTCCTTATTCAAGCCAAACAAATTGTTCAAATTTATTAATTTAAAAAAAATTAAAACAAAAAATGAATTTAAGAGGACTTTTGAAAAAGTTGAGAGTGAAAGGTAAAACTCTTTTATATCCTTTTGTTTTTACAGCAAAAAAATAAAATCCCTTATATCGTTGCTTCAAATACAAGTATACAACCCAATTCCAAAGCCCGCAATAATAAGTTAACAAAATTTAACTCTGCACCCCCACTTTTATGCTTATACCTCCACAATTTTTTGAAAATGTCAAAAATATTCTTAATTTTTTTTTTTTTATAATTTTTTTACAAAATCTACTTTCACTTCCGGAAAACTATATTTAAAAATTTCAGTACACAGAGTTTTACCGAAAAACTTTTTACAAGTTTTTCGGTACAGAAGGATGTTTCCGGAAAACTAAAAAAAAGATTTCTGTACAGAAGGGAAAAATGTGTGTAGTGGAAATCTTTCTCCAACTTTTTCCGGTACATAGCGTGTTGCCGTAAAACTTTATCGACAAGTTTTCCGGTACACATCCTTATTTTTTTTAAAAAAATTAAATTTTATTAATTTTTAATTTTTTTTAGATCACTTAAAAATTTATTGAAAATTTTGGGATGGTAAACTACAAAAAAATTTGTGGGTGAAGTTTTTCGATAACTTCAGTCACTAACAAGTTTTCCGGTAGTTCATTATTTTAGAAAAACTTGAAAAAAATTTTACGGAATTACCGGAAAACCTTTTTCAAGTTTTCTGGAACTATCGGAAAACTTAAAAAAAGTTTTCCGATAAAAATAAAAATTTTGACGTAATATATAGAAGAATATTATGATATTTTTACTGACTTTTTGAGGTATAGAGTTAATTGTGGGGTATGGGGTCAAATTTTAGTTAGTTAATAACTTGAACAAAATAAAAGTCCGCAATAATTATAATAAAATAAAACTAAAATAAAAGAAAACGAAAAACCCCAATTGCATAAACCCTAGAAAGACACATTAGCAGCGAAGAAACAAAGCAAAAGAAAAAATGAGACCTTTGGACGAGCAAGAAACGAGCGTCGTCTTCGAGAAGCTCTTCAAATTCGTCGGAAACAACCTCAAAAACCTCGTCGAGAATCCCTCACACGAAGGTCCCGATTCAAACCCTGGTCGCTACTGTTTCCGTCTCCACAAAAACAAAATCTTCTATTGCAGCGAATCCCTCGTTAAACGAGCCACAAACTTCGCAAGACCCAACATCGTTTCACTCGGAACCTGCATCGGAAAATACACACACGGTGGAAACTTCCACCTCACGGTTCAAGCACTTAACTTGCTTGCCGCGAATGCGAAACACAAGGTATGGCTTAAACCCACTTCGGAGATGTCGTTTTTGTATGGTAACCATGTGTTGAAAAGTGCATTGGGTAGAATCACTGAAAACATTGCTCCTGGTGATGGTGTTGTCGTTTTTTCTATGTCTGATGTGCCTTTGGGTTTTGGGGTAGCTGCTAAATCTACACAGGATTGTAGGAAGTTGGATCCCAATGGTATTGTTGTGCTGCATCAGGGTGATATTGGAGAGTATTTGAGGATGGAAGATGAGCTTTGAAACATTTAAATTTTCGATTTTTATGAAATTTGACTTCTGGGTCATCGTTGTATTGGTGTATCTTTTTCTTTATGTTAGTGGGTCTTTTGTTTTTTGATCTGGATCAGTGTAAAATCGATTCTCAGATATTTTGGAATCTCATTAAATTTTGTTTAATTTAAGTATTATAGTGAGTATGGTTATATTTTCATCCAGTTAATTGCATTATTTAGTGTTTGGTTACTTTTTATAATTTGAATCTAATCTACTCTTTTTACTTCCTTAGTCTTTTGAGATTGGTTTGATGGTCAAGTTTTTCTTTGTTGCCTTGATCTCATTCTGTGAGACGGGTGTTAAGAGTCCCACACGAGATGAGCCGTGGCCTAAAAATGTGTTTATAAGTGGATACAATCCTCACTTTATGAACTGGTGTTGTAGGGGTTGAGTTAAACCCAACCCAAATTCTAAGAGTAATAATTAACTTGCTGCCTCAGCCATGGTTTATGCATCTAGTTTATTTGAACTATTGTAAATGTAGAAGGCTAAAATGCAGTTTTATTCTGGAAGACTAAATTGCAGTTTTATATTTGTTGGTTGCTAAATAAACCTTGGATTTGGGTGCTAGCCACAAGTCTTCTGTTGCAAAAAAATGTATGTTTTATTCTAATTTCTGATGTGATGTTATTGTACATATGTGTCTTTTCCAGATGTTTTTCCTGCACTATATACACTTCACAGTGCTTAGGTATTACATGTTAGTATTTGTACATTGTTAACTGAAACTATTGTTGTGTTCTTTTTCTGTCATGATTAAAGTCGGGGGCATAATCAATATGGTGATTTGGTGAGCTTAGTTTTTACATATGGTATAATCGAAATTATGTGCTTAGTCAGACTAATTCAATAAACTTCTGGATGCTTATTACTTGTTATTTGCTGTAATATTCTGTCATCATTAACAATGGGGGTGTAATCAAAATGGCAATCTCGGACTTGTTGCCACATAGGACTCTCGCGTGCCACTAAAAAATAAAACATTTGAGGTACTATTTTCAGTGCCGAATCAAGGTTATGTGTCATGAACATTTCTGTGACCTGTTGCCAGCTTCTCAATAAGAGGATTGGTTGAATAGTAACATGTTAGTTTATTTTTTTTCGTTTGCTATTTACTTTCTTCTTTAAAGCAAGATAGCATTGAAAACTTATACAGAGAGAAGAGTCTGCGTACTCTACTTAGTCCTAACTGCCTTGCTGACTATATATAATCGAACTAACTGCCTCTAACAGACTGTCTGATGCACACAGTCTATTATGTACGGAAATGAGTCAAGTGACTATGAGACTATAATTGTATATAACCAAATGCATTTGGCTACTATACACTAGAAGTTTGGTAATTGATCTTAATCAGGGATGTGATTTGGCCTAAACAGTTGGAGGAACCAGGCTCATTGACTTTGGTTGCGACTGTATGAAGTCATCATCATGCATAGAATCCTTATAACCTCACTCCATTGAGATTCCAAAGGATAAGAGAGGAAATGTAGACTTTGTTTACATTGTAGGATATTTTTTGTTTGGTTAATTATGATTGATAATTGGATAGCACCCCCAATGAACCTGTAAAGTTGAGTGATAGAAAGCACATTGGTACCATATTTGCCAAGTTTATAGTTGATGACCATAGGAGAAGTGCCCTTGGTCTCTTCCATGTGGGCTCCATCATGCATAAGGGGTGTACATGGATTGAGCTGGGTTGTTTTTCGTGGGTTCAAAATGTTAAATCTGCTATCTAAATCAGACATCATTGAGTTTAAATGGGTTGGTTTGGGTTAGACCCAAACTTGAATGGGTTGGGTCAAAATGCGAGTTAAATTGGTTTGGATGACCGCAATTCCAGGTTAATCCATACCCATGAACACCCCTAATAACGTAGATGCCTACTATATTTTTACTTTGCAAAGATAAGAGCCCACCTGTTGGTGGTTGGGCAACTGCTTAACCTCAACTCCTGAATAAATTGCTAACAGATGATGCATGTTTAACTGAATTTTGCACTAAGTATGTTGATAAGATAGTTAATGGGAACGATGATGTTATCCAATATATATCAAGCCATAGATACAAGGTTTTACCCTAGAACAAATGAATAGAGGTATTACATTTGTTGGAGGTGAATCAAACTTTAATAAGGTTGTTATAAGTCTTTCATACCAAGTATGATGTTCTTGTTTAAGGTCATTGATTGGAACTCCAAACTTAAAAGTATGACATGGTTCAATTGAGCTTCGGTTCATGTTAAACCAACTCCTCCACAGCGCTGACTATGAAGCAAGACACATTTGAGTCACGCTAGATTAATCCCCCTACTCCAACCTAGCCCAGGTTATTTTGACCCTGCTCACTTGTAGGGTAACGTGGATTTGAACAGGGTGGACTCACTTATCTTTTTTCTTAAATTTATCACATTTTTTCCAATAAAATGTAATATCTTTTAAACACTTTTTTATATTTTTATTTTATTTTTTGTATTTAAGTGAGCCAACGTTGTAACAAAAAACTCACTTAAAAAGTGATCAATGTCTGGTTGGCTCACTTTTTGATCAACCTATGGTGAGGTAACCTCGATTAGCTGAGTTTTTTTTTTCAATTTGATACCTAGTTTAATATGACAATCATCATATTGTGTAATCAAAATTTATATTTGTAAGTGTTCAACGAACTCTAATGTCTTTTCTATTTTGAAGCGAGACATTATCTCTTTATCTTAATTTTTTTATCATAAAAAAATATCTATGTTTACATTTTTAAATGTATTCATTGATATGTAATTTTTTTAACTGACATAATCACAACTTATTATTGAATGTTTTTATCAAATAAATTAATTTTGTTCTTTTTAAAATTTAAACCTTCAAATTTATGTATTTTCATATTTAACTCTTACTATTACAACATTTCAGTATTTTACCTTTTTAATAAAAATTAAACAAAAAAAATTGTAAAATGAATGGATACTTAATAGTACATAGACATATAGAGTGAGCAAATTCACCCAACAGGCAAATCAGTTGTCTTATTTCAAAAATACAGTTTTGAACAGAAAAATTAGTGTTTTTGTTCAAAAATACACAATTAAACAACACAAAAATTGTAAAATTGTATTTTTTATGTGTACTACTTCAAAGTATTTTTGGGTGTAAAAAGTTTATAGTTTGGGTGTAAAAAGTTTATAAAGTGGATATGTAGTATGTGGCCTATGGGAATTCAATACATTTTCTCTTGTCCAAATTTTCATGGGTTTCATGCATCTAAGTTTTCTTTGTTCCGTGACCGTGAGTGGTTAGTTGTAGCACAACGCAATGTAAGGTCCTCCTATGATCAATCCATGAACCTTCTCATTTTGTTCTTTCCAACTTCCACGTTCTGCTTCTTTTGGGGAATTCATGCTAACTTGACATGTCAAATTGGATAATTTCACATTCCTGGCGAGTGAATATGAGCTTTTACTTTTAGCTTTTTGGTCCTCTCCTTTACATGACTTCAATAATTGATTACTCTTTTTCTTCACTAGTGGATTGGGTTTAGTTGCGAGTTTCTTCTCTTTTTGCTTTCTCATCAATTTTATTCATATAATAGACGAGTTTTCTTAAGACAAAAGGTATGCTTACCCTGGTGGAGAACAGAAAAAGGGCAGAGGGGGAAATATATAATATAACCTTTATTTAATCAATTTGTCCTACCCTCCTAGGCAAACCTTCTTGAAAAATATAGTCATAGAAAAAAAAGAACGATAACAAGTGCGATATTACATTGGTTAAAAAATCAAAAGCGATAAATTTATATTGAAAAATAATTTTACAGTGACAAACGTCTAATTTTTATCCTCATGATGGTAATTTTTTCTTTTATTAATTCCTTAACTAAGATTCTTAAGATGCTCGTTATAAAGATCTATACAAAATTATCTTTGACGGAAATTTTACAGAACATTAAACTATTATAGCAGAGGTAAAGATGATTTTTTGGAGGTGGTCTTTAGCAATAGAAGGTAAGAATCTTGAACTAAACATACGTTGATTAGTGTATGAACCGATTGAGTTATTTAAAACCAATTTCATGCAAACGTTCATCTGTGAAACGCTGATTTCTAGCAGTGGATGTGTGTAATACGTATCGTGCACTCCGTTTAATAATTTGTTTGCTTGTAAAAAAAAAAAAAAAAAAATAAAGCAAGACCTATACAAAAATGTCACTTTAAATAAATAAATTGTGGTTGGAGAATTAGATACATATACCTTAATTTGGGTTTCTTCCAAAAATACTAGTAAACAAATAATGGTAAATGAAAAAGGAAACAATGATAAATCAAGCTAGTGAGTGTTTCATACATTTTACATGATTTTTTAATAAGTACACATTACATTAAAATAAAAAATATGTTACTCAAATAGATTAAATAACATCATAAAATATATTAGAACAATATATTTAAAAAATAAAAAACATATATCAAATGGCTAATGTTACCAAATGCCGTAATTTCTTAAATTTTTTGCTCCTCTTAATCATTCTATGGGCAAAAAATAAATAATAAAGTAACAAAAAATGAAAAGTTAATTTATAGCTTATTTTTTGAGAGATGATATTTATAATAATTATATACACAGTAAAGGATGCGTTTGGATTGACTTAGGAATAGCTTATATAAATTTATTTGTGGACGTTCATAAACACTTGACATAGTATTTTTGAATGCTTATGAAAAAATAATTCTCTTAAACTAATTATGGTAACTTGGTAACAGATTAGTTTTAATATAACGCTAATGAAATAAAATTATTTATGAAATTTTATTATTTTATTCTTAAAATATCTAGAAAATATATATAGATTTAGTCGTTAATTGGAAATTTTGAAAATGTTACTATACTAGGAATTGTTTGCAGCATGTTTCCTGATATATGAAAGTTTAACCGAAAAATAATTGGCTAATATTTTGCGCGAACGACAATGACCTCGTGCCGTTTTTGTTGTCTATATAAACAACTTCAAACCCATTTGGACATGACACCTTTTGCTTCACCCCAACATTACAACATTAAAATCCTTCACACCTCGGTGTTCAATGGCTTCCTGTGAAAGCCAAAACGTTAACTACAAAAAAACCAATTCCATTAAAAGATTTCATTTGAACCATAATCTTGAAAACATTTTTCATTTGATTAATATTGTTGCCACTCTCTTGCTTTTTTGGCGCTATTCTTTCTTCCCTTTCACACTTCAATCATTATCTCATCTCTATTCTCTTTCCATTTCCATTTCCCTCTTCAACAACTCTTTCTTTGCTTTTTTGATTCTCAATGCCATCATACTCTTCCTCTATATACTCTCCAATAAAAATACCAATGTAGCCGGTAACATCTCCGGCGAAGACTACAACAAATGTTTTAAAATTACTGCACCAGAGTTTGTTAAAAATCCGGTGGTGTTTTCGCCGGAGAAAAAACTTGACTCTTCGGAGAAAGTGATTGTTTCCAATTCGGAAGTTGGAGTCTCGTTTCCGGGTTTTGCGGAAACCGTTACGGCGGTTACTGAGACCACTACGAGGACGTGTGGCACGAAGTTGAGAACGAAGGGGGAGAAGGTTTTGGAGGGAAAGTGTTACCGGAGAGTTCAATCGGAGAGTTATGAGCGGCGAGTGGTGGCGGATCAACGGCGAGAGTTGAAGAGATTTAACACGTGTGTAAAGAAGGAATCGGAGAGAAGGTTGTGTTATGTTGAAAATTTGAGTAAAGAAGAATTTAACCGCACGGTAGAGGATTTCATTGCTAAACATAAGAGGAGGCAATGGGAGGAACAAGTTCGATCTCAAAAAACAGAGTATTTCGCTTTGACTCCATAAAATTATGGAAAATAATTTAATATTAATGAATAAGCAATTAGGGGCTTAATTAGTGAGGAATCATAGTCCATATTTTTTTCGTTGACTATGTAATGTATACGTAATTGTAATATTTCATTTTGATCTCAATTCTTAAGGGGTTTAATGGAATATATTTTACGGGTTCTACTATTTTCTACTCTTTTGTTAGTAATTATTATTTTGATTTGATAATAATGGTATAATTGATGCTAAATAAAATGTGTAATTACAAGTGAAAAGAAATATAATATTTGAACGTGAGTTCAAATTGATTTTCTTAATGAAGTTGGTGGTTCTTGTGATGATTTACAATTATGTTTAATGTGGAAATATATACTCCCTCTATTCTTATTAAAAAGACTAAATGCTTTTGTACATTTTGTTAATAATTAAGAAGAGATGAAGTACCGGAAAATTGTGTAGATATTTGAAATTGTGGAGAGGAAGCTCCTCTTTTGATGTTTGATGCAGCAGAATTAGTGGGATCAGTGATTTTCGATTGAAAAAATTAACACTAAAGATCATAATAAATCAACAATTAACTTTTTCATTTATTCTTAACATTAGAATTAAATTACTATTAAAATAGGAAAGATTTCGTAGCTGGTTGATATTAGTGGAAACGTCCAAAGAAAATGCCGTGGTTTCTGTTTAAAATGGGAGTGATCTATTTAAAAAAAACTAAAATGCATCCTTTTATTTTATCAAATTAACACTTTCGTTTTTTTTTCCCACAATTTTAATCTTTCATTTTCTAAATTGTTGATAATTAGTTATTTTTTTAATTTAATTTTAATTTGTTGATGTGATAATCATTTTAATGATGTGTATGGGGTGATAAGAAAATTATGATGATGTGTAATTTAAATTTAATTCTAAATAAAATATTGAAAAAAAAATATATGCACAATGGCCCGTAAGTGTAAATTAATTTTACAACAACGTTCAATTAAAATTGAGTAAATGGTAGATTTTTTAAGAAATGATTTATACAATTTATGTATGTATACAAAATGATTTATAAATGATTTATTCATGTTAAACAACCATGTAAAATTATTTTAGATATAATCATTGGACTATTAAATAATATCACTTTAATAATTTAAAAAAAAATCACTTTT
>JBBPBQ010000001.1:64497490-64550458 GCA_037974755.1 Cicer yamashitae
AATTTAAAAAAAAAATCATTTAAAAAAATGATTTTTTTTTTAAAATGGAGGGACTAAAACTGTATTTAAACTTTAAAAAAAAAGAGTGATCACGTAAAAGACTATTACCATTAATTTTTTTGGGGTTAAATAAATTTTTCGTCCTTATAAAATTTTGAAAATTTATTTTTAGTCATGTAAACAATATCACATATTTCAGTCTCTACAAAATTATTATGCAAATAATTTTAGTCTCTATTGGAGCATCAACATGTGTTTTTTGAATGATTGTTTTGTGTACATGTTTACAATACTATAAAAAGATCCTCCACAACAAATGAATTCAAAAGTTGATTTTTAAGTTTATATTTTAAGGTTTTTTATCTTGAACATATAACATTTAAAAAATTCATATTTAATTCATGCCAAGTTAAAAATTTTATACTTTTGCGGATGAACTTTTAATAATGTTCTAATCATTCTTATAAAAAATCATAAAAAAATTTAAAAGTTGAAGTATAATTCGTTTCAACAAGAACTAAAAGAATATGTAGAATAATTTTATAAGGATTAAAACATATAATTTTTTTAATAGGACTAAAATGAAAATTTCAAAATCTTATTTAAATTAAAAGAACTTATTTAACCATTTTTTTTATAACAGAAATTTAGGATGAGTCTCAAGACAATATTATAAATCATTCAACACTTACAAACGTGACACTATTACCTGTGTTCTTTTATGTTACTAGTTTTACTTAGATTGATTCAAGAACGTACTAGTAATTCGTACGTCCACACTCAAGCATATTAAGTTGACCCAGATTTATATCAATATGTCACAGGTCTAATTTTCTGAGTGAAAAATCAATTTTGGTAATTGTCATACTAGGTATTTTCTCACTCGGTAAACTAAGCAAACTTTGAGTAATACATAATTAATTTGGCAGGGTTCTCTTGTATATATATTCCATTAACACCGATGAGGGCTTGATAGCAAAAAAAAAAACATTTTTCTTGTTTTTGTTTTTTTTGCTTTTAAAGTGGGGACTTATGGATGAAGGCTGTATTGTGTAGAAAAACATGTCTTCTAGTTAACCAATTCTTGTTTTGACATTTTTATTCTACTTTTGATACTTGTACTTTGCTTCATGGGACCCATTTAAAACTAACGAAAATACTACACGAACACAAACAGGATATATATATAAAAAGAAAAGTTTATGCGATGGTGGTTGGAATTAGAATAACAAAAATAATGCATTGTTTGGTTATTTTAGATTCTTATAACAAAGTAGCTGGCTTTTATCCACTGGCATAGCCAAGAAGAATTTTTTAATATAGTCTTGTTTATTTACCACCCAACATATCTTCTCTTGTATTTTCTGTCCCCATGGAACCAACCTTCTATGCTTCTAAAACTTCACCCTACCATACTCAATTAATAAGCCAAAAAATGAACAACTTCAAATTATTTTGGATTGGCTACCCCTTCCAACCATACCGTACTTACACATGGCCCCTAATACTATTGGATTTAGATTATACCAAAATACATTTTAATCAACAAATCTCAATTTTGGATTAAGATGAGATGGTAATTTCTTTTGATATTACAACAAATGAGCTTTATTGTATTACAAGTTATATAGTTGATCATATATATTTTTAAATTTCAGCTGAAACAGAACCATGTCCTTGTCACCTGACTCATCCAATTGCTTGTTATTATTAATCACACTTATTTATATAAAAAAAGAAACTTTTAAATTATATATATTATGTTTAGAAAAAGTGAACTTAAACTAATCCAAAAAGGACCTAAATTTGAAAGCAATTTTTTCCTCTCATTTTTTGTTCACTTACAAACCAGATATATTATTCTCCTTGTCTCTATGCTACGTTGAATAATTTATTACCACCCTTGTCCTTGTCCACTGGATTTGTCTTGTCATCCCCCTCAGCTACTTGTTGGGGGTTAATTTTCTTGCTTTGCTTTGTTTTTTTTCCCGGTGGGCCTGCATGCGGCCCATTTTTAAGTGGGTAGAAATGCCAATTTGAACTATTTTCTATACCAAACCATGCCCAACTGCTCCATCAACTTCCAAAATGCAGCTGCTTCATATATACATTATATAAGGGACTCTTCAATCTTCACCAACTTGCTACAAATTTCATTATTTCTCATGTAAAAAAAAATATATTTTGACACAAATTTGATAGCAATTTCGACAATAGTTTGGATATTTAGCACAATTTAAATACCCTTTCAGGTTATATATATATATATATATGAAATATTTGAGTTATAATTTGGTTAACAAAAATTGATGTATTTGATTTATGTTATAAGCTAAATACATCAACAAAAAGGACCAGAGATAGTATGTAATTACTGTTTTAATGATTAATGAATATAAGAAGATGTCACAACTTATTTACCAATACATTAAACTTAATAAATCACAATTTTAAACTTCATTGATGGTACGATTTTTAGGTGTTTAAACTAAATGTATATGATATCTGTTATCCATTCAAATTGTATTCAAATATATATAATATTAATTACAATTTGTGTTCAAATATACATATGAATATTGTGGTTAACAAAATTCAAAATCGTAATTAATTGTAATTAATTGTAATTAATGGACGATTAATAAATTGCAATATCTTATTATATATTCGTTAACCATCCAAAAAACAAAATTAACTCAATATGTTAACCATCTAAATTTTTATCAAATTTGTGTCTCAAAATAACTAATCTGTTTCTCATATTATTTCTTCTCCTTTAACAAATGAGAAATCCAAAATTAATTAGGAATTGATTTATTATATTTGAGAAGACCACCACCTGCTAGATACAATACAATACTAGGTAGGTTAAAGAGCTATAATAAGGTCAGCATCCTAATTCCTAACCTATAAAAATTAGAATGACTTATTGAGAAAGTTATAATTAATATCCAAACTGCAACAAATTCATGAAAACAGATAATGTTTGTCCCCACATAGTTTATCTAAAATACTATATACAACCACCGACTATAGATGCTTTATGTTTTTCAAGTATCCATTTGCTCATATGATTTATGTTGTCTGCTTCTAATGTTGTTTTCTTTTGGATTAAACATTAATCTTTGGCTTTGTTTGGAATTAATAAATTCCAGAGTTACAAAACTGTTCAGGATGCATGAGCCTTGAAGTGTATCGATGGTAACTTCATTAGGGAGTTTCCTTGGATGATTTTAGCATATCTAATATGTGGTAAGAACATGACATACATAAAAAAAAAAAGCAAATAAATATATACTATATACACACACAAAATATCATTAACAATAGTACAGGATTATTTGTGAGTTAGCCTTCAAGTCCTCACACAGTTTTTTTGTCTGTATCCTCCTTCACAGATATCAAACGTATTGGATATCCACTCTTAAGTTTAGTAAAAAGCGCTAATTTCTGAATACTTGAGTCAGAATCAATCACCTTCCACCTGAAATACATACATTGCAACTATTTACTTACTAATCACACATTCATTATATCAACATTTTGACTAAAATCAAATTAATAATATATGTAATCAATGATACACACTTGAAACTGCTTATGACACGGTAGAGAAACACCAACATCATTGCTTTAGCCATGTTCTTCCCAAGGCACATTCTTCCTCCAATTCCAAATGCTAAGAAGCTGTTTGGTTTTGACTCACTCTGTAATAATTTATTGGAACAGTTTATATATCTCATGATTTGTCAACATTAAAATCTTACAGTACCAATAGTCTTTTTTCTTTACCATTTATAATGTCACATGATGCATAATATGTTCGATTAAACAAGAGGGAAAAAGGGGCCTTGAGGGTAGACTTAGACTCACAGGAAATCTTGAAGGATTGAACACATTAGGGTCACTGTGAATAGTTGGATCATGATGTATTGATCTAGCATCAATATTGATGTTCCACCCTTTCTTCATCTTAAATCCTATACAAACAACGTAAAATTTAATTTATATACATCGTCAATATAAAAAATATTTATACTATTGCTCAATCATAATTGTCTCATGATTCTGATCAATAAAAATATCGAACTATAGCTACTTCTTAAGTTACACACATAATTGGTTGTGATTTATTGAAATGTAAAACTTTTTACACCGACAATCTATAAAAATTAAACAACAATTGGCATTTATTAATTATTTGTGAGAAAAAACCTTCAATTTCACAGTCCTCAAGTGCTACTCTAGGCAACCATTGCACTACAGATGCCATCCTTAATGCTTCTTTTACTACCTGTTTGTGAGAAACTAGCTAGTAAATTTGATGAAGAAGCCAAAACTTTCCTTGCATAAAATTAAGTACTACAAGATATTTAATATTTAATATACACCTTGGAACCATATTGCATTTCAGAAAGAGCCTCTAATGTAAGATAAACACTTCCTCTACTTTTTTTCTCAATCTGAAGTTGCTCCTTCTATTTAATAAACAAACCAAAACATTTTAGTAAACACCAAAAAAATGTATTGAAAGAAGAAGCTACGTAAATACAAAACTAAATACAATAAAATCTCACTGACCCTAAGCTCATTAAGAACCTCCTGATTCTCATCCACAAATTTGATCATCCATGTCATTGCAATTGCTATTGTGTCCTGTCCTGCAATTTTCAAACTCGATCCATCAAAATGTTGCGAACATCATATTTGACAGAATCGATTAAATAGTACTTATATCCCTTACCAGCAATTATCATAGTTAAGATATTATCTTTGATCTCTTTATCTGTTAGCCTTGCAACTTCATCCTTTTCTAATTTATCATCTTCATCTGCTAAAAGTTGTTGAAGAAAATCGACACGGCTAGTTGCGATTCCACATCTTCTGTCACTGATTTCTTTCTCTAATATGTCCATAATTCTTTTTCTAGCCTGCATTATCACTTGTAAGTTCAAATTACAAAAATCTATGTTGAAAATAACTTGGATGATTTGTATGTATGATAATTACCTGAAGGCCCTTGTAGAATCTGGTCCAGGGTAACCTCAAAGGGAATGCAAGCATTGCTTCAGACACTTGAGCAACATCCTTTTGCATCATCAATAGTTCATGTCCACTCTCAATGCTTACTAGCATCTTGCACATTGCCTTACAAGCTAGCTGCATTACAAACATCAAGCCCTTGTGTTTAAATTTAAATTAATATAAAAACTGTTTTTTTTTTAAAAACAATTATTAATCTAAACAAAAGGCATATAGTAAGGATAATCACAAACTTAACTAAGGATTATCTCTACAATATACTAGTGTGAGTAAGAGTCACACTTTTGACGAAAAAATGAATGCGGAACACTATATAAGTGAGAACACTATATAAGTGATAGACCCATATATTAAATATCTTAAGGCTTTGTGGGAAGATGTGAAATCAACCTGCTAGTGTGCTTGATCTTAGTCTAATATGATGATTCCCACCCAACAAGATCCTCTCGTAGAGTAGAGCTATCAGAATAGGCTGTCCTGCCCAACTCGACATAGCCTAGTGGACCAAACTGAAAATACAGGTTGTTTTAACTATTTTAACAAGTAAACTATTTTAATTTTCCAAAGAAATACATAAAAAAGAGGTTTAATGAGTCAATTGGGCCAAGGCAGGACAAAGTATTGGCCATTGGGCCGGGCCAAAATTGACATCTCTGCCGCCTCGAATATCCTTACTCACACACAAAAACCGTATCGAAACTGAATTCATGTAACTTATTATGTGAACATAGTTAAAAATATGCAAAATGTTATTTTGTTTAGTGTGGTGGATATTTTAGAGGTGTAATTAGAAAAAATCATAAAAATATCACAATTAGTTAATGAACTGCACCTTTCTTCTTCACTTTTAATTTATGAATGTTGGATTAATTCATAATATTTAAGTACCTTGAGTGCTTCATCTTGTATGATCAAAAGGGATCCACATTTCCAACAACTTGTAGCTTCAATTACAAGTTGATCGAAGAGTTTAACAAAGGAAGACAAAGAATGAGTTGAGAACAAACTGAAGAGACGAGCACGAATGAGTTTGTGATGTTGCTGAGCTGCACAGAGCAAGCTATCGGGACCCACAAGCTCGGATATTGACTTTATGTACTTCTTTGAGAATTTTCCTCCCTCGTTCCTAAGAATCAATTTTGCTGACTCCTTGCTTGAAATAAAAACATGGGTTTCCCCGAATAACTTGGTCTTGAAGCAATTTCCATATCTGCAAGACACACCTAAGTCCTCTATGTTACTACTATTATTGGCAATATAACTAATTAGAATTTTTCATCAAGGACACATAGATAAAAACTGAAAATGTTTTCTTAAACCAAACTTTGCAATAGCAAAGTAGTGTCTCGGTTGATTCACCATCCTTTCGCGCTAAATTTTCTTTGTCTTGCAAGATGCAATTATGATTAGATATGCAATTAGCAACATTCATCAGACCCAAAATAAGCATTCTTTTGGGTTTTTAGCATAATATAAGAAAAACTATAAATAAATAAAAGAATGGTACAAAATTATTTATTTATGTTAATTATTAATTAACTTTTCTGGATTGAGTCACGACCCAACTCATCAGAAACAACGTCTAAAGGACTAATCTCTCACCCATCGATATTTTCCTCCCTTTTAAAGCCTTAATTCTAATGAACATAACGAGACACATGAGAGATCACAGCGTCGTACCCGCCGAGGATACGAACATTATGTTACTAGCATGACTTGACAATGTTATAAATACTATTGTTCGCATATAATCAAGATTTACAACATCTATTCTATATATTTGCTCCCACTCGATCATATAACTTGACACTGTTATAAATACTATTGTTCACACAATTAAGATTTACAACATCTATCCTATATATTTGCTCCCACTCGATCATATAACTTGACACTGTTATAAATACTATTGTTCATACACAATCAAGATTTACAACATTTATCCTATATATTTGCTCCAACTCAATCATATATTGACTTAAGCGTCGGAATCTTTATAGCATTACAATATTTTTGACTTACGACGACGTGTTAAATCCGTTACAAAACACAGAAAATCAATGTTGTTAGATACGAGGATGATTTTACAACCTTGGTAACTATAAGTGTCTTTTCTTTATGCAATGATTTTGGTTAAAAACAACAACCATTCATGTAAATTTATAGGTACCACTCCACCTCCAAGAAGACGAAGTGTTGTTATCCTACCGGTCTACCAATCCGACCATCATTCTCAGTCCACTCTAAATCATTACAATTGTCACTTAAAAGTGATGCATAAAATATTAATCTAAATAATAAAGCAAAACAATACTTAGTTTAGTACATTTTTATGTGTTTGACACTTAATTTGAAGAAAAAAAAAGAATAATTTCCAACGGTCATCATGATTTAAAAGGAGAAAACCAGCATGAGAATTAAAGTGAGTTTTGATTACCGTAGGCGTCGAATTCGCACAAATTCATATACTCCTTTGCTGGAGTTGATGGCAGCCATGAAGTGCAGTGTCTCTCCTATGAAGGGCAATCCTCTATTTCCCGGGGGAATGCCAACAGAACTAGACTTGTTGTTTTTGCGCCAAAATGTCCGAAATTTTAAACATGACAAAACCACCAACAAGAGACCAACACAATAACACAATTGGGAAATCATTTTGATTCCTCTACTTCTTTGGTGATATGCTCAATTAATAAACATTACTTACCACTAGTGCTATATATATACATACACATTGGCATCTTCTTAATATTCACGTGAGAGGAATTAAGAATTGTATATCATATCATATATATGGCCGACAAGCACACTAGAGTAAAATTTGAAACATTGAGTTCCACTTTGAAATAGAAGTGGGACAATGCGTAAGCCCTTAACAAAGATTACGGAGAGATATTTGATAACAAGTCTAATCATGCTTGATATATAATCATTAGTAGTCATACAATATTGTTAACGATCAAGTTAACATTTGGTAGTCATAGTCCTTAGTGATGCCAATGCCATACCAAATTATTTTATTTTTGGTGGACTTGGTCATCACCACTTTACTTATTTGTTTATGTAAGTTAACAGTGTCCTTTTCTTTAATATTAATGGAGGTACTCGTGTCATGGCTTTATTAGAGAGATGTTACGGTTCAATTTGCTTCTTATTGGTGCCTTATTTTACAAGTGTTTCGGAGACCCACGTAAGTCGCTAACTTGAGCATAGGAATGCTTGCAGCACTTCCGCTCGAAGAACTAAAATCGTCGAATAACATCGTGTTCATCCTACCTTGATCAATACTTTAAACCTGTATCATAAAGAAATTAAAAATTAATCTTACATATTTAAAAATAATATTAAGTAATTGGAAATTAAAATTCTATGTCACTGTCATTTTCCACGTCATCATCAAGTAATTTTTCGTATGTATCACTTAATTTATTGCCGAGAAAATTAAACGTCAATATTTTTTAAAATAGAACACCAAAATTAAGAAAAAAATAATGAATTAAAATTACAAATTTATTATCTTTGTTCTTCATCATAAATGCTTTAAAAAAATTATAAATACAATTTTAATTTACTACTAGATATTTTTTTTAAACATACCTCTTATTAATACTATTAATTTATCAATATAAAAAATCAAATTTGAACATTTAAAAATATAAATTTTATTTTAAAATTTTTATCACATAAGGTTCTTTTGGTCTGGTTGCAGATTTTGGGCCATGATGAACGGTCCACGTACGACATTCTTGTAGTAAAAAACCTCCGGGAATTGTTTGAGGTATTTTCCAAGTTTGATCGGGTTGCATTTTGAGGAACATAACAGTAAAAAATCGGCACTTTGAGAACCACATTCCATTTCATCACATCACAATACATAAGATACGTCAATTACTGCAACTGGATACGTACAGTACAATAGTATAATAGCCATTGCATTGTGGTATCTTCGATTCGATTTCAGTAATAGGTATTTTTAACCTTTTCTTCAATTGAATTTCGAGTGTCTTATTAGTGTTTGATGAAATGCTTCAACGATCACAATTCATCTTTTCAGGTGAGAAGTTGTTGGATGGAGGTAATTTTAAGGGAGAAAGAGGCAGATGATTGGATTTACAGAGGCGAAGGAGCTGCTAATCTTGTTCTTGCTTACAACGGATCATCCTCCTCATTTGTGAGTTCTTCTTTCTCTTCCTCAATTATCTCTTTCTCTTTAATTAACCGCATTGTTTTTGAAGCTGAAGAGTGTGTTTTTTGTGCAGATTGGAAAAGTGATGCGTATCCGAAAGGCTCCAAGGAATGATATACTGACAGTGATTACAAGCAGCCCTTCTGCTTTGACTGCTCATGAACGTTTGCTTTGGAAAGATGTTGATGAACTCATTTCTTCTTCTGACCATGAAATTGCATGCCAACTATTTGTTCTCCATGTTATGAAGCCATTGCTTGGTTCCGAATATGTTGATGCTGGGGTATGTTTTGTCTCTCAATGACCCATTACCATGATCATGCTCATTTATCCTTCCTTTCAGGATTTATTTCAAACCATGCTCATTTTGATTGTTCTAATGAATATCCAGTCTACATTGTTTTTTTGGCCCTTGTGGGAGGGTAGATGTCTCTGTTTTAGCTTACTATCTTTGTTATTTATTGATAAATGTTTATTTAGAGGAATGTAATCGCTCGTGACAATTTGCTTTCTGTCATACTCAATTGTGGAGTTTAATAATATACAATTGTACGGTTCATGAATTTTTATTGATACAATCTTGGAAGCCCAAACTATGGCCAAACAAAAGTGGATGGATGTGATGACTTAGCTATATTGTAGAATAAGTTTGTTAGCATTCTGTTATTACTTTGCTACTAATTTTGTTATTGCATACTGGCTATAGCTATATAACCTTGTATTGGCTGATGGAATGATCATGAAATGAAAAATTAGTCTTTTTTTTTTTCAAGAGGCTTCTCTACCCTAAAGTAGAGGAAATCCCATTACCTCATTCCTAACATCGATGCCTCTGTTTTAGCTTACTATCTTTGTTACCGATAAATGTGTATTTAGAGGATTACAATTGTTCATGAAATTGTTAAATCATCAACTTACAAGCTTTTACTATATGTGGCATCTGACTTTCTCCTACCCTTTAATACTTTGTTAGATGCATGTCCAAGTCTCAACGGGATTTCTTGAATTGGTTGAAAAGAATGTTATTTGTCAACGTCCTGCTTGGAGAGTTGATACTGCCCAGGTTGACATGCATTGTGACTATGTGCTTCTCATGTCAGATCATTCACTCTTTGCCCATGGTATTGAGATGCCTTTCTCTGGACTTGCTTCTCTTGTTTTCAATTTTCACCCAAACCGGGTTTTAAATGCTGATTCCTGAAACTCTGCATTTGTTAAAATTTGAAAGAGCGTCTGAACCTTTAAAAGGATTTCTGCTTCAGTTCAATCTTTATATGGGTTTCTGATTCAGTTCAAATTATATTATCCTCCCCCCTTGTGCCCATAAAATTGTGGAATGTGCTGTTGCTATACTCCTTATTTTACTTTCTTTCAATTGACATATTTTTGCGCAGAAATAATGCATCTGGAGAAGTGAGAGAAGGTAGTTTTTAATCTTATTTACAGGACAGAATGAATGATTGGAGTATTTTACTCCCATTGAGTTGGAGTCCAACATGCTCGATAGGAAGTGTTTTGCAAACTTTTAGTGAGAGAAAAATAAAAATGCAGGGAGTTAAAAATACTTTAGGCGGGAATGCAACATGCTATTAATAATTTTAAGTATTCTATCAAGCTTCTTAATCTGACTCTGGCAAAAAGGCCCTAATTTATATCCCGCTGTCTTTCATTTTGGATGTTGTCCCTGCTAATAGTATCTAACAAACACATGAATTAAATTTTCTAACTGCATAACATCGGCAAAAAAATTGAAAGTTCTGTTCCAACCTTCCTGTTTCGTTTCAGGTAATCTTGGATCTAGCCTCTGCATATCTGTTGAGATAAAGGTATGTTCTCCACAATGTCATACATTAATAGCACATGTTACTTTTGTAATCCATTCCGACAATGACCTAGTTTAAGCTTTGAAATTTTAAATTAATTATCAAACTTGTTTCCCATTTACCCTCTTGTTTGCTTGCTTGCAACATCTTATCATAAGTATTATTTTTGAACAAGCAGCCCAAATGCGGATTTCTTCCTGTTTCAAACTTCGTATCTGAAGAAACTTCTATCAAAAAGAGTGTAACTCGCTTTGAAATGCACCAAGCCTTGAAATTGCATCAAGGAGAGGTACTCTGACCACAATTTAACTTTTGCTGCTGCATATTGCTTAGTTCCGTCTGTCATGGATACAAATACAATCCATTGTTCAGTTCATGCATGTTATTACTATTTCACTCCAATACACTGTTCCTTTTAAACTTGAATTTGTGATCTATTTTTCCAATATCTTTGCAGATATCGTTGCTAAGTGAGTATAATCCACTCGATCTGTTCTCTGGATCAAAGGAAAAAATTCATAAAGCTATCAAGGATCTATTTACTACACCTCAAAATAATTTCCGTGTATTTATGAATGGGTCTCTCATATTTGGTGGATTGGGTGGTGGCGCAGAAGATACAAATTTTTGTATTGCAAAAGCCTTTGAAGTTGCACTTAAGTCTATCATTCAGTCTGATGATGGTTTATGTACCGAGAACTTTCTCACTCTTGTTACTGAGGCCGCCCATAAATCAGGAGTCCTTGATCGGCTCCTGGAGGTTCAGAAGCTTGATAATGTTGACATAGAAGGAGCCATCCATGCATATTATGATATTACTCATCAACAGTGCATGGTCTGTTCAGAGTTGAATGAAGATCAAAGGAAAATATATACCCCTTTGCATTCTGCTTCATTGGATGAAAGCTTGACAGTTGTAAAGGACTACCTGATAGCAGCAACTGCAAAAGACTGCAGTCTGATGATATGTTTTAGACCAAGTAAAGAGGAGGAATCTGGATCTGTATGCAATAATGTATATCTTGAGTCAACTAAGCAAACATTTGATTTCAAGGTAGGCAGTGCTTTATATTCTTAATATTTTGTTTAAATTTTTCGCAAAGGTAGACGAGGGCATAGGATGAATGGTTTGCTTCAGTTTCTGCATGTATATTTAGACTGCATATGCCAAAAAGGATGTTGATTTTCAAAAGCCATTGTCCTTTAGGTTGTGAATGGTCATTCAAAATTCTGTTTGATGGAAATGATAAAATCTTTTATAATCTGTACATCAATAAAAAAAGTCTTATATATATAGGGTGGGGATCCGTTGACTCCAGAAGTAATTTTGTGATGAGTTACTCTGCTTAATAACTTAATATCAACGAAAAATTTCACCAATTCAACTGTCAAATTAAAAGTTCTTAATGAGTAGATCAACTCCACAAAATTTTACAAAATTTTAAAGCTATTTGATACTTCATTAAATAATTTCAAATGAACGTATAATAAGCTTTAAAAAGTATAAGTAAATATCGATGGCTAGATTACATAGTTACGAATTTCGGATTTATATAAAACTTCATGTGCTTGATCGTTAACATATTATGTCAATAATCAACGGTTGGATTAGTGAAATTCATCGTTTATATTGAGTTATTAATCTGAGTAACTCAGAGTTACTCTTGGAGTCAACGGATCCTCACCTATATATATATATATATATATAGGTTCAAATTAGAAATGGTGTTAAGCGCCCAAAAACAGAGTTGGAGGTTATAAGGAGCCGGAGCTGAGAAAATAGAGAAGGAAAAAGAGGAAAAACATGTTTTAAAGCTTTACTGAATCAATAAGAGAGATTAAGGATATAATCCTCATGCCAAGGGTTTCACTTCACCTTTTATAATTGAGCTACAACTCTCTTTGCAGTACCAGCAAATCTGAATACCTCTCTTACTATCTAACTACTTTATTATTATTATTATTATTATTACTATTATTATTTACTGAACATGTTCTTGTGATTTCTTCTTTCAAGAAGCAATGAAACCAAAAGCCATAGCATTTCCAATTTGTCAACAGTTTTTTTTTATTGTTTTATTTATCTATAATCAAAATAACAGCTGTAATGCTCGTTACATTTTATGTCTTACTTTACCTGCAATTTAATGTGTATTAGGTGTATTTTATTGACCTGGATTTGAAGAGAATGAGTAAAATGGAAGAATATTATGAATTAGACAAGAAGATAGTAAGCTGCTACAGTGAAATGCTCAAAATGGATCAAGGAAGAAATGAAGTCCCAAACTTGCAAGAATCTTAATTGCATATTGAGATCTAATAAACTCTGGTTATTGATGGCACTGGAGGAAGATTGTGTCCGTAAGTATGAGAAATTTGATCAATAGTTTATCTATTCCTTCTACTGTTGCCTCCCCAAACATATGACAGCTCAGATCTGGTTTTTCCTTTGGTCAGCCTAGTTTGGCCGTGGCTTCACTGATGATGCATCTGTGCCATACAATGAGCTTACAAGCTGTTACAAGGTTTTTCCTTTCTCTCTCTCTTCCGCCAAGGCATACACTAGGATTTTTTATAGGACAAAACTTAGGTGTATTTCCTCAGGGGCTCTTCATATGGTTCATAACTAAACCAACCATGATTTCCTCAATTTCATAATTTTCTCAAAATTTGTTGTAACCATAAAAGGTGTATTTTAAGTTTAAGAACCATACGAAAAGTACCTAAGGAAATGCACCTAAGTTTTTTCCATTTTTTTACTATCATGAACTCAAGTAGTACAAAAGGGATATGTGGGTTGGTTATGCAGAAGTAGATCTTGATATTAATGAATAGTGTATTTTGGTATTAGTGAATAGTATGTATTTTGGTAAAAAAGGGACAATCTTTTACTACTTGAATTCTAGTGTTACTACATGGATTCAAGTAGTACAAAATGGCTGTCATTATTTTTTCTAATATCATCTTAGTGAGTAAGAAGTATGTGTTTTGGTAATATTTTTGGTGAATAGCGTTGGGTGCTTGTAGCATTGGGTGCATGTAGCGTTGATCTGATTATCAATTTATCATATGTAGAGGTTGTAATGGTGAACAGATGTTGGACATTATCTGACTTGCATTGTTTAATTGCCTAGTAGCACTGTCACTCCATTTAGTTTTAGTTTTCAGCCAAAGATCTAATTGGAACATGGTGAATTGGGTAGTATACATGAAATCTTAGAGACATTAATTTATCATAGGAAATTTTGGTTCTTGTTTCTGCATGTGCTTGTTTTCTGGCATTATAATTTTAGATTTCCGATTCGTCTAATTTTTCATATTCCGGACTCATGCACTACTTGCCTACTTCCACTTTATGGCACTCTTTTATTATGTGAGAAGTTTTATGATTTCACTTCTAAATTTATTCTATCCTAACACCGACATGCTTCTGTACTATTTGGTGTTCATTCATTTTGATTCTCTGCTTTTGGTTGGAAATATTTACTTAACTGATGGACTTGTGTATTGCAGAGACTCTGGCATCAGCAAAACTGCGCTGTTCAAGATGCAGGCAAAAGGTGACGAAATTATTTGCAGTTTTAAAAAGGTGTGAATATTGTAGATAATCGGCAGAAATTGAGTAGACTAAGGGGATCCCAAGGAAAAGTTGAGAGGTGAGAAAAAAAGATGCTATTCCTCATAATCCATGTAAGAGATACGATGTTATGGTATGCTATTACTGAATATGTCTGATCCATTATGTTATTAACTCACTCGTGCCGATTTGTACCATTATCCATCTGTCAAGCAAAAAAATGTATATTTTCTGTGATAGTATTTTTGTTTTATTTATTCTAATGATTTCATGGATCCATTTATAAGTTAAAAATTGTGTGGATATTATATTAGTCAATACCCAAACACATTCAAATGAAGAACTCTGTATTGGAAACAGACATCCAGAACCTTTCTTTACTGTAATTTATACATTATTATACATGTCAATTTATTCTCCTCAGACACATGCAAGCAGGGAGAGAGAGCCACCAAACAACTTCGCCATGTACACTGTCGCTTTACCAGCACTGCATTATAAAGAGTGAATACATGTTAAAAGAGTTCCCGTGCAGGATGGTAACTAGCATTTGATTATATATATATATAAACTAGACAAGATGCATTAACCTCTGACTTGCCTTGAAGTTGCTTTTTTTCTGACTGTCTATGTGTGCCAAAAGTTCTTCTTGTCTTATTAAAGCCTCATACAAAGCCTGTTTAGAAAGTTGAAAACGATAGTTTACAAATAGACAGAACAAATGGTTGAACAATCGAGCGAACTAATAATATAGTATACACTTAAAGAAACCCCTTAGCAATGACAGGAAAAAGTTCCACATGGTATATAATTTGATAGGAAATGAAATACAGTTACCTTCTTGGTAGCAATGAGCTCTGCTTCCAATGCATCCACACGACAAACTGCAGCATTTAGCAGCTCTTCTTTCTCACGTGGCATCACATTCACTTTTGACTGAAGCATCTCAACTTTTTCTTCAAGCTCACCAAGGCGTCTTAAGGTAGAAGATGGGGAGAGGTTTGTCTTCGTAAATCCGGTAGCAAGTTCCTCCTTTTTTATTCCCTTTGTCGCACGAAATGCTATTGAACGAGCAAAAGCAAAAAGGGCAGAGACGAAACCAGCCGTAACAGTCATGGTTACCATAAGCAGATTATCTGCATCCATTCCATAAAGATTCCATAAGTATTGATATCAAGTTAAGCATCAACAAGATCTTTGACATCCAATAAAAATGTCAGTAATGGGTTACGAATTCTTTTTGCAAATCTATATACACATTTTTCTTGAATGTCAAAATTTCTGAGTTCCTAAATATCCCAATCTATAGTGTAAACTTATTCTAACCTTTTGAGCCAAATGAGTTTTGTGGTGTAACTGATGTTGTTTGCTTCTCCTTCAATCCAACATCAACAGTCTTGTCAACCATGGGAATACACTCATCATACTCAGAGAAACTGCCACCATGACCTGCCTTATCAACAAACTTTGCCTGGATGAACAAAAAAACAGTTATAGTTATTTGTTGCGACATTTTTTATTTTCTGTAAGTTGTGATCAATGTATGATCACTTGCCTCTTCTTTGACAGGAGTCAATATAGGGTTCGTAGAATTTCCACTTGCTTTGGGAGAGGTGATATCTTCAGCTTCAGATCCTGATTCTCCAGTAGATGTATAGCCATTTCTTATCTGTGCTCTCAAAAACCAAAATTCAAAGGATGATATATGTGATAATGATTACATCTCATCATACAATGTCTGAGATAGTGCTGGAAAACTTACCATTGGATAAGATGTTTTATCGCACTCAATCGCCCTCCCCTCGTCCTTGGAAACTGTTATTATTTGTCTAGAACATTGTACTTTACCACTAAGAACCATCTGCATGCACACAACTATTCTAGTTGAGTCGCAGTAAAATGCAAAACAGAACTGTAAACCAGGTTAAAATTCAGTAACAGAGTCCTATAATTACATAATAAGCTGAAAACCTTTAAAATGTTTGGGTCTTCCCATGGCCCTTTATCAGATCTCATACAGCCGCCATGGTCTACACAAGTGCAACTACCGCCTAGAAATTCTGGCAGCTCACTGAGAATTTATAGCTAGTCAGATTTTTTCAAACAACAATATAAGTTGATTTAGAATTAATGGCAAGAAAAGAACTAAATGTAGAGTTACCTCACATCAATTATCTCAAGTAATTTACTTTGGAACTTGTTTCCAAGAACCTAATGGAACATTCGAGTTTCAATTAACAATATAGTAGTATTGAAACAAGCAATAAAAATACAGAAGGTTATTACATCAATGGAATCTTATAAAAATCTGAAAAAAACAATAACTGAAGTAAGGAACACATACATGAATCTTTGAAGTAGTTTTGGGATCAAGAAATGTTTTCACTGTGTTCCAGAGAAGCTTAAAACCAGGTCCAGCATTGATGATAAACATTTGGCAAAGTGTCTGCGCAGTGTCATTTATAGGTCATAAATTAGAAACACTACAAATGATTAGAAAATTGAGATGCACGAAACGCAGTGATTAAGGAGCTTCTCAATTGAAATAAGTTTATAGAGAAGTTAGATGAAAAATAGATATATAGAAAACAAAATTCAATTTCAATTTCAATTATATGGGAAGCAACTATTTAACCATATTCTTTTATATTTTTTTTCATAAGCTCTTGTGGAAATGTTTATCCAAACTCTCTTATTCTGCATACTTCAGGATAGTAATCATTATCAATCTTCTGCATCTGGATGATGAGTTCTCTTGCAGACTTGGTAAAGTTTTTGAAACCCTATAAATCAAAGGGAAGAATAGTAAATATAAACACTAGTCCTAACAAATTTCAAGTTAAAATGGTGTCTGAAAAACTCAGTGGCCATACAGTCTTTCAACTTACCACTCCTTGAACATCCAAAATTGTTGTACTTGAATCTATGTGTCGCTTAGCAGCTATAGAGCAAGCTGGAAATTTGACAGCAAATGCTTTCTCAAAACCCTGAACATGGTATCTCAAATATCTTTCCATTGTAGTTACTTGCATAAGCCTATTGGGATCAACTTTCCCTAGCCTCTCAATATAAACAGGTCTTCCTTCTTTATCCACACCATGATAACCATGTGGATAATACTCGTGGACTTCTTGCAACTCCTTGAAATCAAAATCCTAGAGTAAAACCATAGTATAGTATGAACACCAAATTCGAAAGAAGAAAAACTAATCATTTTAGACTATAAAATTAAAGGAAATGCTAACAAGGACCCGTTAAAAATTTAAATGCAGAAAAAAAAAGTTTTGAAAATTGTGTAATTTATATTTTGAAATTGTAAAAAGTAATATTTTTCTCTCAAAACTTGTTACATCATCCTAAAATCAAATATTTTACTTCCAACATTACATTAGTCCAAGTGAAATTAGATTCATCTTCCTTAAACAAAGTCCCAGTTTCGAGCTTTGTGGATAGAAAAAATGGAGTTGGGAAGGGAGACCTCACTAAAATTGGTTAGTCAGACTCCTTGACGGAGATGGCAAACCTGATGAATACTTCGCACCAATATAATAGTTAAAAAAAATACGATTTACCAAAAAATAAAACCAAATAAAATACTTGCTATATTATTGAATTAGATTGCTCACTTCTATAATTGTATCTGCCCCATAGTCTTTTCTCCATTGGATCATGTTGGCCCACATGAGCTTTGCTTTCTCAATATCAAACTTCCTTGCTTTCAAGAATCTACAATAGATTTGTTATATAAATTTAGTTCTAAACTATACAACAAGGGGAATAAACTATATCCACATTCCACCCGTCAATCTGCAATGTCAACTATAAATATGCAAAGAGACCTACAGTCTGTTTGTATTGATTTATTTGAGTTTATCTACATATATAGTCACTTGTAAGGATGTTTGAGAGAGATTATAAAAACAATTTATGACATGGTCCATTTTCAACTTATTTTCATAAGCTCACCAAGATAGTTTATGAAAATAGAAATAATTTGACATAGAAATAATTTATAAATAAACACTTATATAACAAACGTTTGTAGCATAAGCGCTTAATTAATTTGTTTATCTAAAGAGAGAGAGCCCTTGTGTGTAATACATCCCTCTATCATGGACATGCTTGAACATACATAACTAGTAAGGAATAAGGGTGTGTAACCTTAATAACATATGATAGTCATCATGTATTGGAGGAAGCAAGTTATCTAATACAAGTTTGTGTCGAAATGCATCAACTGCATGAAGCTCCTCAACTTGTCGAACATCTTCAATTGAGAGGGAATTGCTCCTACTCTCACTTTTTCTGCTTCTTTTCTTCTTAAGAGAATGCCTCAATTTGCAAGATGCATTTATTGCTTTCTTTTTAAGACTTCCCATTTTTTTCCACTTATCATCCTCTGAATTCTCTCTTCTTTCATCGTTGCCTAATCAAATAGTGTTTCAAAGGTGTCATTCAAATTGGACCTTATTAAAAAAAAAAAGAATCTTGAAACAAATCTTTAACCCAAAAAAGAAAACATTTAGATGACAACAAATCAATGAAAAATGAATACAAAATATAAACCAAGAATAAGAAAGGATAGAGGTTACTACTCACAATCGGACATGTCAAGAATGGTTAATGAAAATTCAAGTAGGTAGTGAAACTAGAGGAAGCAGAGGCAGAAGCAAAATTAATATTTTTTTTTAAGTGTTATTGATAATTTTTGGGGTGAAGGATACACGAGTAGGGTAAATCATCTAATACATGCATGTAGCACACACAAGAGGGTGTCGGCAAAAGACAAATTTAATGCAAAGGGTGATAATGTTGATACTACAAAATGTTCTAGTATTATCATCATATATTATAATTATTCATATGGATGCTTCACCTTCACCTCACAATCACACTATTTTTTTTGGACTAACTCACAATCACGCTCTAAAGAAAAAAATCTGTTTGGGTTTGGATTCTGGACCCGTTGCCAACTTGCCACCTTGTGCTCCTGTGGGCCCACTATTTATTACTTGACGAAGGCCTTGGCTGGAATTCACATCCATCTTCCCTTGCCTTTCGTCGACCTCTGTTTTTTTAACTAATAATAATAATAATAATAATAATAATAATAATAATAATAATAATAATAATAATAATAATAATAATAATAATAGTAATAGTAATAATAATAATAATAGTAATAGTAGTAATAATAATAATAATAATAATAATAATAATAATATTAATAGAGAATTAGTGTCGTAAATCATTGGTCCAGTAGTTATGTTCTTTGTTTCATCAAAATTAATTAGTAACATGAAATGTATTATAATGTTTTTTATATAGATATAAAATAGTCGACATTTCCCCCAAAATAGGGAGTATTTATGTATTTTTTATAAATTAAATAAATAAATTTAAATATAAAATAAAAATAATAACAATGCTTGAAATATTTTATTGTAAAAAATTCAAAATTTGATCTAGCAAAGAAAAAAAATTAAAACTTTATTTAATTGAATAATCAATAAAAAATTTAATGTTTAATTTTTATGAATATTAAAACTCATTATAGATGTGAAAATAAAATAGACACGTTACTTGTAGGGCCGTAAGTGAACTTAGATGATTAAAATTTGTGAAAGTATTTGATATGTTGAAAACTTTGAATTTTATCACAAAACTTTAAAAAAATGAAATTTATTATTGGTGGATGATAATCAAACTTAAGTGTGATGTTTTCAAAGTTTTGTTCGCTTTTAGTGTAACTTAATGGTAAATAACAAGTTTGTTTTTGCTTTAAGTGTAACTTAATGTGAAATGATAAGCTTGTTAAAATATTTATATGATGGACCATCTTGATAAGTGATTTATTATAGATTATGTTTAAAAATCATTAGAAAATTTAACGACATTCCTTAAAAATCGACAGCACAGTCTTCAAAAATCAAAAGTATAAAGTTAATGACTCACCATCATTACAACAAAATGATAGTCAATCGAGGAATTGAATTTTAAAAGACACTCTCGTTTTCTTTTATTTTTATCAAAGTCACAACAATCAAATTAGAACAATAATTAAGTTATACTTCTAATAAATATCATTAATCATTGTTAAAATTTCAAATAATTTTTATACAGTAATAAAGTAGACCACAAATTTTCCACGTAGCATCAACCTTGATTGTATATAAATTACTAACAAATATACTTCGCCCCAATATTCATTCTTCTATCATCCCTCTTCGGGTCCACAAGATGACCCAAATTTTATCTGAAGTCGCCATAGAATCATTAGATGTTATGACTTTGAATTTATTCATCTATGCCAATCACCACCTTTTACAGAATCCTTTTACATTAAGTATATTAAACTTAACTAAGGACCCAAAAAAATCATTTGAAAAAGTTCTTTTGTGATCATTCTAACTGTGCATTTTCTACATGTAAGTCTCCAAAAAAACACCAGCGAACGGAAAAAACAGGGAATGAATCATCATGCATTGTACAAAGAACCATTGAACGGAAAAAACACCGGCAAAAGTTCTATTTGTCATTTCATTGTTTTATTTTTAGTCACAAGAGATTTATTTTTAATCATGCATTGTACAAGAATTTGTTTAAACTCGCACAACACAACACAACCATCAGCAACATGCTGCATCCAATGGAACAACCTGAATTCATATTAAGTTATTAACAGTTCATGAGGACTGAAACTAGTAGTGGAAAAACATATTAGAGTTCTAATGACACATTATTTTATATATATATACAGATATTCACAAACATATTAACATAAGGGAAGAAGCGAAAGATATGAGAGACAGGTATGTGCTCTTCCAATTCCCATCGACCTTCTAATGCTGGATTTATATATACAATTTAGAGTGTCCAGGATCTGCAACAGAACAATGAGCCCAACATAAATAATAAATATGTAATGTTGTCAACCAAAAGTACACACAAAAAGAGAACCAAAGAAGAATCACAGTAGCATCATTGTCAATTTTTCATATGAAATTAGCTCATTACCTGTTATTTGCTTTTTTTTCTGCCCTGAATTGATTAAGTCTGTCTCTCCACAAAGCTGGAGTTGCATCAGAAACATGATACATAAGAATAGTAACATTAGAAGTACAATTTATATTGTAGTCCATAAGAAATGTAATCTTGTGAAACTTCCATCCCAATTTAAAGCATGTACCAAAGAAAAACAACTTAACTACATAACTGAATTAGGATTTACAGAACATAATAAGCTTCAGAAAGACAGGAAAATAAGAATAAAAATGAAACCTATAAGCATCTAGCCACACATCTGCTGATGATTGGTATAATAGTTTAAGTGACCTTAAGATATTACTGGTTTCATATAACTATTAATGCTGGGGCATATGTTAAACAACCAATTTGTTTGATTTCAACAAATGATACTAAATAAACTTTGTAAAGGGAATGGAAGTGGCAAAAATACAAGTTGACTGTTTAAATACAGCATCAAATTAGTGCTGTAGACTAGAGTGAAAATCAATCATGATTAGCAGGCACTATCGACATACATGACATTCAAATAACTTATGTTGTACACCAATCATCATGCATATTACAAAGAAACAAAATGGTTCCAAGATCAAATACAGAAATAAGGTAAAGAAATAAAAAGAAACAAAACAATTACCAACTAAGCTAAAGAAGTAACAAGAAACAAAACAATTACCAGCGTCTTGATAGCGCTCTTCTACAACAGCTTTCAACATGTTGTGCAAAAGATTGAACTCCTTGGTTTCAACACAAGGCTTACCATTTGGCCTACAAATATGCCATTTTTATTTTAGTTAATACTGCTTGTTTTTCAAAATGTAAGAAGTGCTAGTAATGAAACAGATTCCAAGATTTCTTTCTTGAAAAAAATAAAAGAATGTCCAGAACAGAGATCATGAATAGTACACTACACAATTCAGTACTACCATAAAATGTGTCTTCAAAAACCTACCGATCCAATTCAGTAAATAATGGGCCATCTGAACCAGGGGACTGTGTTGACAGTTTGCCTGATTCAATTACTCTCATTCCATCACTGTATGCCAAATACTTGTTGACTTGTATAGGCACCTACAATGTTGGTGGACTAGTTAAACTTCTGATAAACAAGTTTCGTTTAACTAATAAACTTAATTGAAATTCGATCCAAAACTTCCAGGTTCCATTTGTAACAGTGAATCCAAAGCCTATGAATCCTGGTTGAACAGGATTATATTTTTTTCCCCAGGGGACAAATCAGCAACCACCAAGCAAATCAATAGGAGAATGCAGTATGCTACATCTGATGATGTATTTATATGATTCAATTCACATTAATTCATTACCTTGCATCTAACGGCAATGTTGATAGCATCTGAAGGTCGAAGGTCAAAGCTCATACATTCTGATTCATTTCCAACCTATACCAAAACACAAGTCATACTGTCAGACAAAACTTCAGGGTAATATTTTTGTATGATTTGGTGAAAGATATAGCTGAGAAAAATATGCCTCCTGAACCCTCTTAGTAACTTCAGGGATAGGAAAGTGTGAAGCTTGCCTTGGAAAGAAATAGCTGAGCAAAGTATGCCTCCTGAACTCTCTTAGTAACTCTCACAGCTCTGACCTGCATGGGAAAGAAATTTTATCATTTGATTATTGATATTAAGGAAGACAACAATACAATCAAGATTAGGAGTATGTAATAGCAAAGAGATTGAAGTAATCATACTTCATAACCCATCTTGTCAATCATCTCCTTCACAACTTGATATAAAGTAGGTCTAGCCTGATACAGCAACCAACGAGATAGTTAGTTGTTTGGTAAATGAGGATATGTTATAGAAAAACAAAAATCATTTTTGGATCTAAATACTACTAGCGTGATGGATTTTAATTGAAAATAGAAGACATACTATTTGAACATTGCGCATTGCTGCCATTAACAAGACACTTGGCATCTCCACTACAAAATGAACCACAAAATTACATTGATAGATATATATAATCACCAAAATCAGATATAGGATGCAAGAGACATACAATACAATACAATACAATACATAATAAGGGAGTAAGAGACATACAAACAATTATGGGGAGAAGTAGACCAGTCCCATCTTCCATCTTCAACACAATTGCAGGATGTGGTGCATAATCCGGAAGAAGTCCTCCATGAGGGTTGTTATGGACACATCTCAAGTGTCTACCATCCCTCATTTTGATCACGAACCCATCTGCTCCACTCTTCACCTCAACTATACAAAAAAAGAAACACAAAAATTCTATTTTCACAGACATAAAAAGAGAATAAACAATACACTATACAATTATGGACCCGGGTTCCCTGCATTTAGAAAACCACGGATTTCCACATTTACATGTATGAATTGATTTCAGTCATCAATTTAAGATTAGTAAACTCAAATTACATCTTCTCTAAATAATCTTCACAGTTAAACGTGTCGTGTGTGGAATCCAAATCCATACAGTGATATTGATCATACCAATTACTAATTCAGACAGTATAATCATAATTCATAATCAATAAAATATAAATTTTTTTAGTAGCTAAACAAAGCCTATGTATATATATATACCTGCTTCAAGAATACTAGAGTTAACATAATCTTCATCATTTTCATTAAAATTATCTGCCATGCTCCCACTACCATTTGAGGATGAGTTGAAACTGCAATTCACAGTCTTACACTTTCTCATATTTATATGGCAAGAAAGGGAACTTGTCTTTAATTTGGTACTACCAGTGAACCCCCAAAATTCAATTCTACTACACCCCCCACCGTTGATTGGTCCAATCATCGACATCAAAGGAACACTGCATGATCCTGCTGCTACTTTAGCAAAAACAGCTGGTCCTTGAACACAACCCATTAAAACCTAAACCAAAAATCGACCTTTTTTCAAATTAGTGATTATAAATCAATAATAATTTAGATCATAGAAATTGAATTAATTAGGAACCTAAAACGCACCTTAAAGAATCAATCACCGATCTCGTTATTTTTGCTTGTGATTTAGGTAACGGAATAAGTTGGGTTTATTAATTTTATTATTGGTGCAAAATAGTAATAAGAATAGATCGTGTTGAAATTAAAAAGGGGGAAATTGAGATCTGGAAATGAAAAGAAGGAAGAGTGAAGAATGAAAAAGAGGATAAGAGATTCTTTTTTATTTGTTTGGGTAAGCAAATGATATTTATGAAATTCATGTAAGTTAGGATCAACCGTTCTTCCACCGCAAGCATCATCATCAATTAAGATAGATCATAAAATGAAATCACTATTCTACCCCTCTGCTTTTTAATTCTTCCTCTTCTAGATGACATTGACCTATTAATTAATTATTTTAAATGTAGCATTACTCTTTCTTTAACTTTATTTTTTCCGACTCTTTCACAAAATTACTCCGATGCATTCATATAGTCATAAATATTACTTTTTTTGTTGTTGTTTCTTTTTGACTTTTTACATTTTTTCTTGATATATAAAAAGGTAGCCATAATTATTATGAAATTAATTAAAATATTGTAAATGTTTTAGTCTATCGATAAATTACAATAACTTATATGTATAAGGTCAGATATTATTATAAATTACAATATATATGATTATATTTTTTAATAATTTAATAATTATAATTAATTTTATATGTATAGCGTTAGATATAATTATATATTTTAATACTTTAACAATTATTATTAACTGATATTATATAAAATTTTATTTTATAATCTAAATATATTTTTTATCATATTCTTTTTACAAACTTTACTTTCCTCTTAAAAACGAGATGTGATGATTTCTTTTTTGGCCACAGATAAATTAAATATTATTATTATAACCAATCAACTAACCAAAATCTGTGGAAATAAACAATATAGTAGTTGAAATTGAGAAATCAAAGAAACCATATTTTCTATGGGGAAAAAATATTATCACTACATTTGTGAGTCTATTTTGTTATAATTTTTTTTTAAAAAAAAAATAATTATTTTTTATAAAAAATAACAATTTTTCAAAATTTTCATTTATTTGTTACACCTTCTGAAAAAATAAAAATTTTAAAAAATAAAAATTTTAAAAAATAAAATAAAAATTGTCTTTAATAAAGAGTTGTTTTGAATAACTTATTACATAAATAATTTTTTATAATTAATTTTTAAAATAAATATTTTTTATTTTAATAAACAAACATAAAATAATTTTTATCTAATAAAAGTAGTTAATAAATAATATTTAAATTAATAAATATTATTTATCACTTTTTATAATACGTAACAACAGATCATGTGTATCCGTTAGAAAAACAAATAGACCTTATGTCTCAAAATAATTACTCTCAGCCAGTAAAATATATCTGTCCCATAAAAATTTTATTATTCGAAGATACCATTAGAAAAAAAAGAAGATCAAGGTCTTAATCAAACAACGGCCAAACCAATGATGTGTTTCATAATTGTGATCAAATGCAATCAAGCGCCAATTGCTTATCTGTGGATTATGACAAAGCTATTTAGCTGTAAGGTCTTTTTCGTCTATTCAAGTATAAGGCCTCTGCCATTTTGACAAATATGATGTGCAATCCAATCTCTTATGATGATGATACAAACACTGCCGGCGTCCGATGAGATCAAGATTACCGCACAGTGCCACGTGCACAAGCACATGCCCTACAATTTGGATAAGGTTTCATTTTGTGCTTTCCTCACTTCACAGTCTAATGTTTTGTGTAAAGAAAATGACATATGTGAGAAACTGAGTACTAGTATTCAATTTTTATGTTAACACAATACTGGTATTCAATATTTTAAACCTACAAAAAAATGATGTTACTCAAGATTACAATAAGAAATCGCTTTACACATGGATTTCTAATGTTTCGGTAGTAACTTTAAAGTGGTCAAAATAATATATACATAAAAATGAAATGACATTAAAAAAAGTTTAATAAAAAAATATTAACTATATCAGATACTCGGTCATAATTGGAAATTTGTTTAAATGTTAGTGATACATTTACTTAACTTCTATAATTTTTATGTATTTTGATAATTTTTTTTAAATAAATTAATATTATAATATTTTTATTAAATTTTCTATTTTATAATTAAAAAATATATATATATGAAGTGATGCTTCGATCCCCTGTTCTCCTAAAAAACCAAAGTTGGTAGCAGGAGAATGCAACTTTTCCATATAATTGTATTATAAGGGTACCACCTCTAAGATAATTTTAACAATATAAAGTTTTTACAAAGTTAGTTTTTGAGATGTTATTTTCATCTTACTATAAAAAGAAATTTTTTGAGATAGTATAAAAGGAATTTAATTTGGTATATATTTTTTCTGATCACAAATATAAGAAAAAGTTAAGATATATTTAATTTAAAATTTAAATTAAATATATTTAAATTTTTATTTGTATTTGTGACTAGAGGGAGTAGGTAGTTTGAAAAGAAAAAAAAAATGTATTTTTATTTTTTTAAATGGGATAGTTAAAAAAAATCTCCAAACAAAAGCTAGCTAAATCAAAAGTGATGAGTAACTTTTTTTCAATAAGTGATACGTAAACTTACATAAAAATTCATCAATAATTACATTGATTATGGGCCGAACCCACAAGTCTACTAACGGATCTCAACCGTACAAGTGCACAATATTAGACAAATAAGTAGAGGAAATGTGATAATAAATATTTAATTTCCTCAATATCTTTGTGTAATTTAAAGTAACTAAGAAAAGAGATTGACATACAAAATATATGAGTGAGAGGAAGTCAAAATTAAATCTAGATTGTGGGACAAGGTGTAAAATTAAACTTAGAACAAGACTCTTGAATGATGGTCAGGGATAAATTAGTTGATATTTTGGAGGGTTGTTAATTAGTGGAATGTTTAAATAAAGAAGGGTGAAACTATATTCACATAATGACAAATTTGATTTGTAGCCATGGGTAAATAATTAGTGGAATGTTTAAATAAAGAAGGGTGAAACTATATTCACAGAATGACAAATTTGATTTGTAGCCATGGGTAAAAAATAAGTAAAATATATTTTCGTTTTCAGAGTCATTCTAACAAAAATATTTGCTTTATGAAACAATGATCAAATAAAAAATAAATTTTCTTAAAACTATTTTAAAGTATTGTAAATTTCTCAGGATTTGCTTCTTGAAGTATATTGTTCCACCGTCAAATCATATGACAACACATTAGTTCAAATTAGGACATTTCAAAACAGTTTAACTCGCAGAAATTTTTATAGAGACTAATAACACCTTTGAAATTCCCAGAGGGATTTGGTCGATAGAAAATTGCAAAACCCTTTATAATGAGTTTGCTCATAGGAAACTTTTACCCAAGAGCCAACCCATTTGAAAAAATTTTCAATGAATTGTTTTTCATACATTCTTTACACTTCTAGAAAATCCTTAAAAATACAGTTTTGAAGAATTTTGTACGTGTGTTATTTAGAAATTTTGTTGCTATGAAATGCACGTTTAGGGTTTTTTTTAGCTTTAGAGGTGATTTCAAATTTTATTTCGCATGGATTACATATTTATCATCTATATCGTTTTTGTGTTATGTTTCCATTTTTTTCATTGTTAATTAATCAATAAATTTTCTTATTGTTGCTAAAAAAATAATAATCATGTGACGCGCGTGTTTTCATGAGATATAATTTGGAGAATATGATTATTTTATTTATTTATTTTTTAAAATGAAATGACATTACTATTTTTTTTTTACTTATTATAGAATATTAGTAAGAGTTTAGCTTAAAAATTAAAACCTAAACATAAAACTAACTTTGCATTAAATTAAATTCAAAATAATCACTAAAATTTAACGACAAGTAGTTAGTGTGTAATGTGTGAGTGTTTTAAATCCTGAGTATCAAGTTCGATTCTCTATACTCATAAGAAAATTAACTCAAAATCATTCAGAAAAAAAAAAATGAAAATCATATTATCCCTAATGAACAATGGGAGGCAAAACGTAGGTAAAAAAAATTAATGATAGAAGATGTTTAATTTAAGGGATCAAACTTGACCATCATTGACTCTTACGAAGGAAGATCAAGTTTGCTCCATTAAACATGCATGCATGGATACAATTGGATTTGTTTTTAACTCCTAACTTCCATTTGATATTGATTATTTGGTTTTAATTAAAATACTTATACTAATACTACCAATAATTAAGTTGGTCTACCAAAGTTATGGTGTTGTTGCCACGCTTCAGTGCCGCCATCAGTTGCTATGTATGACATACATGACAATGGCACGAGACAGAGACCTCGACTTCTCAAATCTTGCTTTGGTTCTCCATTTGTTTCACATGTTGTTGTACCCTGACATATTTATTAATATTTAATCTCAATGAAAAAATATGTATAGTGGCTTCTTATTCTTCTATTGTAAAATAATTATAGTAATAGAATCCTTACCCCTCTCATCACTCTATTGTTTTGGTTTTGTGATGACTTCATATACGGAACGCTCAATGTCTGCATGAAGAATAGTTATATTAATTAATAAGTAAAAACCAATTAAGTGTTTAAAGGGAAAAACATAAGGTAATTAGGCTATGTATATAAATGGAAAATTATAAGTACCTCGACTTGGCCTTGAAGGAATTTAATGTATCCAATAGCTTCCATTAGTACGGATGCCGTGTCGGTCTGCAACACACGCATACTCTCATAATTGATAAAAACACACATTTGTAGAGTTGGTATATAATAACTAATTGAATAATTTAGATCTCAACGGATATTTTGATTTAAAAACAATAAAAGAAATATTAATTTTGAAATTTGAATTATCTAATCTTGACGACCACTAATGTATCGATTACATGGATGCATGATTTTTGAGACGGTAAAAATTCAGAATTCAACAAATTGAAGAAGTTTTTACTCAATATACTGTACCTTTCCGAAAGGAGCTACCAACTGCTGAAGAGCCGCAATCCTATCTCCTAATTTCTCTTTCCTAACCTGAAGTATTAAATTCAAACAAAAAGATTAATGCATAAGCAAATTATCTCAGTTGAAGTTAATGCAGTTAATAAACACTACACTGAGTTGCAAATTTGTATTACTAGATTCAAATATAAGAAAAACAAATAGTGTTCTGGTGAATTTGAATATAAACAAATTTGAACTAATTAATTTAATGTTGTCATTCCAAAAACACCATTGAATTAAATTTTTTTTAAAAACAAATTTCTATAAAAAATCAAATGAAAAGAAAGAGTGATTTGAAAAATATTTTTTATTACGTTAAGAAAATTAAACAAAAATTTAAATATATTTGGTCAAATATATCTTAACTTTTGTTTGTATTTGTAATCGGCTGAGTACACAAATTATGAGTTTTGCTTTGGAATATTTTTTTTGTCTAAAAGGGGTTAGATATTTTTTTTCCCGTTTAGTAACTAGGTTGCTACGAATCAATATTCTTGCTGTTGTCAACTGAGTTATACTTACCGAATAAATAATTTTTTTTACTCAAATGGGATTTATTGTATTGATCATTTAAAATTTGCACATTTTAAATAAATACTATTTTTAAATCCTTTTTTACTGATCTACTTTAAAAACTTTAACAAGTTTACCTTTAGAAGAATTGTTAGCATTTAACATAGAAAACTTTGAGCATGTATGCAATAAGAATATTGCAGGTTTGCTGATTACTATGAGTTCATAAAATGGTCAGGAATATAATATTTAAAGGAATTCAATTTATACTATAGATTAGTGTAAAGAGTTTTCACGTCATGGCCAAATTATAATGGTGAGATATTATTGGAGAAAAAATTAACATGTCACATTAAAAATAGATAGAATTTTAAAATAATTTTTTTACATAGTGATGACTCTCATCTACGTGAGAATGAATTCGACTCAATATAAAAATTTAAGAGATATTAAATATATTCAATTTTTATCATAATTATTTTTAAAATCGGACATATGACCACCGCGGCGATGTATTGATATCGTAAAACTTAAAAATTAATTTCTATTTAGAATTGAGGTTATATCTTATATATTAATTTGGTTGTGTCCGATGAAAGATAAAGCACCTTAAAGGGTGGACATGAAGGGCGTGATTCTGATGAAGATCGTGATTTCTTCAATGCCGTTTGAGATTGAGAAGCTTTTGACTCCATCAAGGTGCACCCTCTCTTTGTTTCTACCGTGCCAATATTGCTCAATAGCGATTGCTGCTTAATTATGCACACACAAAAAAGAGAGAGAGTAAAGATTAGTCCAATAATAATTGAAGTGACCCCTTTTTCCAACAAGAAAAAAAAAAAAAGAAGAAAGAAATAAAGAAGCCAAAAGAAAAGGAAAAAAGATGATATATAAATTCTGATTAAAGATATGTTGTATCATGTTTAAAGCTATGGAGGATATATATTCTATTGTGCCTAAAAAGATAAAACTGTTTCTCTTTGCCACAAAGTTAATAAAAAAAATTATTGCAAAGGGTAACTTTTTTCCATCAAAAAACTTATCCGCTAACTCTAGTCGACTTCGTTATAATTAGTACTAGTATATTCTTAATATCATGCTTATCTCTTAATATATATAGTTTTGTAAAATATAAAAAAATTGAATATCCCTTTCGCATATACATGCACGTATGGAATATAAAAAATATATATATTTATACTCTTAGAATTGAACCATTCATGATAGACTCACATTTACATTTGATATTGTAATTTAATTTGCAAGGAAAAAGAAAGAAAAAAAAAAGAAAAACTTACATTACTAGAAGAGTTGTTTGTGGAGTGGTGCATAGGATGAAGATGAAAAGAAAGGTTGTTGTCATGATGAGTAAATTTACCAAAATGAGGGTGAGAAGTATTAGTAAATGATGTTGGTGAAGTGGTTAATAGATCTAAGGACTGCATGTTCATATCCAAAGTTGTGGAGGACGAGTAGTGATTCAAGTTTGAGATGTTTATACTTGGGTGAATCTGGCTACTTGCAATGTGATTTGTGCCTCCAAAATTAGGATTATTATAACTTTGAGAACTATAAAATTCTTGTTCAGTTAAAAGAGTCTTGAGCATGGTCGAATTATTAGGAGTTGTGTAATTAAGCATTTCTGTGAATTTGGGGAAATTAGCAAATGAGATCTCTTCCTTTGAAAACTCAGCAGCAGTAGCATCACTTGTAATCCACTGATTATGATAACCTAAATCTTGAATCATTTCATTCTTGTGTGCTATTAAACATGATCTTGATCTTGTATTAGTAGCTTCTTGGAGGTTTGAGTTGAAGTTCCCTGCATTATTCCTACAATAATATATTTTAATTATGCATGCTTGTGGTATTTATGAGGAAGAAGACAAATTAAAGCCCTAGTCTAGTACAAATAGAATTAGAAGAATTAAAAAGAGAGAAGCTAAGGGACTTACAAAGTGATGTTAGGGTTCCAAGAGTGGGTTGTTGCATAGGATGGAGTGGAATTGGAATTGGATAAAGAAGAAGAAGAAGAAGGGTCAACAACAGGGGAAGGTTGGTCTTGTTGGAGATGATGGAGATTGGTGGTAGATTCCATAATCATAAAGTTATAATAATGTAATGTAATGTAATTAAAGGGATGAATGAAAATCCAAAGATGAGTGATTAAGATTAGTAAGTGAAAGGAATCTCCAACACTGTAATTGAAAGGAACACAGTTCCAGGTGACACTCTCACATACCAACCTCGGTTCTACTTTTTTTCTCTTTACTCTTTCAAGTTTTTCATCTAAATAAAGTAACCTTGAAAAGGAAGTAAGAGAATGATGAGTGAGTATTTCATATATCTTCAAATATTTAATCCATCATATACCCATACCATATAACTTTCTCTCTCTGACTTTTAATTATTTAAGTTTCCTTTAAGGCCTACTTCACTTTTTCTATCTTGCAGCTTTGAGTCTATAAATAAATAAATAAATTTTGTCCTATTTCTGTTTGATAAGTAATATATTAATTTCCCAATTTAGTGCTGGATCACTCACTGTCTCCAACTTTATGGCCGATTAGAGTGTGAATACGCTATGATTAAACCTTAGATCCCAAGGCTTCAACAAACCAAAGCTCTATGCTATTTTGAAATCATAGCAACCACGCTCGCTCTAGCTATATATATTCTCTTTCTTTATGTACACCCCACATGTTCAGACCCAATTCTCTCCCATTGTCCCATTACATTACATTACATATATTGGCGGTTCTTGCTCAATTTCTTAATTGTCCCTTCTTCTGCCTAACCGACTCAACAATCATCTCTAAGTAATCTTTTACCCTTCAATCGTTCCTTCAGTCTAATCACCCCAACTCACATAATTTTTAAATGTTTATCTTCATTTTAATAGTGATATACATCTTTCTTTGTATGGTAGTGAATAACTTTTGAAAAACATTTCTAATAAAAATAATTATTTAATTTGTATTAATTTAAATAATTTTTACATTGTCAATCATTAGGGATATTTGAATTTTACTAAAATTATTTCTAAATTCATTCATGAATGATTGTGATGTGTTAAAAGTATAAATTTTTTTACACTACCGTCATTTTCATGAATGGTTCTGATGTGCTAACAGTATAAAACTTTTTACACTAATAATACATAGAAATTAAACGTATTTTCTTGGATATATTTTAGAAGTTCTTTCCTTCATATTTTCTCTATTCCACAACTGTTACATTTGCACAGAAAAAATTATCTAAAAAAACCATCATTTTTAATTTTTAATATTATTTTATTTTTTAAAAATTGTATCATCTAATTAATATTATATACATCATTCTCAAATTTTTTATTTTCACTTTATGTTTATCACAATTAAAATACATCAATTATTAATAAAGATAATTTAGTAAAATTATTATTTTTTATTTATTTATTTTTTTAATTTGTGTGAAATTGTTAAATATAATATTTATTTTAAGAGGAAGAAAATGCTTTCAAATTTCATAACAGCTCGTAATGAAGAAAAAAATCATAACAGCTGGAGTTTATGTTAATTAACTAATTAAGCAAAGATCGGTTCATTAATTTTATGCTTTTTACCCATCTAATAATTGCATATCTGCATTGACCTCAATCTTTTTGACGATTAACATCTCAATTCACGAGGTGACAATTCAATATTAAGGATTTGATATTATAATTTTAATAGACGAAGTTGAAATTCTCTTAAAAAAATAAATATAAAAGAATTATTTATATCATTTTTTTTAATCAAGTTTATTTATGATTTACCTCAATCTAACAAACTTCAGATCCAATTATTTATATTTGTTTGAAATATATCAATATCACAAGAGTATGAAAAAAAATATATATATTTAAAGAAATCTAAAAAATTATATTTAAAATAGATTATTTTAAAAATATACATCTACTAAACGTTGAATGATCAGAGATTTTATTACAGATTAGATCGTGTCATCATCCAATTGTTTTATTATGTCCTTGACCTTTTTTGACCTGGTATGACTACGAATAGTGTGTCAATAGAACTTGGACTATAAAGTGATAAAAGATTTTCTTTTTTGTTGTTAAAAAGGCTAAAAGAAGGTTAAAAAATTTGCAAGCCTCGTTAATGGACCTTACCTTTCTATTTGCTTTCCGGCTGTTCAATTTGGAGTCACAATCCTTATAATTGGGTTGGGTGCTCCCCACATACCCTTACAAGTTACACCCCTGCTTGCCAAATTGCTTACTACATGAGGGATGTGATGGTCATTTCCAAAGTTAATGGTGAATTCTATTTAGATTGCCGTTCAATTAAGAAAGTGCATATTAATTTGTTATAGATTGCTCACACAATGTTATTTTGTTATTTTTCATGTAATTTATAATTCAAGAATCAACTCTTTTAAAGTGAGTCGTTTCACAAGATAAAACATATATTATTATGTTCTTAAACCTTATCTCAATTGACAAATGCTGATATTGTTAAGTTGTATATCTTATCTCATATTCGAATATGTGACATCACTATGTTAGTTAATTATCATAAAATTTATTATATTTTATAAGATAAAAAAAAGGCATTATTATCAAATTAATAGTGTATTCTTCTATAATAAAATATAAGAAAAATAATACATGTAACTGAACTTAATATACTCTTGATATATGTACTTTTTTACTTGTATTATTTTTTTTTACAGTGGAAGTATATTGCAAATATATATTCTAACAAATAATAAGTTTATTAAAATAAATTTCTTGAATTTTTAAATTTACACATTATTCATCCTAATTCAAGTGATTCATATAAGACATTTGAAAGAATGTGAAAATTAAATTTAAAGTTCAAATTCTAACTACTATCATACTTCTTCCGTCTTCAATTTTGTCATTTTAGTAAAATAATTTTATTTTAAAATAAATGTCATTTTTAGTTTTTATTTTATGTAATATCAATTTTTTTTCAACAGTACATCTAATTAGTATTATATAGTACATTAAATTGTGAATATGTAAACCATCTAACATGAAGGATATAGATTGATACATAAACGTGCACAAACAAAAAGAAGATTGATACATAAACATGCGAACTACATAGAACAAGTTAGTGAAGAAACGTACATAAACATCAAAAAGACATAGCATAATTCACAAACTTTTTATTAGAAAAAATAACGGAAAGATAATTACTATTAATAATGGAAACACTAATAATTTACCATCGTCTCATATAAAATTTGGAATTCACCCTTTCAGATTACAACATTTTTGGTCTCGGTATATCGTACACCATCGTAGCAGTTACTTCTAGGATTTTGAGCTAGAGGAGTTTGTAAAAAAACTTCCTTAAACAAGTTAGCAATAGTTATCTTAATACTATCAACTCTGAGAGCCAATAGGGAATCATACTTTGACGAACCCAAAGACAATTTTGAAAGTATATTCTCAATCTTTATATTAAATTTGGGGCAAAGGAGACAACAAGTCACACCTATAAACCAAGTAAATATATTTTGAAGGAGTCTTGATCTTTCAAACCATATTCTAAATCTTTTTCGAACATTTGTAGAGTGTCCGGGACAATTAAAATGAATGGTAAAAATAATAGAAATGGAGGAGAGTTACATGCACCATAATTTTAAATTTGTGAAATTTAAATTGAAAAAAGTTTGATCGGGAAATTGGATTGGTTTAAGTTGAAAAAATAAATAAATCTAATCATCAAATTGATTATAACTAGTTTGATTAGGATTCGAAATAAACTAGATTGATTATCTAAACTGATCATGATCAATTTAATTGATTTTATTTGGATTATCAATTTAGTTGGTTGATAAAGATTAACATCTCCGTTTTCTTATTGGATTAATGATTAACACCTCTGTTTTTGTCCTTGTATATTCAAGAGAAAACAAAATATAGACAAAATAAAAGTACTTTCAACGCTGGAATAGGAGCAGCAACTTTAATTTGGTCAATGTGGCCTTTTCTACTTTTCGTGTATGTGTTAATCAATGAATAAAGAGTACCAAAAATATATCAATGAATAAAGAGTTAGTCATATGCAGATTTGTTTTTCTTCCACAAAAACCCACAACCATATGCAGAATCAGACCAGAGCAAAATATATACAATAAACACACATCAAAACACATTTTGATTCGGCACCTCACATCATCCTAGGGTGCATGAAACTTTAAATTAAATCAATCAAATATGCTCAACTTAAGTGTACACACGTCTTAGATTAATTGACTAGAAGTATGGTTTTAGGGTCCATTTATTTTTATTTATTTTACATATTCTTTCATTGAAATCAATAAAATATATTGATATAATATATATTTAAATTGACTAAAATAAAAAATGATGAATCTGCAAATTATAAACTCACAACATCTAAGTTAATAGCATAAAACACAATTTAGCATTAAACAAACATGTCTGCAAATATGACAAAAAATTTCAGTGTCTGGAATAGTTATGTCTTCGGAATCGTAACTTTGATAATGTCAAATTAGTCATTGATTGAAATCTGTAATGAATTAAAGTTACTCTGTCAATTGAAAACAAACGAACACTGCACCAATACGGGCGGAAATACCACAAAGGGTCGCACCAAGAAGGGAACATCCAAAAGTACCGCAATTAGACAAAGATGAAATCACAGAAAAAGACGAAAGGAAAATAATTTGTTGTAATCTACTTATTTAGATAAAATAAAAGAAGAAAATGACTTGAATGAGTGATTTCAAACTAATAAATAATCTTACATCACTCATCTCTAATAAATGAAGAAAAAGAAGAAAATATTAAGGTTATATTTTGTGAGGAGTAACGGTATTGCTATAAGACTATCTCTTTTTCGGTGTCCATTTATTATAGATTATAAAAATAGTGTCTATTTACCATAGATTATAAAAATATTGACTTTTCCATTTCTTAAATTAAAGATAATTTATTAAAGATTTTTAAAAAACTAGAAACTACTTTAGGTTATTATACCAATTCTAAAAAATAATTTTTATAAAAGTTATTCAAAATAGTTTTTTATTTAAAACATGTTGTAGATTATTTTTCATATTTCTGCACACAAAGAAAATATTATATTTAGATTCTATTTTTTTTTATAAAAAAAAAAATACCAAACCGATGAAATTTTTTAGAAGTGATTAATTTTAAAAAAATCTCTTAATTCCTAACTATTTTTAATATAAAAAGTTCAATCACCACAGTGTGCCCAGAAATTCAGAGAATAACTTTTCTGACTTCCTTTATTTATGTAGTATACTGTGTGTATTTTTATTTATTTATGCAGTATAGTTTATATATATTATAACATGGCACTCTTAAATTAAAGTAGAGTTATTGTACTAAAATGAATCAATTCTACGTATATAGCTGTTGATTGAGCAAAGGGAGTGATATAAAAATATGGTGAGTCCCACAATAGTTCACATCGGACGAAAAGATGATAGAGGAGAATATGAGATCAGAGTATGGGCAGCTTAGCTTTGCTTTTAGAACTTTTATGCCTTTAACCCTTCCTACTCTGCCATGGCCATGCCATCCATCTAATATAATTCTCGATGTCTCTATTTATATAAATAATAATACAAAAACTTTGGTTAAAATTATAGTAGATGTCCTTGGCGATGTATCGTGATCAAAACTAGGTGTGTTTATAGTATGAGTAATAAATGATTTATGTTTCTCACTTTTTGGTAGTCTTGATGTTTATGTGCTTATGTTATTATAATGGACACGCTCTTCCAAATACGTTGGTACATGATGATGTATTTGCCGATTATTTGGGCTTTAGACAAATTATGGATAAGGCCTATTATACTCATTTGACGAATGGGCCACTTAGGCCTTATTGACTAAGTTCCATAAGTAAAAATTTGGATTTCCTACCCCTCATTTAAAAAATTGATCCTTAAACTTATTAAAATATCCTTAATTTTGCAGTAAAAACAAAAAATACAAGTAAATGTATTTTTCAGAAAATCTCTTACTTGAAATTTCGTTGTAGTTATTTTTCAATACCAGAAATTTTACTTTTGAAATTTCCGGGAGTTTCAATCGGAAATTTGAAATTTCTGGTAGTTATTTTTCAATACCGGAAATTTCAAATTTCCGATTGAAACTCCCGAAAATTTCAAATATGAAATTTCCGGTATTGAAAAATAGCTCCCGGAAATTTCAAATTTTCGGTGGAACTCCCATAAATTTCATTCCTTTTTGAAATTTCCAGTACAGTTTTTGTTATTTATTTATTTTTAATTTTTTTTACATTTATTTCATATTCAATTTATTTTCAGTGAAGATCAGATGAGCGAAAAACACCGTTGAACATTCTCGAATTCGACCTCCTACACAATCTAATAGGAGAGTTGCCGTTAAACGGACAACCACACCTTTTAGTTGAAGTCATTGAGTTACTTTTATTTGACTTATATTTTCCACTTCTATCACAACCAATAATTAATTTTGATTTCATTCATCTCTTTCCGGTCTCTATGTCAGAGCGAGTAATGATAACAGTTTCTCGTGACACAAAAATTTGATCAGTTGTGAATGATTCAGTCAAATTTATACATACTGGTGTTTTTTCCATCCTTACTTCAAAAAAAAATTTAGAAAAAAAAGTTTTAAAAATCCAAAAAAAAATGATGATAATAATACGTATCGGTTGAGGAAAATTAACTTCTGCCTTGAAATTTCCGATAAATTTCAAGGCAGAAATTTTCGATAAATTTCCTGTAGAATAAAATTAACTACCGGAAATTTTGTTGGCGAAATTTCCAGTAAATAATTTCTACGACTGTAAATTTTGTACCTTAAATTCCGGTAGTTATAAAATTTGTGTCGAATATTTAGGAGAAAAGATTAGTTACACGAAATTTTGATCATGATGAGATTTTAGAGTAATTTTTTTTACCGTTAATTTAATAAAAATTAAAGCGATAAAGTTGAATTTTTAACATTTTAGAGCCTATAAATTATATTTAGACGTACAAAATCCAACTTTCTCATGAGAGTACAAATTCTATGAGAGTCCACTATATTCATTGATTTATAAATTATACAAAAAGAACAACCGTTATTTTTTTTTTTTAACTCAAAAGAATAACCATTATTTAATTTTTTTTCGAATTAAACTTTTCTTATTAATTTATTCATACCTTTCTACTCCACGTACCCAGAAAAAAAATATATAATTCTTTTACCCTGTTCTTCCCAAGTCACCTTTTTCCTGAATCACATATCTTTCTCCTTACAATTACGAGATAGAATCCTTTCACTTCTGGAATTTTGTTTCTATTGTTTATTTAGGTTTATTGCATTATAATATTTGATTAATCTTTTATTACTAAATTTTTTTATTAGTCAAAAGAATGGAACATAATATCTATAATTAAGTGAGCATAAAGCTGCAAAAAATTGCACTTGGTTCTTCAATTCCCTCAACTCTCATCTCGTCAGAAGAAGGTATGGAGCCTATAGACTTGTAATTGAAAAAATGCATGGCAATTTTTCCATACAAATGGTGTTTATATTTTTCATTAAACATATACTCTATCAAGTTACAACAAAATACAGGTAAAGAATTTAAATATTTATACTGATATTTTGTGGTTGGAAATATAATTTGACACACAACGAGTAACACAATGGAAGAAAACAAATTTGTTTCAAAAAATAAATGATATGTTTAATTTTCAATGTATTATTTTTTTTTCAATTGTATGTCTAGATAATATTACATGTATCACTCTCAATTTTATTTTATTTAATAATTGAATCACTCTTAATTTTATATGCTACTCTCTTTGCCTCATAATCTATGATTTGTTTGACCACTTTAAACAAATAAACAAAAATATAAAAATGAATTAAAATAGTATTCTTATATGTATTATTTTGATTAATATCTATTTTGATTTGTATTTATGGTCATGGTAATTATATTGATACTTAATAAAGTTAATTTAATAAAATGACTATTAACTTTATTTTATTTATAGATTTTTTTTTAATTTGTGTGAAATAATGAAATAGATTAGTATTAAGTATTAGTCTCTCCATCGCACAATGTGTAGGTCTTTCTACCCATGATTTCACCGTGTTCAATTTACAATTAGTTAATATGTAACGCCACTTGGTTGTGTCACAAACACTATTGTGCACCAAAGTAGTTAATGCAATTCTGGCAGCTTCATCCTTAACCAAGTCAAGTGTAATATAGATGGTACTACTAAGGGTTGTTTAGACCTTACAGTTTGTGGAGGAATTTTCACAGATAAAAGTGCTAATTTTTTAAGTGGTTTGCGATCACTCTACATATCAATACTACTTTTCAAGTTGAGTTTCATGGGCTGATGAATGGTATGGCTTATAAGAAGAATTGAAGTAGGTTTTGGTTAGATACTAACTTTTAGCTAGTTACTAGGGCTTTTAGAAATTCTAGTATCGTTCCTTGGAACCTAAGGAATAAATGGTTGAATCTTATGCAATTAACGAAAACCATACAATTTTACATTTTTCATATTTTTAAAGAGTTCAACCAATATGCAGACAAAATTGCTTCTATTGGCTTTCAATAGAATGACATGATTTGGGTGGCTTATACTCAACTGTGCATTTTAGATTCTTTAAACCATAATAAATTGAAAATTGTTGAATCCATATTTTGTTGATATCGATCTATGTCAATGATTTTCTTCCTTGTTGTTCTAGTTGTTGCTTGCTTTGTATTCTTTTTCCTTGTCACGTTTTATCTCTTTGTGCTTTCGTGACAAGTGTTTTAATGAGACAGATGTTGTGTTCTCTTGGTTATTCTATTTTGAGTTTTGATCTAGTTCTCCAAGTTATTATGTGTCTTTCTTTTTACTTTAATAATATTTATAAAGTGATACAAATGATAAGTAGTTGTCAAGAAGTATCAACATAATTGAGATGTTTTGATTTGTGAAACTATGTCTTTGCATTTTTTCTTGTGTAAAAGAAAGAAAAATAATTAATGTAATTTTAGCTTTCTCCATTTTTTTTATTTCTGTCTTATAAAAGCTAGAAAAGAGAGACTCTGCTCGGCCTCTCCTTCCTCTTTTATGAATCCAAAGAGATGTTAAGTACCTTTTCCTCTTTTTAATGATCGATGTAGCTTTTTCTATGATATATATTTACAGGATTTATCCCTTTAAGCAATTTCAATCATACTAGGACATAAAATAATTGCCACTGTCATAGTATGTGTGTATGCATAAAAAATTAATTTGTTAAATGAAATCGAATAGAAATGAACAATAGGTTGATGAAAGATTTAACTTACAAAAATTTACTAGTTGAGTGACATAGTACATACTCTCTACATATAATTTGAGAGAGAAAAATTGCCACTAAATGCATTTGAATCCTCTTTATTAATACTATCTCCCAATTTCATCTCAGTACACATTTTTGTTCACTTAATTGTATTATTATGTATTTAAAATTTCACTAGTTAAATATAGTTTTTTTTAAGGAAAATAAATATAGATTATTGGTACGTAGTTTTATATATAAAAACAAATACATTAAGCTATACAATTTATTCGATATATGTGTATATAGAACATATCAAATATGATAAATTTTACGATTAGAGAATGATAGTGTTAAATCATACAACTATATATAGATAGTTATGATTAAAAGCTATTTAAGTGACACATGATTATTTAAAAAAGTCACGTGACTTTTTCTTCATATAGTGTGATCAAGATTTAACCATGTCATCTTAAAACTCTTTTAATTTGATATGTTTATATATATATATTATATTGTTCTGAGTTAAAAATTTGATGATACTTTACATATAAAAAGAGCCCTATACAACTGCTCAATAAGAAATTTCTCTTTTGGTTGGGTTGGTTGTCCTCTATAGTCTAAATAAATGACTCATCATATAAACCTGTGCTTCTTCATTTTTATTATTATTTAATAGTGGAATAAATTGGTTATTTGAATTTGTAACTTTAATTTAAGTATGAATCGAGCAAAACCCTCAAAAGCCGGCCTAAAAGGAGCTGGACTAAAAAGCATGTAAAGAAGAAGACAAAGCATTGGAACAGAAGAATATATGGTTTCTCAAACCTACACTTGGGGGATGCTCCAATTTGCGAATTTTTTTATCAATATTTAAATAAATAAAAAATAACATTATCTCCCTCTTCTATTTTTTTTAATCCTTTTAAATTCAATTGATAAATAAATAAAGTCTAACAAAAAATTATTTTAATTAAAATTTAAATTTAGATTCTCTCAAATAATTATTGTCTTCCAATTATCTACATAAAGAATTGATCTGCCGTTAAATAAGATTAAAATGTATTTTAAAACGAAACTTTTTATAATATAATCATATTATTTTAATAAAAAATAGTCCAATGTTAAGTTAAAGGATAACAAGAATAAAAAAATAAAAGCATCCATGAGAATTAGAAGTTTGTGCATAATGCAGCAAATATATAAATTAGTTTTTTTTTATCTACATAAATATATTAATTATTCTAACAAAGTGTAAACTATTTATTTCAACAAAAAATATAGTATAACCTAGTCATTAAAAGACAATGGAAATCAGCACTAAAACTCATGGAATTAAAATATTTTTAAAGTGATTTAATTAAAATATTATTTTTTCTATGTTATTTATATAATGTTTTTAATTTGTGTGAAATAATTAACTAAAACCACCTATTGTAAAAGAAGAGTGTATTCCAAAAACTTTAAGTTTGTTATATACAGTTTAAAGAGAGAAAATTATATAAAAATATATATTGTAACCTTCATATATACGGTACACGTAGTAAAATTGAAATTTATGGAACGGTGTAGAAAGATGTGGCGTGATGAAAAAATAATAATATTTTTGTGCAAAATTGAAATATGGAATAATGTAGGATTTGCATTCTCAATTATTAAAGTACAATTAATAGTTCCCTAAATTTAAAGGTGGTGGTAAGGTATAATGCATTCTATTTATTGATTTTTTTCTTCCTTCAATCAGATTTAATCATATTTGAAGCACTATTCATCCCCAAATGTTCCGGATTTGAAATGTAATTCATTATAATGTAAGAAATTAATGGATTTTGTTAGACCAATCAAATTGGTTGCAATTTAAATATTCTGGTTTTTAAAATGTAATTCATCATATTGTAAGAAATTAATTGATTTTGTTCAACCATATAAAAAAAGGTCTTGTTGTTTCTCTAAATTTAAGTCCAATTGAAAGTTTAATGAAGCTCTCAATATAATCTCGTCTTCAATACTTCTGAAAATACGGTCAGCTTAAACATTTTCATTTGAGTTTGTGGACTCTTGCAAGACATGAATACCATTCATAAGATAATTTGACACCATAATGTTTTTTCAACAACAAAAATCAATTTTTTCTCGTTATTTTGACTTACCTTTAATGAAAATTTTCGAAAACAGCTTCCACTCCCACAAACTACCAAATTTTTTGTACTTTTTTTAAAAAAATTCTGATTTATATATAACATGCTCTTTAGTAGTTATTAAAAACCAGTCTATATATTCATACAAGAATTTTCAAATATAAATTTTAACCTAGAAATTTTAAAAACATAATTGTACAATTTCATTTCAACTTGAAAAATTCTCAACGCACATTTTTTCTTAACTATTGAACACTAATACAAAACTTTGTTTGTTTATCATTTGTATAATGAGATTCGCTAACTTTGGTGAAAGCTCTCCAATCACATGTTTGTCCTAACTCCTATGGGGTTGAAATAGCTGATATTTGTTGGTTGACCAGATAAATTGATAAATCTAACTTTAGTTTTGATGGCCGTAGTTATAGCTACTAATTAAACATCAAAGTCATAAACTTCTCTTAACACTAAACCCTATAATTATAAATCTTCTAATGATATTATTTTTTATAGGTTTAGTCCATTATTTTTGTGTGCCTAAATGAAAGGTTTATGGACCCATTGTTTTGTCAATTCAAATTTCTTTTTTTTAGAAAAAAATCAAATTATTTTTTTGAAAAAAACTTCAAAAAATTTAAAACTAAAATTTCTCAAATTTTTTTTTCTAGAAAATAATCGAAAAATTTTGAATTTTAAAAATATATTGAAAGAGAAATTGAAAAAATTAACGCTGTGGACTCACATAATATTGAAGGTTTTTGTTAGTGGGACATTTGTTTTTTGGTGTCAATGACACTGGAGGTAGAGAATAAATAGGGGACAATAAAATTAAATTAACACCTCAAGGATGGTTTTACCCTTATACTCCCACGTTTAATCTTTATTCTTACAAATGCAAGGAAATGATATTTATGTCTTCGTATAAATTTTAAAATTTGTAATTTTACACCATTTCATCATTTGACATTTCCTGTAAAAAGTGGGTGATTTTTTTATTTTTTTCCAAATTTTGCTGGAAAACTTTTTTTAAGTTTTCCAGTACACAACATATAAAAACTTTTTCCAAGTTTTCCGATGAAGAAATTATTTTTTCTAAAAATTAAATAAAAATAAAAAATAAAAAATTGGTGTACCAGGAAACTTAAAAAAAGTTTTTCAGTTGTATACATTTTTAAGCTTCTGTATCGGATAATTTTTTTAAAGGTTTCCGGTATACGTTTTTACCTTATGTAGCAGAAAGCTTTTTTAAAGTTTTCTGATAGAAACCTTCTGTATTGGAAAACTTCGAAAAAGTTTTCCGGTAAATCTTTATGTACCAGAAATCTTCTAAAATATTTTTCGGAAAAATTATACCTACCAAAAAACTTTTTTTGATTGGTCCAGAAATGTTGAAATGGTAAAAAAAAAGTGAATTTTAGTTGATAAAATAGTAAAATAAATAAATAAATAAATAAAAAGCATATTTCATATTTTTAAAAGTATGTAGGTATAGGTAAAAATGTGGGGTATATGGTGAAGCAATCCACCTCTAGATGTGGTGGAAATGAAAATTTTACCCCGTACCCTTTCCTTTATCCATGTACCCCAAAAACTAAAGGAAAACACCAAAATACCCTTATATATATAAAATGTTACTATTTTTTTATTTCTTCATTTCAATATTTCCGGAACAGAAGTAAGTGTCAAAAAAATCTTTTTTTCTGGAAAACTTGTTTCAAGTTTTCCGGTACACAACTTCAACTCCGAAAAACTTGAAAAATGTTTTCCGATCATTTCCGGAAATCTTTTTTGAAGTTTTCCGGAACTATCGAAAAACTTATTTTAACTCTTTTGGAAAACTTACACTACCGGCAAACTTCAACGTGACATTTTCGGAAGCTACCGGAAAACTTCATCCACAAGTTTTCCGGTAGTTGTTTGATTTTTTTATAAAATTAATTTTTTTGTTTTAATTTTTTTATTATATTAGTATTTATTTAATTCATTTGATTTTAACTAATTTTTTTTAGTGGGTAGGGCTAGAGGTATTAACTATTAATTATTCTGGTGTATTGATTATTTATGGTATATTAATTATTTAATGGTGTATTAATTATTAATTATTTAATAGTGTATTTATGGTATATTATTATTTAAAAATATTTATGGTGTATTAATTATTATTTATGGTGTATTAAAAAAAGGTGTGTACTAGAAAACTTGTCTAAGTTTTCTAAAGTTTTCCAGAGAGTACCGGAAAAGTTGAAGAAAGTTTTCCAGTAATACAATAATATATTTTTACAATATTAATTATAATTATTCATAGTTGATCGGTGTGAAAAATATTTGTGGTATCGACACATGTTTTATCCAATAATAGTAGCGATTTATCCCTATCTGTTAACATTTATAAAAATAAAAAAAATGGTGTGTACCGGAAATCTTTCCTAGAAAGTTTTCCGGAAACACCTTGTGTACTGGAAATCTTTCCAATGAAGTTTTTCGGTAGTACAATATTTTTACTTTTGTACCGGAAATATTTTTTAAAGTTTTCCGGTAAAAACCTTCTGTACCGGAAAATTTGAAAAAAGTTTTTCGGAAGTAAAGTGTGTACCGGAATTCTTCAAAAAAGTTTTTCGGAAGTTACCGAAATATTTTTTTTCTAGTTCCAGAAAAGATGAAATGGTAAAAAAAAAAAAGAAAAAACTTTGAATTGGTAAAATAATAAATAAAAAGTTGAGGGTATAATTAGTATTTTTATAAAATTATGGGGTATAAGTACAAAAATGGGGGTAAAGGGTAAAACTTTATGTGGAAATTGGGTGACTCATGGGCTAATAGGTTGACCTGCAAGCCCGATTTTGTTTGGTTTCATTACTTATCATATTGTTGGATTGGCCTTTCTCTTTAATCAATAATAAATTTTTTATTTCAAAACAATATTGTGCGACAATGATAAAAATAAATTGTTTATCTTTTTAATTTTTGTTGCCTTAAAATACATTACTAAAAATTATTCTTAATAGCATATTTTGGTCAATTTTATACTACTGTAAGTTGACTTTTGATAAAATAACACAGTGGAAGGTAAGCGTCTAGTGGATATAATGTTGAAAAATAAGGGGTGAACATTTGGAATGATAAAATTATAAAATATGATTGGCGATGGTGAAATATTAGTCAAATTGTATTATTCTTTTCTCTTTCTATTTTACATATTTTGTTCTTCGAAATTCTTGAGTGGTTCCTCGAATAAAAGCTTAAAATTAAGAAAATAAATAAAAAAGGAAAATGTAATATTTTTAACCCATGATATCCATTCATAATAAGATCTCCATTTTCTTTTTTCTTTTCCCAGCGTTGATTTGGCATTTTGCACCAAGTCTTTTATAATACTTTCAGCGCACGCTAATAGAAACTCATTTCTGTAAAACCCATTTGGGAGGTTTAATACGGTGTGGACGTTTACAGAGAAAAGAAGTTTGAGTACTAAATAGGAGGGTAGGGATAATTTCATTGATCAATCCAAGAGCGCCATGTGTTTGCCGCAAGCATAAGAAGTTTGAGTACTTGCTGATGAATATATCGCCGAATATACCGTATTGAAAAACTGATCTCTCAGTGTTGAGTTGTTAGTGGAAATGCCAAACTCAGCAAATAGAAGTGGCTTGTGAAGGATGTTCTGTGCATCTTGGATGTGCTCATTGAGCCAGCCACCTAAGAAATATATTTGGTCTTCATAGCCTGAATTTGTTAACCTGTTCATGGGAAGTAAAACAAAACTAAATCACTATCTACTGTCATAATTCATTAACAATAACAAACTTAATATCAACGTTTAGCGATCTTTTTTGGTTTTAACGATCTGATTCTTAGGTGAATAGACCTTAGTAATCCAAAGTTTGTCTGGACAACAATTAAGGATCTATTTTGCCATACATAATATAACTCAGTGTAAGATATTAAGAGTTTAAGAGATACTAGTACTACCTAGTACCTAGCTAACTAGCAGTAGCATGAGTATGGCACTGTTTAAACGTTCAAAGTTTTTTAATCTTTATGATGCTATTGCTTTGTACTTGTACAATATAACTAGCAATAATATCATCACTGTGCGATCAAGATCTTGTAGTAAAACTATAAATGATAAAAGTAATAATCAATCCTATTATAATCTATTTTTCTACTCTTTTTGTCTGTATAGCATATAAGTTTAACGTTGTTTATCACTTTTTCATTTTTTTTATACTCTTATTATATTTTTCTCATAAAAAATTAATTTTACTTTCCAAAACTTACATCATTTGTATTTTAAAATTAATTCTTTTCAATTTTATTTTATTTGCACAAAGATTTCATCTTTCTCCCTACACCACAATTGCTCTATTCTCTATTCTTGAAAGTGACTAAAGAATGTAATCACTCTCCATTAAAAAGTGTCACTATCAATATTCACTTAAAATAGCATCAAACAGATAGAGTCAAACTGCAGTTTGGATTTTTCCAAAAAATACCAGATGAACCTGAAAATATTGATACACTTCACTGTCAATATATGAGAGGGAATCATGGAAAATTGGAAAACGGAATCATCTGGAAAATTGGAAAGACAAACATGCTGCATGGATTCCATTTTGGAACGAACGTCGAAGTCGTTGTCTTACATGGACACCCAATATACCAACAGAGGAGTATATGGTGTGGTTTAGACACAACTCCAAGTTGTACCTATTAGCTCTGCACCTACTGCAGGACCCACGATGTGGTGGTGCAGAAGAGCCAACTCAACTATCACAACGACAAAGGCGTAATAGACCTCGCCCACTTACTCCCCCTGTTACTGTTGAAAATGAAGCGCTAGAACCGCATCGCCATTCATTTTCTTTCACCCCCAATACAACAACAATTTGAACCACCAAGACAATCATTTCAATTCACGTTACTCAACAATATATCATCGAAATTCTCTACATTCAAGCGACCAAGATTTTGTGAATAACTTATTTGGTACAGATCTAGGTATGTCTGAGTCGACTGCTCGTTATATTAATAGCATGTACTTATTTGGTGTTCCATCATTCTCTAATCAAGTAGATCCTACTTCTTCGATGCATGTCGACCTACTAAGTGAAAATGTACAGGAGACACATTGTCCCAGTTGACTAAGAAAACCCACCTGCACATCGTTCACGTCGTATTCGTCGACCACCACGATGTGGGACTAGACACCATACAGGAGATCAATGTAATAAAAGCATTGTAATAAAATTTGTGTTTATTATAACAAAATTAGTTCATTTTGTATTTGTATTTTTAATATAATATTTAATTAAATTTTTTTATTTTTATAGAGTCCATTTTATTTAATTTTTTTAATAATTATAAAAAGTAAAACTTAATTACATAATTATTAAAAAAAATTAACATTGTATTTATTCTTTAATTAAAACAATAATTATTTAAATTAATCGTTAATGAAAATTAAAATTAATTATTTATTTAAAATATTAATTACTTAAATTAATAATTATTGAAATTTAATTTAATTATTTAATTAAAATAGTAATTATTGAATAATAAATTGTATATTTATTATTATGAAAGATGTTAACAAAAGAAAATAATTGTTAATCGATCAAACTCTCTATATTTTTTCTACTAAATAGCACATTACTAATAAAATCAAATACAATTTCTCTAGAAATTAATTTTTCTAGAAAATATACGCGAAACCAGTTAATGGTATTTTTCTAGAAAATATACAGGAAATCAGTTAATGGTAATTTTAATTCTTTTTAATATGTGAATTTGAGCGTCAATTGTTTCGAACGTCACTTTAAGTTGAATTTTGAACATCACATTTATTGAAGTTGAACCGCTGAGCCACATTGCTACGACTTCTAAAATACAATCAAAAAAAATTGGATTATTTAATTTTTCAATTCTCTGTTGAAGAATCCAATAAATGGAATAGTTATATGAAGCATTTCCAAACTCAAATTATAAATTGGATCTCTTTAAATGCGGAATTTTGTTGAGATATAGGATAGAGTTCAGCTACCCAAAATTTTTCTTAACCATTTTAAATATACTTTTTTAATTTTATTTATAATACTATACTTTCTTAAATAAAAATTAATATAGATTAAATCGGTTATCCAAAATTTTTTTAATCTTTTTAAATATACTTTTTTTAATTTTATTTATAATACTATATTTTCTTAAATAAAAATTAATATAGATTAAATCAGATTTATCATTACCATTGTGCACAACATTTTATTGAGACACATGAAATTACATATAATTTTAAGGAAACGAAAATTTTTTTACATAAAAATTTGATTGAATAGATAGAAGTAGTTAAAATTTATAAGAAAATAATATCTAAAAAAATTTGAAAAAGAAATAACTATTAGATGTGACAAGCATGTGAAAATTATATAGATGTATACGATAATTACAGTTTACGTAGGTTGATATATCATAATATATCATAATCTAATTTTGGGTTCTATAATTTGCAATTGTTGAGTTATGTTGTCTAAATGTATGTTTCAGTCTAATATATAAAGATAACATACTATACGTGCATTTTTTCTTGTTAAGCAAATGACATAAAAATTGGTATGTGTAGCTTTTCATTGGATTAATATGTGTAGATTCTCATTAAATTGATATGTATATATAAATTAAAATTTATTTTATCAATTTTTATTAATTATTAAAATTATACTTTTTTTTTTCTAAGACTTCCAAGATTTAGCAAAGGTACACATTGTTTCTTAAGAAAGAGGATATTGGAGGGACTAAAGGTGAATGAAGCTAAGGGTTGTATCCTGGATTATGGCAATTTACTATTGGGGGTGACGTGGCTTCAACATGTGTCGTGAGTGGAAAGGTGGGATGCTCAATTTGACTTGTAGAAACTCAAATTGAGATGTGCTGATGCCATCACATCTAAGAAACTCTGAACTTCCTCCATGATTTATTTGGTAACTTAGATAATAATGAGATGATTGATTGTAAAGATGAATAATATATGAAAGAGTGGATTGCAAAAACATGTATAAATATAAGAAAAAATTGCATTTATCTCATTTAATATTTTTTTAAATGACAATCACGATTTATTTAATTTTCAAAATATACTTTTATCTTTTATATTTGCTAAAAAAGTATAAATAATATTTTTTTTACATTACACTTATAACTCTATATGTAATTTATCAAAAAAATACTAGAATATACACTTTTATTGTGTCATTAAAAATATAATCATGTATTTACAAATACTAAATGTATAGTTGTAGTTCTATACATTAAAACAAAAGCTCTAATGGTATCATATAGTAAATGATAAAAATAAATATAAGTGTGCTAAAAGTAAAAAATAGTTGATGCGGTTTTTATAATAACTATATGAGAGATAAATGTTTTTTCGAAAGTAGAGAGAAATATATGTGTCATTTAAAGAAAACTCGAAAGTCAATGCAATTTCTTCTAAACATAAATAATATGTAGACAAAATTAAGATGTGATTAGCATTGAGGAAAATTCAAGTCCCACGTGGCACCTCTTATTTTATGAGTTAGGCTTAATATAAAAGATAAGAATTAGTTACAATATTGTGAAATTTCTGATTTGGTTTGGTCGATAATGGTATTAATGATATTAATTTTATGATGGAGGCTATATATATATATATATATATATATATATATATATATATATATATATTAGTAGTATATTGACTAAATTTCAATTTTGATCCTTTAAATTATTTTTAGAGTTCACTTTCATTTCTTAAATTTGTTTTGTTTCATTTGATCCTTTAAGTTACAAATGTTAAACCCTTTAGTCCATCAAGTTATCTTCGTTCTATTTTAGTCCCTCAAGTTTTAAAAAATTAGACATTTTAGTCTATTAAGTTATAAATATTATATAGTTTGGTCTTTTTAATAGCGTCTAATATTGTAATTTAAGAGATCAAAATAGCTAATTTTTTTAACTTAAAAAACTAAAATATTTAATGTTTATAATTTAAGGAAGTAAAACATAACAAAAATAATTCAAAGAACTAAAATGTCTAACATTTATAATTTATAGGAGTAAAATAAAACGAATAATTTAATGCATCAAAATGAAAACTATATATTTGTATGGACACTAAAGCCACATGGTATATGTGCTCTTCTACCCAAACACTTGAATTTTTTATAAGACAAATTGTAATAGCTTTAAGTTGCAACGAAATAAAAAAAAATTAATAATTAAGACATTAGCACTAAGTTATGTGATTTTAATTTGCAAATGGTAATTTTGGAACTTCAACTATTCACGTGTTTTAACTTTTGTGTAGAGGTCCAGAGTTTGTAAAACAAAACTAGAGAAGCAGAAGCTAGAGTTTGTGCTTTAAATCGTATGTTCTCTAGTTTAAGTGGTCCAAAATGAAAATGGCGTTCATTTGAGGATGATAGAGTGGGGGTGTTGCTAGCTATTGCAACTAGGCGGGGCCAGGGTACCCCTCTCTCACACACTCCCAATTTCGACTCTCCACAATTTAAAATTTGATTACACATCTTTAGAAATAGAAAATTAAATTAGGAAGATTTAAATATATAATTATTCTTTAAATAATAAAAAAATTAGTTTTTATGAAATAATTTTTTTAATTTAAGTTTCTGTAAAAATATAAATATTTTTGTTTTATTTTATAATGTTTAACATCGTTAATTTTTTAAAGGTTGAGTAATTAACGATTTTAAACTTAATTCCTACAAAATTTAAGATATTCGGTTTTAGTCTCCGCAAAATAAAAAATTGTTTTTGTGTTTGTAAAATACAAGAAATTTGATTTTAGTCCTTATATAATAAAAAATGAAAAATGCTATCATGCACTTGATAAGAATTTAAATGTAAAAAAAAATGGAAATCGTGTAATTCAAACTTTGAAATTGTGAAAAGTCTTACTCAAAACTTTTTTTTTCCCTTTTTTTTTTATCCTTAACAAATAGGGCATTTTTTAGCATTACCCTAAAAAAAATTATTTTATATGGTTATATGTTCCATCAGTTTCTTTAATAAATAATATGAAAAAATTATAGTTAATGTATTATAATTTTTCTTATTTTCATGTTGATATTAAAAAAATTAGTGTTTTTTAACTAATTATTTATTGACCAACATTTGTTGTGCATGATCTTTAGAATACATTTGTAATTAGTATATTATAATTATTTTCATTTTTATGTAGAAGATGCAAAAAAAGTTATAAATTTAACTAATTGATTAGAGATAAATACTTGTTTCGTGTATGAATTTTAGGTTCCAACAACTTCTTTTGCGAATTATTTTCATAAAGAAAAAAAAAACGTGAAAAAGATG
>JBBPBQ010000001.1:64550569-64563884 GCA_037974755.1 Cicer yamashitae
ATAAACAAGAGAACAATTATAATGCAATCACTATAATATTTCACACTAGTTTTTTTACGTTTTTTTATTTTAAAAATAAGTTGTCAAATAAATTGTTAGAACGTATAATTTATATACGGAACAAATGTTTATCTCTAATTAATTATTTAAATTTAGTATTTTTATATCTTCTAAATAAAATTGAGAATAATTATAACGTAGTAATTGCAAATGTATTATCAAAATTATGCGCGGACATATGTTTATTAATAAAGAAATTGATAAAATTTGTTTTTTTTATACCGGCAACACAAAACTTAGAACAATTATAATGCTCTAATTATAATTTTTTTTCACATTGTTTATTTGAAAATAAGTCACTAAAGAAGCAGGTAGAACATATAATCAAACATGGGATAAATTTTTGTCATTAATCAATCAGTCAAAATTAATATTTTTTTTATATCTTCTAAATAAAAATTATGATAAATATAATGTACTAATTATAATTTATTATAAAAAAACGTGCATAGGTGTAAAACATTTTTTTTATTATGTAAGAACTAAAATGATATTTTTTGCATTTTGTAGGAACTAAAACAAAATTTTTATTTTGTAGGAAGTAAAACAAAATTTTTATTTTGTAGGAACTAAGTTTAAAGTCATCAATTACTCAACCGTTAAAAAATTAAAGGTATTAAGCATTGAGGACTAAAACGAAAACGTTTGTATTTTGCAAGGTTTTAAACAAAAAAATTTACTTTGTAGGAACTAAAATCAATTTTTTTGTATTTTGTAGAGACTGATTGTATATATAAGCCAATTAAGAATCAAATTTATTATAATTAATCTACTAAAATAACAATTATTATATAAGGCATCAGTTATAATGTCACATCAAAATATTTAACGGTAAAAATTTATTAAAGACCAAGTGGATTGATATTTTACAATTTTGGAAATGTATTTGTAAATTTATAAAATTTAATGACTAATTTTTTATTTAATTAAAATAGTAATTATTGAATAATAAATTGTATATTTATTATTATGAAAGATGTTAACAAAAGAAAATAATTTTAATATACAGGAAATCAGTTAATGGTAATTTTAATTCTTTTTAATATGTGAATTTGAGCGTCAATTGTTTCGAACGTCACTTTAAGTTGAATTTTGAACATCACATTTATTGAAGTTGAACCGCTGAGCCACTTCTGCTACGACTTCTAAAATACAAACAAAAAAAATTGGAATTGGATTATTTAATTTTTCAATTCTCTGTTGAAGAATACAATAAATGGAATAGTTATATGAAGCATTTCCAAACTCAAATTATAAATTGTATCTCTTTAAATGCGGAATTTTGTTGAGATATAGGAAAGAATTTAGTTACCCAAAATTTTTCTTAACCATTTTAAATATACTTTTTTTAATTTTATTTATAATACTATATTTTCTTAAATAAAAATTAATATAGATTAAATCAGATTTATCATTACCATTTTGCACAACATTTGATTGAGACACATGAAATTACATATAATTTTAAGGAAACGAAAACTTTTTTACATAAAAATTTGATTGAATAGATAGAAGTAGTTAAAATTTATAAGAAAATAATATTTAAAAAAATTTGAAAAAGAAATAACTATTAGATGTGACAAGCATGTGAAAATTATATAAATGTATACGATAATTACAGTTTACGTAGGTTGATATATCATAATCTAATTTTGGGTTCTATAATTTGCGATTGTTGAGTTATGTTGTCTAAATGTATGTTTCAGTCTAATATATGAAGATAACATACTATACGTGCATTTTTTTTGTTAAGCAAATGACATAAAGATTGATATGTGTAGATTTTCATTGGATTAATATGTGTAGATTCTCATTAAATTGATATGTATATATAAATTAAAATTTATTTTATCAATTTTTGTTAATTATTAAAATTGTACTTTTTTTTCTAAGACTTCCAAGATTTAGCAACGGTACACATTGTTTCTTAAGAAAGAGGATATTGGAGGGACTAAAGGTGAATGAAGCTAAGGGTTATATCCTGGAAGTCATGATTTTTGCTAAATAATTTTTCTATAGTTATTAAATAAAATATTAATAATTTATTTATTAACTTTTGAGCAAATCTCTTTTAATAGTTTCGTTTTAAGTCTTATAAGAGGTTGGACCGACCTTACTTTAGTGCTTTCACTTCTTACAAAATTGGACGTTCATTGCACACTCAATTTAGCCAGGATATATTTCTTATTTTATACACTAAAACTAGATTACACAAATTGATTTTTGCCTCACGATGGTATGTTACAAAAACTTAGCTAAAAAGGAAACCGATAAAACCTTAAAAATAAGTAAATAAATAAAAAGGAAAAGTGTTACATCTTTAGAAAAATGGATTTTGATGCTTATAATATCCATTCATAACAAGATCTCCATTTTCTTTTTTCTCTTCCCAGCTTCTATTCATTTCATATTGAAAATTTTCAACCATACCCTCTGGCACAGACACAAGCACTCTCACATCGTTATCATCACCGCCAATAACCGGTAAAAACAAGCAATAAACATCACTTGTTAAAGGACCCATGTGCAACGATTTCCCTTCTCCAAAATCCACATTTTCCAACCCTAATTTAGACCACTGTGATATAATCAAACTAGTTGAAACATCCATTTTTATCCTCTTGTCCTCCAACAAATCGATCGTTGATCTTATGTATTCCTCATCATTCACAGTTGATTTGGCCTTTTGCACTAGTTTCACACCATGGTGCAAGTTATTCTCAACTAAGTCCTTTATAGTACTTTTTGCGCACGCTAATAGAAACCCATTTCCGTAATATTCCTTTGGGAGGTTTAATACAGTGCGGACGTTAACAGAGAAAAGAAGTTTCACTACTAAATTAGACGGTAAGGATAAATTCATTGATCGAATCCAAGAGCGCCACGTGTGTGCCGCAACTACTTCAAAGGTAGTACATTTTAGTGACGGTACACATTGTTTCTTCATATTGAGAATATTGGAGGGATTAAAGGTGAACGATGTGGGTACTAAGGGTTGTGATTGTAATAACTTGAGGAGATTCACTTGAGGGGTTGGTTCTGTTATGGTGTAGCCTGGATTACGGTGATTTACTATTGGGGGGTGACGTGGCTTCAACAGGTGTCGTGAGTGGAAGGGTGTGATCGTCAATTCAGCTTGAGGCGTAGTGTTGTGTTGTGCCCAAGCATGTAGAAATTGAGATGTGCCGATGCCATCACATAGACAATGGTTGATTGCGAGGCACATAATCATTCCTCCGCATCGGAGAGTTGTTATCTGCAAATCAAACACCAAATTAATTATAAACACCGACTAACTATCTACTAATTCACAAAATTGTCAGTGACAAACTGACTATATAAAATTAATACTAAATATGTATAATTTATTAATAGAGGATATATATATTATATGAATTTAAGTTATGGGAAATTCTAATTAAATAATTGGGATAAAGTGTTTATTCAATTTCCATTTGGGAGAGTTCGAATTTGAAATTGAGTGAGACAATTTTTAAAAACTTTTTTAAATGGAGATTAAAATAAGGTGACATCATTTAATCGAATGCACATAAATGTAAATTAATGTGGTAATATTATGTTACATATCATGGGAAGAACTTTCATAATTTGATGTCACATAAACATGAGTTTGAAAAGAAATAATTAGGAGAAGAAGAATCTGACCTGAACTATGAGAGGAGGAACATCTAAGAAACTCTGAGCTTCCACCTTATACAAAAGCTTCCTCCATGATTTATTTGGTAACTTAGAAGGTTCAATTAATTCTTCAGCAGTGATATCCATAAAAGCCTCAACAAAAACAGCACCTTCTCCATTGCAATCCACTTCAAGTTTGTGATCATCTAAAGAACATCTCCTCAATCTTCCAGCTAAAGGGTAATAATCCACTAGAACTCTAGACAGAGAAGATTTCAAACGATTCAAGCTCACAGATTTCTTGAAGATGTATAAATACTTAATGGAAAATCTAAGGAACTTTTGGTCATCAAGATTAGAAAGATAGAGAGAATGTTTTGTAGTTGGAGCACTTGGTGCAATATTAGTTACTGGTTGGCATGGATAGATACAATCAGGGAGTTCCAATGATTTTGACATGTTTTTATTATTATGAGAAACTTAGTTTCATGTGTGTGTGTGTTTTTTTTTTTTTTATGGTGTTGATGATGATCTATTAATAATAAACAGAGTGAAAAACAGAGAAAGAAGGGGATAGATAATAATGAGATGATTGAATGAAAAGGTGAATAATATATGAAAGAGTGGATTGCAAAAACATGTATAAATATAAATAATCTTGAGACAAAAGATGTCACTAGTTGACAATATTCTGAAATTTCTAGTTTCGTTGGGAGGATAATGATATTAATTATAGTACGATGAGATTCCTTTTCAATTTCATGATGGAGGCTATATGTATGAGTAGTATATTTATATGGTATATGTGCTCTTCTACACTAACACTTACATTTTCTATAAGAAAGATTGTAATTGCTTTAGGTTGCGACGAAATTAAAAAACTAATAATTATTAAGACATTACCACTAAGTTATGTGATTGTAACTAGCTTTGAGTTCGTCCTTACACAACATATACTTTTGAGGAAGAAACAATATTCATTAGTGTTATGTTTTTCTCATTTTAGAAAATAACTTTCATGATTTTAAATAAGAGCTTTCTATAACTTATCATTGAAAAAAAATAAAAAACAAAAAAACGAAAAAATAAACATAAACTTAGGAGGATAGATATATTATTTCAATGAGAGTTTATTTGATTTCAAAATCATTAACATTATGAAAAACTCTGCATAATAATAATATTGTTATTATAGTCCGAATATTTTAGATATATATAGTAAAATATTGTGCAATTTAAGGTTTATTATTATGCTACCTATGATTTCATTTCGAGTCACCTAATCTTTTGACATGTTTTAATATGTGATTATTTTTTATACTATTTATATTTAATATGTGATTGTTATTTATTTTTTTACAAAAGAAGCTATTTATATTTGTAATAATATATATTAATGCATTATGTAATATAGATCGAAATAGAATCATGCACTAAATATCTTATTATAAATGCAGCAAATTTATTTTTTATAAAAGATTTACAATTTTAAAATTAATACATCAAATGACAAATAAATAAAAGAAAATGGTCATCGTTAAAAATGACACGCGAAGAAAAAATATTATATAATCGGTCTCTTTTAATTATAGGATAGATTTGTAAATGGTAATTTTGGAATTTCAACTATTCACGAGTTTTAACTTTTATTAACAGGTCCGGTAAAACAAAACTAGAGAAGCAGAAGCTAGAGTCAAGTTCCGATCATCAGGATGGTCAATTAACCTTGCAACATTGGCATACGATTTCCAATTAAGGAGGATTTTAATTTATTTTTATGACATATCCCAATCTTTGAAAATATCTTTTAATTTTATAAATTTAAAATTTTATATTTATATTTTATAATTAGAATAAATAGTCAAATAGCAAATTTTTCATTATTAAATCTATAACGGTAGTTACGGTCTATCAGAACCCACCATCCACCATCAAATTTTGTGATTTTATAAATCTAATTTTAAATTTAAACAATAATTTTAAAAAATATTAAAACGGTCCTCCATGTAATAACGACATATAAGAAAACATTTTGTGCTTTAATATTTTGTTCTCTCGTCTATGTGGTCTAAAATGAAAATGGTGTTCATTTGAGGATGCTAGGGGTGGGGGTGTTGCTAATTATTGCAACTAGGGGGGCGAGGGTGCGTCTGTCTCACACACTCCCACTTCCAACTCTCGACAATTTGTCGGGTTTAAAAAATGATTGCACACCCTAAATTCTGGTGAGGATTGGGTTTTCGTACTATGCACTTGCCCCCATCCTATATACAGAAAAAATTAACTAAGAATCATATTTATTATTATTAATATACTAAAATAACAATTATTAAATAATAATAAAGTTAAATTTTCTATTGACAATATAAATTAAAATCTATAATATTTTAAAAGTATTAAATAAAAATAAATGAGTACATGTATATAAAATAAAAAACATTAACATGTGAAGTTGGTATCGACATCATCATCTTCATTTTTGTCCTGATTTATAATTTTAAGATACCTCTTATTAAAATGGGTTTTTTTTTTGTCAAAACCAATAACTCGGACGGGTATCCATGAATCCTAGTTAAGTTCTCATGCCTTGATATTGCTTGTCAAGCATTTAATAAACACTCACTTATGTCACTAGCTACTTTTTTTAGCATAATTAATTAGATGTTTGTTTAAACATTTTTGTATGAATGAGTCTGTGGACTATATTAGTAATTTTTATTATAGTTAAATATATTTTTAATTAATTTAAATATATTAATTTTTATTTTTAGTCTCTTTAAAAAATTTATTTAAAGTTTAGTCTTTTTAAATTTTTGGTTATTATTTTAATTTCAGTTTTTTTAAAAGTTCACTTTGTATGTTTTTATTTACTTTTTTTATGATATGTCATTATTAAGAATTTAAAATATCATTAACTTAATTAATTAATATTTAATTTAATAATTTAATCTTTAATTTAAATTTATAGATAAATTAATAAAAATTCAAGATTAAATAGTTAAATTATTAAATTAATTATATTTTAAAGTTTTATCAATAATATGTCATCAAAAAAAAATCACTTCAAACATATAACATGACATTTTATTAAAATAACCGAAAATTTTGAAGAACTAAAATTTGAAAATTTTTTAGAAAGTAAAAATAAAATTGTTATATTTAAAAAGATTAAAAATATATCTGAGTCTTTTATTAATAGTTAAAAATAAAATTGCCGAAACAGAGATGGTGTTACCATCATGTGAAAATTATCCATATGACATTAAATTTTTTATTTTTTAAAAAATAATCAATATTAATAATTAATATTAATTTTATCAAATCAAATATTATTAACTTTGACCTATAAGTTAATTTCATTACTTCACCCTAAATTGTAAGAACATGTACTGTTGAGTGGCAAATTCCAGCAATAATGATGAGCGCAATTATGTTGAGGATCAAGCCAGTACGAGTCATCAGATGCTACTCCTATTTGATAGCTTTGCGTAAAATAAAACAGAAGGACACATTTTGTAGAAAATATTTATTTATGAATAAAATAAATAGAATTGTTAGTTTATCAAATTATTTTTTTAAAAGAAATGTATAAAATAATAATTGAATGGTATAATCAAAAATAATAATTTTTATAATAAAAATTGATAATAATATTTATTTTAAAATGATTTTATTTTATTAAAATAATATTTATTATAAAATGGATTAGTAAATTGAAGTAATTGTATTATTTTGAGAAGAAAAAATGAAAATAAAATGATGATGTAACCTAAGCCCTAAGATTTGGTTTATGTGCTCACCAAGAAAGTGAGTGTGACATCTATCATGGATCCTAAGATAACCATGTTGGTAACACTTTATATCTTTCATGTGGGCCTATAAAGCGACCTCACAGTCGGCTAGTGCTTTCAATAGGAAGTTTCATTGAAATAATAATAATAAAAAACAAAAAAAAAAAATCTTTTGATTAAGTTTTTCAATATTCTTTTGATTAAATCACTGAGTAGTCTTTTAACATTGTAGGCTCGAGCATTTATACCTTAAAAATATAGGGGTCTTTATAAATATATATATATATATATATATATTAGTTCCTATAAAAAAATTTCAAACAATAATTCTTTAAATATTTTTATCAATAATTTTAGTCTTTACTTTTAAAACAATTTATGTATATCGTTTGAATTTTTAAATAATTTTTTCATGTATATTTATAACATTATAGCAATCTCCCCCACAGAAATTTCATTTTTTTAACAAAGGATTAATTAAATATAATTTTTAAAAATTTATATTTAATTCATCTTTTGTTCAAAAATTCAAAAATTTATAAGGGATATTCTTATAATATTGTAAACATTCTTGCAAAAAATTAATTGATACACACGAATTGACTTAAAAACAGAGACTAAAATTGTTGATATAAAATATTTGAAGAACCATTGTTTGAAGAAAAAATTTAGAAGACTAAACATGAAATATGGTATATTTATTAGAACCAAAAACTTATTTAACTCAAATTTAAAAATAGGTAAATAACACCCTTGAATTGAATTGCACCATACAAAATAGTCTATCTATTAATTTGCTTCGTTAATGAAGATGACGTGGACGCTAATTGCTTATAAGGCGAGATCAGTTATTAGCCAATCATTTCCCTGTCAGACAAAGGTCAATTGCCTAATTTGCTAAACACGTTGGACAATGGCTAAATTGCCCGATTTTGTAAACCAATTTAAAAGAAAAAAATGAAGAAAGTCAAAATAAAAGAAAAATTAGAGTACATAGAGAGAAATTAAATATTTTATAATAAAGTACTCATTTATAAATTCAGACAAATAATTCCTTATCACATTTGAACTATCCCATAAAAAGATTTCATTTGCATCACATTCATTAACAAAAAATAAAAACTAAGATCAAAATGATTAACGTAATTCAAAAGTATTATTTGCCTAATTTTAAATTTCATATGGTAAATGTTTGCCCCTACAATTTCAAGAAAAAATTGACTATTCATTCATATTATTTTTTAAATACATAAGAGATGATCATTAGTGTGATGAAGTGTATCATATGTTTATGTTGATTGATATTTGAAAATTATCATGTTCACCTTTAAATAGAAATTTAGAGTTTTTCACATATGACGCGAAAAAATTTGATTGATAAATATAAAAAAATAATATAATTCTATCTACATAAGAGAATTAATATAAATTAAATTTTAAATTATCCATTTTTTTTATTATTTATCGAACTGTCACGTCAAATTATTATCTCAATTATAGAGATGTATATTATTATATTGTAAATGAATGTCCAAATGAGTATGAGATAATTCATCTAAAAGCCGCTCAAATGAAGATACTATGATGAGAATATGTAGCATCCTTATTTTTTACTCAAAGATATAGCGGCACTCGAAAAATAGTATTAATTAGTCAAAAGAAAATAGTATTAATGTCGCATGCGCGTAAAGAATCAATAGAGTACCGGCATCTACTCAGTGACATGTGATACGGCACTTACCAATAAAGGTGGAAATAAACTAGTTAGTCTTTGAAGAGGATATTGTTACTAGTTAGTCTCTCAAGAGGATATTGTTACTAGTTAGTCTCTCAAGAGGATATTGTTTCTCCTACTAAAAATCTGGTTTGATTTTATTTTTTTAATAAAAATATTAGGTTTAGTTATTTTTTAAATTCTATTAATTTAAATAGATAAGAATAAGTTTTCAAACTTTAAGATAGTTAAAAAAAAATACTTAAAACATAAAATTTATAAGAGACTGATTCTAATACCATTGAAAAAGTTTTATCAATAATCTTTCTTGTAATTCTCTTTTAATTGCTATTTTTTGTATCTCTATTATGAGTAACTAAACCTTATTTGTTAGGAATGAGTGAAACAAGATGAAATTCTTATTTGTCTGATTTGATTTCTAGTTATATGAATAAGTTTATTGAATTATTTTTCTCATCTTTGTGCTTAGGGATAAATGCAGGTCATCAAAATCAATTAAATTAGTTGCAGAGACAATAGTTTAATAAGAAAATTCGTATATTGTAAAACTTAATTATAATCTTAAATTCACTAAAGAATTAGGGATTACTTTGGAATTAAAGGTTATGTCACAAAGACATTATGACAAGAATAATAAAAAGAATTCGGTAATAATTCAATAAAGGAATTTAGTAACTATGATGAAATTAAAAACTAATGTTGGATTCAAAGTGAAATTCATCCCTGACATTTTTCTTATTATAAAAATTAAATTCTATTACTTTTGTCAGTTTCAAATATAATTTCAATTAATTCAAAAACTTTTTGTTCTATTTTAGTAATTAAACATAATTCGATAGTAAAACGCAATCATTTGAGTTCAACACTAGGTATTGATGTTTTAATTACTATTTATTAAAAAACCTATCAGACTTGATAGGTCAGTCTGTGTATATTTTTAATTTATTTATTAACATTTTTATTTGATATTAACTTAATATTTATCAAGTAAAAAAAAGTACAATTTTATTAGTTTTCCTTATATTTATTATTTTATTAGCTTTCTTTATATATAAAGACCTAGTTTAGCTTATCTTAAAAAAAATAAAAAAAGGCATTATTATTTAAATGTTCTATTATAAAATAGACTTTTAAATAAGTTTTTAAGTCATATCAGATTTTAAAAAAAAAGTCAGGTCAGGCTGCAAAAAAAGCATTTGATAGGTCGTAGGCCAAGTTGAGGTCAAAAAAATTATTTATAGGTAAAACTCATAACTTTCAAAGTTTAGTTTGGTCTAACGTATTCCCACCTCTACTTATCAATAATAAAATAAACAAGTAAATAAGTTTTTTGTCTTTATTAAAAGTTATTATTGTGTTTTTAGTTTTTATTAAAAAAATTCATTAATTTTTAGTCTTCTAAAAATTTTCCTTTCATTTTAGTCTATAATTTTATATCAACGATAATGTATCTTTCAAATTTTGAATACTTTTTTACAGCAATATTTAATATATTATAAGAAATTTTTCTGCAAATATCAACAATTTTTTAACAAGCGATGAATTAAATATGAAATTTTAAGTACAAAAACATTTAAATTTCATATTTAATTTATTATTTGTTAAAAAAATATAAATTTTTTACGAAAGATGTTAAATATGTCATTTACATTATTATAAAAAAAAAATTTAAAAGATATAAATTGATGAAATTTTTTATAATAACTAAATACGAAATAGTGAGATTTTATATGAACTAAAAATTTATTTATCCTTAAAATAAAGCGTCTAAAATAATCAACAAAATAATATATTATTTTAGGTAACTTAAAGAATTTAGCAAAATAAAATGTGTAATTGTGTTGGAACTAGCAAATTCAGCAACTATTTTGAGTAAATAACATTGTTGAAGCTAGTTGCACAGTTAATCAGCAACACTTTACCATTCTAGTGAGGGAAACAAATTTTAAATTTTATTGAGTGGTACTCATAAAAATATGAATGAAAACATGTGAATATAAAATCTAACAACTTGCTCCATTTCATTTTCTATAGTCGATTCTTTTTTATACAATTGACGAACACATAAAATAGATATAAAAAAAATGTTTTATTACAAATAAAATATTTATAAAAATTTTATTCTTCGTATCAGAACAATAACGCGATTTAAAAAAAAGAAAGAAATTTCAAATAAAAAATACAAAATACTCGATCACAGAATTCCGTAAATAGATCTCCAACTACAAAGCAAGTGTGGTTCTTTTTTAGTAAATAAATTAATTAGAATTTATATAATAAAAATTGTATTTAAATATTAGTAATAATATTCATATTACAAAGATACCCCTAAATCATATTGTGGGTTGATAGCCATACTCAACACTTCAAAATGCTTTTTTTTTCCTCTTTATTTGTCCAATACGTTAATTTTCAAATAACAAGCAACCTTTTGGCGTTTTTCAAAAGCTTAACGTCAAAAGTCATTTTTCTATTAACTTTTTTTTTTTATTGATAATTCTATATTATTTTTTTAATTATTAGCAATTAATTGTAGAAAAGAATGATAAAATGTCTTACGATTTTTTATTTAAGTCATTGTTAAGAGAAATATAGAGAAAAGTAAATTAAATATTATTGATAAAATGAGAAAATGAATTACATCAATGGTTACATAGACTTATAAATCATTTAGATAAACAACTAACTAATATAAAATAACTAACTAGATAGTGTAACTAATCAAGAATGATATCTAATATTCCCGCAAGTTAAAAAATTTTAAATACACTTCAAGTTTGGAAAAATTCAAGAAAGATATATCGAAAAAGACATCGGCTAAAATAAATTTGTAATGCTAAAAATTAATCGACTAAAAGAATTTGAAACGTCGAAAGTTCATTAACGAAATAATATGATTTTTGTGTTTGACTTTCCATATTATAAATAAAAGCTAATATAGGTAGAATATGAAATGTCAATTAAGGTTAGAAAAAATGAAACTGTGTTTAACCATCCAATTTTTTTATAGAAGTCCGAACATCAATGAGACTAAAAGGAATGAATTTTGCTCAATCATCTATTTCATAAGCTAAAATGACAATAAAAAAAAAAAGAATAAATTTCGTAAAATGTCAATTAAAGTTAAAAGAATTAATAAATTTTGTAAAATGTCAATTAAACTAATTATAAAGAAACAAGAAATACAACTAATTTGATTAAAACTTTAATTGCAGTTTTAGTTCATCTATTTTTACCAATTCATGAAATTGATCTCATATTTTAAAATTTGACACTTTTGGTCTACTATTCTAATTTTTTAACTAAAAAATTGTGATGTAATATGTTTTAAATAATGGAATATATGATAGAACAATGTAGAATGACTAATATCATGAAATCGTAATAAAACTCGTATTTAATTTTCAAATTCGATTTTTTTTACTTTTATAATTTAGGTTTAAATATGTTTTTGGTCCCGTAAATATAACCTTTTTTGATTTTGGTCCTCGTAATTTTTTTTTTTGGTTTACATCCCTGTAATATCAAAAAATAATTATTTTTGGTCCTTAACGTTAAGTGGACGTTACAAAAACGTTAACTGACAAACGAAAACAGTTTTTGGTCCCTGTAAATATAACACTTTTCAGTTTTAGTCCCTGAATTTTTTTTTTTTGAATTTCATCCCTGCAATATTCAAAAATCTTGTTAAATATAAAATAACATAAAAATTGATCTTTATTAATAATAAACTTATGCCAAGTAATGTTTAAAATATTTTCACTTCAATAATTTAAAATTTATTAATCTTCTATTTTATTTATTTATTATTATTAAATTAATTTTAAATTTCTATTTAAAAAAAATAACTAAAATCTTATGTTTTATTTAATTATTATTATTAAAATAATTATATTAGTATAAAATAATGATTAAAATAACTTTAGATTTAAACTTTATAATTTTAACTAAAATCTCCTTTTACGCTTTAGATTTATTTCATTATAACTTAAAATAAATAAAATATATATTAGGTGATAGATTTATTTTAATCGTTATTTTATACTAATATATTTGTAGTTAATATTATATTAATTTTATTTTAATTTTA
>JBBPBQ010000001.1:64564159-64592129 GCA_037974755.1 Cicer yamashitae
TGTATATTAATTATATTATATTATATGTTTATTTCAATTATATTAGTATAATTGTATAATTTTAATCATTATTTTATACTAATATAATTGTATATTAATATAATTGTATATTAATTATATAATATAATTAAAATAAACATATAATATAATATAATTAATATAAACATATAATATAATATTATAATTAAAATAAAATTAATATAATATTAACTACAATTATATTATTATAAAATAATGGTTGAAATAAATCTATCACCTAATATATATCTTATTTATTTTAAGTTATAATGAAACAAATCTAAAGCGTAAAAGGAGATTTTAGGTAAAATTATAAAGCTTAAATCTAAACTTATTTTAATCATTATTTTATACTAATATAATTAATTTAATAATAATAATTAAATAAAACAGAAGATTTTAGTAATTTTTTTGAAATAGAAAATGAAAATTAATTTTATAATAATAAATAAATAAATAAGAAGATTAATAAATTTTAAATGATTGAAATGAAAATATTTTAAACATTACTTGGCATAAGTTTATTATTAATAAAGATCAAGTTGTATGTTATTTTATATTTTAAAGAGATTTTTGAATATTGCAGGGATGAAATTCAAAAAAATATTTTTCAGGGACTAAAACTGAAAAGTATTATATTTACAGGGACCAAAACCTGTTTCCGTTTGTCAGTTAACGTTTTTGTAACGTCCACTTAACGTTAAGGACTAAAAATAAATTTTATTTGATATTACAGGGATGTAAACCAAAAAAAAAAAATTACGAGGACCAAAATCAAAAAAGGTTATATTTACATGGACCAAAGATATATTTAAACCTATAATTTAATTAATGACACATAAATAATTAAATTATTTAGATGATTATATATCATATGTCACATAACTTAAAATATGTAAAATCGTCATTTTTTAATTTAAAAATTATAAAAATAGACTAAAATAGTGAATTCTTAAAATAAATAGATCAATTCCATAAATTATTATAAATAAAAGGATAAAAAAGTGCGATTAAACTAATATTTAATAATTTGCATGAAAGGTTGTGTTTGCCACTCACACTCACACGTCTGAGACTCGATCCGGATGAGCCAAAACAACACTAACTCCACCAACCTTTGATTCTTTACAAGATCTTTTGCTAAATCTCTTATAATTCTTGATGATTTTTGGACCAGCCTTTTTAACCTACTATCAAAAGATTGTCACTGAAGAAGCATAACAGAAGATATATATATATATATATATATATATATATATATATATATATATATATATATATATAATAAATTCAATGGACAGAAATCAAAAGAATATAATTTATTTTTGGCAACTGATGCGAGAACCTCTCGCCTTTTGAAATTGTACATGTAGTTGTAGGGAAGCAGTTTTCTAACAATAAAATTTGAAATATTTTAAATAATAAAGATTCAATTATGTGATAAAAAAATTAATTTAATAAAATGTAACATCTTAGTTAATGTAATCGTAAAAAACTCCAGTGCTGTTTTGAATAATCATAAGGTTTAAAATAAGTTTATAAAAGAGAAATATTTTTTATTTGACAAAATGGTTTTGTAAAAATAGATTAAGTCAATACAAAAATTTAATAAATTTTTAAATATAACTAAATATCATAATAGAGGTGGATTCTACCTTGGACTATTTTCATATATGGTTTACCATTATAGGAGAAAATATGTAAGGTTGTCCGACAGAAGCATGTGATCAAGCAGTCTCAAACATTTCAGAGGTTTTATTATATTTTTAAAAATTGAATCCTTAATAAATAGAAAATACAATTTTAATAATTAAAAACGGGTAAAATAAATTTTTCCAATGACTAAACTTAAAATGTAATTTTGTAGGGACAAAAAAATATATTTTAACCAAAAACAAAATCACCCTTATATTATAAAATAAATTCTTTTGGGACCCTTATCAATTGGGGTTCATTTTTAGAGACTAGACTTAAAATATCGTAATTTTATAAGGATTGAAAATATATTTAATCCAAAAAAATTCATCCTTATATTAAAAAAAATAATTTTTTCTTAGAGCCCCTGCACTATTGGGTTGTCGATAACTTGACCTATTAAATATATAATTTGACCTAATCTGTTTAATAAAAAGATTATGCACAAATTTTTAAAAAATCATATTTATTTAAATAAATAAGATTAAAATGCTTATTAAGCCTGACAGATTAGTCCATATATATTTATAATTAAAATTAACATTAACATTTATATATATTAATAATAAAATAAAAGTTTAAATGCACTTTTAGTCCTGCTAGGTTAAAAATAACCTTTTAGTCCCCTCATTTCTTAAACAGATTATTTGGTACCTGATTAACTAATTCTTGAAAAAAAATTGGTTTCCATTATTTTTAATGATGTAGCACTTAGATGATATTTATGAGTTTGATAAAATATTTTCTATGTCATTATTGTCGTTATTGATTTTATTTATATATTAAAATATTTAAAATAAATTTATTTTATATTATTTATATATTTATAATTAAAAAATTGTAATATTTAGATTTATTTATGTTATTTAACTTTTATGTAAAGATTTAAAAATTTATTTTAAATATGGAATATTATTTTTATCATCTAAATTTATCAAAATTTTAATATTATTTAATATTAAAATATTATAACTCAATTTATTTTATTTTATTTTTAAATTAAATTAAAATTTTAAAATATTAAAAGAAAATATTTAGATTTATTTATTTTATCCAACAAAAATTTAGAATTTTAAAATATTTATATAATATATTTAAATTTTAATTCTTTTAATATATAAATAAAATAAACAATAAAACTAATTACAGCAATAATAAAATAAAAATTATTTTATCTAAATCACAAATGTCACGTTATCAACGAGAGTACCACATAATAAAAAATAGTGAAATGCCAAAAAAAATCTAAGAATTTGATAATATGAGGACCAAAAGATTGATTTTAGAAATAAATAGACTAAAACTTCATTTTGAGACAAAATACAGGAACAAAAAATGCATTTATGCCAAAATAAAGCTTCCATAAAAAAGACTTATATATTTTTGTTATAACACTTTATTTCCTCTCTTTAAAATAAGATTCTTTATATTTATGTAATAAAACTCTTTATTAGAAAATTGAACCCTAATTTTTTGTTCACATTTCGCAACGTCGATACTTACTCTTGTCTCTTTAAATCATTGTGCTATAAATTTGACGTTTGTGTTTTATTCTTTTATTTTATTTTGTTTATAATTATTGGTCGCGTGTACATCAAGTTTGTTACGAAAAGTGTTATGGTTGTACGGCTCAACAAAATTCACGTTTTTTTATTGGCTTATTATCATTTTTAGAGATAGACAAAATGCCGTGTTTAAAAGTCTTGACACAAAATAGACTTTTAAGAGGAGGCTAATAGATCATGTCAAACTTTTCAAAATGCTAAGTTAAGGCTAAAAATAAAGTCTCTGACAAGTAATAGGTTAGTCTCAAACTTTAATTTTTTAAATAGGTCTGACCTATTTAAGTAAAGCTCGACTCGGTCCGGTCCGACTTATTTCAACACTTATTTACCATGGACCAATATTTAAAAGTCATTTAAAACTCTTACGACAATGAATGATAAGACTCACATCACTTTTACGATTGAAACAATAGCTCGATAGATATTAATTTAATAAAATAAAAAAAACTTTTTTTTTTAAATTAAATGCACTCGTCGAATAACACCGATCAGACCATCACTTCGATTTTGAAAATATCAAATCGAAATAAGACGTTAACTTATTCAATCATAAAATATCATTATTATCGTTAAAATTTCAAATAATTTTTTATAAGACGATAAGAATGGACCACGGAATTTGTCTTGATGTATAATAGGCACATACACCGGTATGAATGAATCAATTGGGGACAGAGACTAGAGTTATGGAGATGTGAGGCAATGCATGGGGTGGGACGGGCACTTTGTAAAATGGAAATATCACAATCACATCATAGCATACTGTACATTGGAATCATTTTCGGTACGAGTTAGGCAATGGATGATTGCAATTTTTATTTCCTCAATTAAACACACCACAGCCACTACCACTTCATATAACTTTTTTCTTTTGGTCGGATAATAATTGAGATTTGAGAATAAGGAATAGCTGGAACGAGAATACGAAGCTACCCCTAACCATTGAGTTGTTTTTTCTCTTTTTATTTTATTGAATAATTTTATAGATTTGGTTTGTTCAGAATCCCTTATATAAATTTGATTCTTGTTCAACCACAACAATATAGGCAAAATCTATTGCAACGTCAAGAATGACTCTAAAGATAATAATAGATATTCACGAGTACGGATAATGCACACATTTTTCATCAATTATCTAACTTAGATTTTTGTAAAAGCATTGAATCCTCGATCATATCACTTATGCATTTTGTATTTTAATAGTGTTAAATATGGATGAGAATAGATCATGCTACGTCTATCACCTTGCTTGCGTAATTGTATAGGTTTAGGTTTTTTTAAAACACTATTCATGCAATTAAGCCATTTTTTGTGTGGATATGCTCAACATGAGCATCAAAATTCTCCTTAAAAAAAACATTGAAACTCGTGGATAACTTCTTATATCATTAATAATTTTGAGAGAGTTTAATTGAGGTGTTGAAAGTATAAAATTATTTTGCACTATCACCAAATAATCATTCATCCTATTAGCACATAAAATTATTATAAGTGTCAAAAACTTAATATTAATTAATTATCAGTATAAAATTAGTTTATACATATATTTTCTTATAAAACATAAATATGGAATAAACTTAATTATATAGAATATTTTTTCTCAAATCCACGGCAAGCACATTCCCCTGCTCACACGAAGTTGCACATTGACCAGCAGCAGCGTCAGTTGCAAAATCATAACCCATCATCCTCACATCAACACTTGCAATTCCAACCTCCACTAAGCCTCTGATCGCTTGTGGCCCCTTTCTCGCTCACCCCCTTCGAAAATGGGAATTTGAAACCCAAGTTAGGTGGGGTTGGAATTTTTTAGAAATTGAGAGTTTCAAATTAATAATAGTATTAAATTTACACAAATGTCAATTGTTTAATATAGGACAGTAGGAATCATGCTTATTGATATGATGATCATGCGCGTTTAGAACATCTATTGAAATGAACATCATGCAGATAATGGCTACAGTTTGCAGAATATTAATTCCGGCTTTTCATTAATATGATTCTGTAAGATTTGAATCGAGTATATCCGCACGTAAAACAAATCTTTCACATTTTCAGTGTCCAATAATTTTACCCGATTACATATATGATTAGATGTGATGTCTAATTGACTATTATTATAAGTTGATTTCAGCAGATAGGCACGTGAACATTCTCTTTATAAAGTAAGATTATAAATATTTCAAAATCGTATATTACTCTATCAAACATTACTTTATTAATTTTTTAATAATAAGTGATTATATATAGAGACTAAATTGCAAATTTGATATTTGATATTAATATTAGAGACCAAATTAATTGTAAGTTATTAAATATAAAGACTTAATCGATAGTAAATACTTAATATAAGACTTAATTACGGTTTTAGTTTTCATATTTTTACCAATTTACAAAATTAATTTCCTTATTTTAAAATCTGACAGTTTTAGTTCTTTATTCTGATTTTTAACTAAAAAAACGATATGATGTGATTTGATTTATCTATCATAATATATAATTCGATGATGTAGAATGATTAACACTCATTAAATCGCAATAAAATCCTATTTAATTAATGATATCTGGTTCTATATCATAAAATCATATGCCACATTATTTAAATTTTATAAAATCGTTATTTTTTTTAATTCAAAAATATGAAAGAGGGACAAAATGTATCAAATTTTAAAATAAAACGTGAAAGTGTAAAATTAAAAAGACTAAAACTATAATTAAACATAAATATAACTATTTATACAACAAACAACCTCACAAGAACAACAAATAACCTTTACAAATACATATATACCTTTAATTATTATACATTCATTCAACACTTTATTTTTTATTTCTCTCTATTTCTTTCTCTTTCAAAATTTCAAAGTATCATTTGAATGTTTATTGATAATTTTTCATTCTATTATTCCCTAAGAACCTTTAATACACTTCTTGACTTCTAGCCTTCTACAATTTCCGAAGTTTCGCACCTTATATTTGCTTGACAATAACTTTTGGCTCTTTTCTCTCTCTCTCTCTTTTCCTTTTTTATTATAGGTGAGGATATAACCGAGACACAAAGGAGTGAGGGAATCAGATTCTCCTTATAATTACATAGTATGATTATGTCATGTTTCTTTCTTAAATAAAAAAAAAGAAAACCAAAGAAACATTCAATTATAAGACAAATTTAGGTTGAATCACTGATAAATCCAAAATAGATTAATCTTTAAAATTCATGATCATCCTCTTTTTCAGAGTTGCAAAAGTGAATTGATTAATGATTGTTCAATAAATATTAAAAAGATGAATGTGATTCTCACAAGATCAACAAGATCGCCATTTTAACTGTAAGGATAATGAATGTCATAAACTTCTACTTTAGAATTTCAGATGATTTTTAAGAATGGGTCCACCAAAGTTGGGGAGAAAGTACGAGAAAAAAGGTAAAAACTTTCTTTTCCTTGTTTGATTGTGTAGAAAGTAAAAGGAGAGAGACTTTCAAAATGACAAAAAATACCCCAAAAATGTATAATGATAAAAACATATAGGGGTAAAATGGGAATGAGAAAAGTGATTTATTTTTTTTCCAAAATGGAGGAAGAAATATTTGTGAGACTCAATATTTTTTTCCATCTTCTCTAATTATTTATGAGAAACCAACCAGTGGAAAAGATGTCGAAACGCGTTTTTTCTTTTCTTTCATAAACTTTTCCCTCCCCTTGTTTGCTAGCAAAAACAAAAAAGCCTGCAGGATCCTAAAATTAGATGTTTGGGTCTTTGGACCAAACTCACCAGCAATGTGCCAGAGAAAACTATGGCAACCAACAAACTGAACATTCCAATAAGGATAAGGATGGTTGCATTACTTAAAGGTATGGGTTCCTAACACTTTAAAACAAGGGTTGGTGTAACAATAACCAAGCTGATGAGGGTATTGGTGGAGACATTCAAGACTCCTTTTGGCCATTCGTTATCTAATGGTAATGTCTTTTGTCTTTTAACTTATTAAAATGTAAAAACACTACATGTAATTTTCCTGGAATTATTCAGCACACATGAACATCCATGAATTGGAAAACAAGTATTTTCAGAATTTGGACACTTGCAGATATTGGGATTACAACCGGGCAACATACGAGTTTGCTTGGGTTACATATCTAACCCATCTGTATGGATTATGAGTTTTTGACTTTTTTGCTATTTGCAAATACTTCACCTGCACCAACAAGTGTTATCTTAGACTTTTTTAAGATGAGTATACAAATAAACCAGAAAAGGAAACAAAAAATGGAATATAACAAAAGTTGAACCTATATCTCAACTCATAAAGGGATAGACAAAATAAATTTAAGCCACTAGTAACTCAAGCTTCAAGAACAGCAACAAAGACAAGGTTTAATTTCTAGATAAATAGTATAATCAATGTCATCGAACTATATCATCAAAAAGATCTGGCACATTTTGCAATTACTGGTAACTATATAAGTCCAACAAACCAACACAGGCCATATAGCTTTATTTGATAAATCTAAAAGAAACTGCTTCAAAATAATCCTATGCATCTTACCTGAAGCCTTGAAGAATTGTACATAGGTATCGTAAATGTCATGCTAAGAGGCCCTGCTTCTTTCATGATATTTCCTGCATTCATTACAAACAAGTTAATTCATTACAAAGAAGAACACCTCTAGAACATTCAGCCAAAACAGAACTGTAAGAGCATTGCAAACCATGTAACTCCTGTGAAAACGTCAGCTTTGCACGTAAAGTATGTTCAGAACTACCAACAACCTGTAAAAGAATGGACCACCCAATATTATATCATCTAGTAGTGCTACTCATACCAGCCTCAAATACCTAACAGAAGGTTCTTTATGAACACCAAATTAATTAGTGTTTAAAATATATTGGTTATTAATGGAAAAACAAAAGATTGAGATTACCTTTTTGAGTCCCCATTCCAGTCTTTTATTTGCTTCCTTAAAATCAGTTGTGTGTCCAACCGCTCCAGGTTCTAACTCAAAATTAACACTAAAAAATTGGAAATAATTAACCAACAAGATGTGTAATACGTAAGAACAAGATCAAGATGAGACTTTAAACTTGTTAAAGAATGGGTCACAAATTTAAAAAAAGAATTAAAAAAAAAAAAAGGTAGAATGTTTGTAAATCAGACTCTCACTGCCATATTTGCGTCAAGTAGAACAAATCAGACTCCCTCTCTCACACAGAAAATCACTAGTGAGGCATTGACTACCCTAGTGAAGTTGATGCCAGCACCAGAAAGCACTCTCCTTCCCCCCCTCTCTACATCCCCCCTCTTTCTCTCTATCTCTCACACAGCAAATCAATCATGAGGTATTGAATACCAGAGTAGCGTTATCAATAATACCAGAGCTAAAAAAAACACCCACTCCCCTTCCGACCAGCACATTGAATGATTTGAACACACACCCCTGCACGCGCAGAGAGAAACACGGGTGAATCGTGCATATGTGCGCACACAGACACAAAATCACTGATGAGAAATTGACTGCCACAGTGGAATTGGCGCCAGTACTAGTTAGCAAGACTTGAACTTGATTCTTAGTTTGTAAATCTTTTGTTTGTATAATCTTTCCTGTTCGATGTTCGCCAATTCTACCAAATCCAATGGCAAGAATATATATCACGTGTGACCATGTGTGACATGAAAGGAAGTCTGTCAGCCAGTGAAGTTTTCGTTTAGTAACAACTAAAAACTACCTTAAAATCTATGCAATCCAGGTTGTAACTAGTAAAAATGGCACTGCTTTTTCTTCCCTGTTCAGAGGTTGCACAAATTTTTGCTAGAATTCTTATCAAAATAATAATCAGAATACAAAATTCTATTATTTTTTCGACATTTTGCCAGAAAATTTTGAAAAGACAGTGAACTTTTCTATTTCTCGTATTCACTTTTATTTATTTTTGCAGGTGGGTTGAAGGGCATCTTATTTGACAACCCTCCGAATATTTGGGTTCTAGAAATCTAAATCCTAACCGTTTATAAAACTGACTGACCAGCAAAAGGCTCAGTATTGACAATGACAACTATACAGTATCATTCCTGTCAACTATGACTATTACCGAGCTGTAAATGTTGGAAGTGGCATCTGTACAAGAACGGTGTTAGCATTGATGCTTGAGTTGAATTCAGCTCGCACTTTAATGGTCACTTCAGCCTATGAAAGTATAGCAGATTGTCAGAATGACTAAAAACGAGATTTAGAGAATTAGAAGGAGAACAAAACCACCTTGAGTGATCCTGTTTCTTCAATCAGTGCATTAATACGAAAGGGTGGCTTAAATGGTTGAGTTATACGATAATTCATGACAGGAAATTCACCATCTGGTGGAACCTATCAAACAATTGACAGTAATTATTCAAGGGTCTCAAAAGTATAATATGCAACTGTATTACTCTATATAGCTAAGCTTATGTAATATGCACTTACCAAAGACAAAGTTCGGTCAACATCAAAACTATCAAGGTGTACAGACTCATGGAAGTTACAATCATCTAAAATCACAGCACCAGAACCCCTATAATCTGTTAAAGATGATAGAATGAGATCAGGAAATAAGGATATATAAAAAACTGACAGGGAAACAAAAAATCAGCTAGTCAACGACATGAGTTTCTTTAAGAAAATTATACATCCATCAATGAGTCAACCAACAATTCAGACAACTCAACTCAACTACAAATATCCCTTCACTGACAATAAACATAGAATGCTTTTAATATGTCAAAAATTTCAACATATAGTAGAGAATTACAACAAAGTACCATATATAGTACATTAGTAGTACTTACTTGAGAGTCAATCATATTTGTTAGAAAACAGCCAGAAAAGTGCATGGGAACAAAACCATACACATTGCTTAATGAAATTCAACTTTCAAGGGGAACAAAATACAACACAGATTGACCTACCACTTGTTCCTATACTCAGGTCCTCATTGAGAGCAAGTCGAATCTCTGGGTTACCAGTAAGATAACTCTTCATTTGAATGGTACCATCAATCTCACTAGTAAGTATAAATCCCTGTTTCAAACAATAAAACCCATATCACATAGCTTCAAAATTTTGCAGCAATAAAAAGGGAAGAAAGAAAAGTAACAGATGGGACGACAAAAACTTAGAAGAGATAAACCTACATACTCACACTAGAATTGAATGTGACACTTATTTTCTCAATTACATCAACGAAGATCTCATCTCTCTTCCTGCCACCAGGTTCATTAGCAACAACAGATTTGGTAATAGCTGTACCTGGCATTCGTTTGGTCCCTTGCTGCAAATATAAGAGTTTAACAAGTCAATAAAACCATACTTGACAATCAAGCATATGCCTGCAGGCAGTAATTGATGGTTTGACTCTACAAATACTTACCATAAAAATGGAAGCGGGTCCAAGGGGAGGCATCAGTGCAGTATCCATCACAATTGGTTCATTGAAAACATATGATTTCAAAACCTCAGTAGATGTTGTTTGTGCATAACCGAAATCCTGGAACAAATAGACTTTAGTACAACTAGATATCTCCATCAAAGTCAAACATAGAGCATCTTTGTTTATAATTTACAAATACAAAGTAACCAGTTCACTCTAAGTTTTCCCTTTAAAAAAAGCACAACCCATATACCATGGTTGGATTAAAAATAAGGAGCACGTGTATAAATTACAAAGATTCCCTGCCTCTCCAAATGTAACACGTGAAAATTGCGAACTTTACAAGAGAATTTTACAAATGTGAACTTTCTTGTCAATTAAACATAACATACAGAATGAGTGAAAATTGTGAAACTTCCAAAAAAGGCTTGGCATGTGAAAATTTGTAGACAATATTTGACGAAAAATAATAATGAATAGAGCAAATGACCAATCCTGCATTAGATTAACAAAGGGCCTATTTGGATTGGTTTATTTGAGTTTATCTAACGACATAAGCACTTGTGAGACTTGTTTGGGAGAGCTTAACATATCCATAAGCTATTTTTAGCTTATTTCCATAAAGTTCTCAAAGATAGCTTTTGAAAACAGCTATATGAAAAAAGTTTAACTTTATTTTCTCTTTTGTTAAAGAAATAGCTCATATATAAGCACTTATATGATAGTCTTTTATGCTATAAACATTTAATTAAGTTGTTGTTTATCCAAACCAGATCAAAGTTGAGGTTGAGGTAAGGGTGCTTTATTTGCCAACATGTCTATAAGGGTTTTTGCATGCAAACCACTAAAAAGTAAGTTGAAGCAAGGAAGAACGATAGCAAATACTTACAATCACTTCATCAAGCAGTTCATAGACAAGCACAAAATTCTTTCTAAATGAATCTTCATTAAGAATACCAAGGTAATCTTTGATGACACGTGCAATTCTTTGTAAAAGTTCCAAAACAAGAGAAGGGGAAACATTGACTCTAGTTGTAGCAACAAATAACAATCCAGCAACCTTCACGTGGAAGTAGTTCACACCATCTACATTCTATTAAAAACAGGAATAGAAGAAGAATGTATTAAGATAGAAGTAGAATCACCAAGTTAATTAAAATTACAACAGTGAAAAAAAATTGAATCTAATACAAATTAATTTGACTGAAATACCTACAAAAACAGGTGGGGCATCTCCTTCAGCGTCTTCTTTCCAGAACTTGACTTTTCGGAAAAATGTTTCAGCGCTTCCCTTTTGTACTTCACCACGATCTGCATTTATTTGATTTATATAGCAAGTTATGAAAATTTACGGATCATAAAAATGAAGGATGGTGAGAAAATACATAATTGGAATATTAATTAAATAGAACGAAACTGACAGTCGCGGAAGACGATGTTGTCGCCTCTTTGAGAAAGCACGAAGAATTGAGAGATCATGTTTGCACTTCCACTTTGGAACCCTTGTTAGTTTTTTCTTTCTTTACTTCTTCAACTCAACGCATTTTCTTCCCCTTTTACTTTACTTTGTGTCATGATGTCCCTGTGGACCACGCTATACAACAAACGCACACTGCCCGTTTTGCCACGCGCATACTACATGACAAAGTGATTTGCAATAGGTTAAATACATTATCAGTTAGATTATCTCATTTTCTTGCCTAGGTATATCTGTAAGTTAAATGACTTCAAAAAATACTTAAGAAGAGGTATCGGGTCAAATATAAAAAAATTAATCTAATAACTAATTTATTAATATTTATCTATATATAAAAAAAAAAAAAACTTTTACAGTTAAATCTAATACAAAAGAAAATACACACCTTACTCGATACGGCAACATTGGGGACAACCCTCTGGGCTATTTATATGATACGCTTCAAACTAAACTCCAGTTATATGAATAATAAGGACAACCTTGCAATATACTATGTGGTAAGTCCTCTGTTTTCTAATATAAGTCATGCAATCTTGTCCATTAGCTACAATGTGCTCTTTAGTCTATTTATTATTTTCATTTGGCTACATAGCTTATTCGGTCTTCCTGTTAAGCATCTCACACTTCCCGTGTCAAATTTATCCAACAATCTAATTCTTGAATAAACTGTCATTAAGAAACTTATATTTGTGTTTATCTTGAAGCTGTGTCTGTTCTCCCTCAGTTGCGGGTCATGCAGAACACTAAGGTTTCTTATAATTGTTGCTTTTTCTTTACTATCTTTTAATTGTTTGAAACAATATTACATCTTCCTTTGTCAGTTAGTCTTTCTAAGTACACTTGTAATTAATTTTGGAATTCAACTTTCAGATTGTTGAACCATTCACAGCACACTATGTTTTTTCCCTTGGAGTTTCAAGGTTCTTGAGTTGTGCACATTGGGTCCTCCAGGTTTTTCTGGATTTTAACTTCTAAGATGTCTTTATTGCCCAATTTTGAAAATATATAACTATAATATCACAATATCTTGTGATTGAGTATGTCAGACAGTTTTCAAATTTATACCTTGGATTATGCATGCTGTATTATAAATCTTTGCTTAAGTGTTTCTGTATGATATTCCCACTTCAAACTAGTTTACCACAAGATAATATGGTTTTGTTCGTGGCTTTTTAAAGGAGCTGATGCATACAAATTTTAGCATATCAAGACCTTTTGGCTTGTCATTATATATTTTTGCTCTTGTCATCCTTCCATACTCCAATCTAAAAGACCATGCTTATGTTATCCTCCTCAGGTTTTAGATACTCGCAGACGCCTACTAACTGCTTTGGGTTATGGATTGTGGCCTTCTACGGTACTTGTATCAGAAATTGTCCAAACCTTCATACTAGCAGATTTTTGCTGCTACTATGTCAAGAGGTGAATGGAAAATTTTCTATCTGACATTTTTTCCCTTTGGTTGCAGCCTTGTTGGGGGACAACTTGTTCTCCGTCTTCCTTCAGGAGTGGTGTAATTTTAGCATCCATTTTCAGTTGGATAATCCTTTTTCATTGAAGTGCAGAAGTTAGGATAGCTGGAAAAGTTTGATGTGTTATCTATCTGGGTCATCGACTCATTGATAACAAAGGTCAGAATATAATATATATGTAACTTGTACAATTTAATATGTGTTATATATTCTCATGTTCCTTTCTCTCGTATCACTTTTTCACCTTCTTTCTACTTTTTTCTCCTTATCATATCACTTGGCAGGGCCTTTAAGTTTGTCCTTAAATTAAAATTATTTTCAATATAACAATTATATTTGAATTTAAAGTAGTTATGAAACAGGACTAGGCATATAGATGTAGCTGAGCTGCTACATCTTGCAGATCAGTTGGGTTCTTGTTGAGGACTGATAGTCTTATATAAGATGATCTCATTACATTATCTGAATTGTTGTTCCACCATCGTTTCACAGATTTGCTCGTTGCTTGTTCTTGCTTCTCCGAATTCTCCTCAACAACATTACCATCTCTCCCTCTCTACTGGGATTGCTAGTAGATGTAGCCCAATGGCACACTTTTTACCTCGCAATAACATTAATTTACTAACATGTATAATTACAAGTACAAATATCATTACAGATTTTATTGCCTCTCAATCTTGGGGAAGGCGAGAGTTAAAATATACGTACAATAACAAGTCTATGTGTGTAAATCAAAGATAAACTTTGTTTTTCGAATGCATGTTGAGTTCGTTGCAGCATGCTTATGAATAATAAAACTTAATACTGTTCTCATGTAATATATGAGACACACAAGGAACAAGGTCCAAACACAAAGATCACAAACTACGCGGTGTACAATAAACATGTTACTCGACTAGATAATAATCTACCGCTATGATTTAAATGGGCAGAAGATCACTTGTATTATTTCAGAATGAATTCTCTTGGCAAAGTACCAAAGAGGTAGTGATCTTACAATTCAGTGCAACAATACTTAAAGAAATATCTCAAAAGAGAAGGTACTAGCAGATAGAATCTAAGAGGGGAAGAGATACATTAGACTTTTCACACCCTAATAATTAGCCCCTCATTTAGTTAATTATATAGCCATTCAATTTTGTGCTGATTCTTTTCTTCCTTTGTCCCCTTCCTTCCTTGATTTCAGAATTCTGTTCAATTGAATTGATGCCCTCTTCTTGGGCCTTGGTCTTGCTATAAGCTCTCACCATTTGTGGGCTTTTACCACTCATTGTGTTCCTTAAATCTACCTCAAGTCGATGTCTAAAACACCAATCCAACAAGTAGGGTGAAGAACAAGCTTTAATATTATTATATATAGGTCTAATAATGAACTTTGGCAATTCATTGTCATCCCCTATATACACTTTGCATATTTTAGATGGAAGATCGAGGACATAAACAGAATTCCTTCGATAACCCCACTTTTCTGGGCTGCTCAATGCATAATACTTTTCCTTGGGAGCATAAAATAATGCAATGTCACCCAAAGTTTCTAATTTGACACACTTCATGGTTGAGAAGTCTATCTTGTACACATTTAGTATTTCATTGGAAATAATATTAAGCATTAAAAGTTGTCCATCACAATCAATCAACCTTACATATGAGGAAGATGTTCCTTTGAGAGTACTCTTTAATTTTAAAAACTCTATAGATGCAGAATTCAAGTTTAATACCCCTATTTTGGCCTTGTCAGTGACCACATATATGGCATTATGCAAAACTGTGAAGTCAACAGCTTTCCATGGATTTCTTTTTGGCGAATAAGTAACCCAACCAAAATTTTGAGATTGATAGATATGCAAACTATGAGAACTTTTACATAAAGCCACAAAGACAAATTCATCTGAGCCTTTTCCAAAAGCAAGTAAGACATAGTAAGTAAAATTAGAAAGTTCAACTTTAAAGGTTGAGGAGGTATTGATTAGAATCACTTTTCTTGTAAATGGATTCGTGAGCACAAATGAATGATCGTTCTCTGCCATAATCAAATATCCGCTAGAAGATCCAAAATAGAGAAAGTTTCTGAAGTCATTCATCTTCTTTGAGTGATAAACTTTTTGGTGAGGTATCCTGCTGAAGGTATAACATTTCCACTAAATTGGAAGAGGTCATCCTGGAAATGATATCAAGCACATCCCAAGGAAGTTGACACAAATTGTCTGCTATATGTGTGTGTGTGTGTGTGGGGGGGGGGGGATATAAAAATATGACACCTTTTACCTCATATATATGTATTACAAAATTTATCGTTGAATTGAAAATTATTATAACATAGATCGTGTCTATAAAACTTGATATTAATATGAAATAGTTTGATATATCAACAAAAATTCAAAATTAATGACATGTGAACTTTTATCAAACAAATTAATTTTGATATAATTTTTATTGAGATAATCAAATGATTTCAGATTAATATCATATTTTATAGACATATTTTATAGTTTTTAATCTAACGATGAATATTGTAAAATAAATATGCGACAAAAAATTACCATATGTGTCATAATATTAAGTTTGACATTGTGGTGTGAATTAATCATGTCCCATATATATATATATATATATTAAACATATGTTTTTTAATTTTTCAAAATATAATTATAATACAATTATGTAATATCCTCATTTTTTTTCCAAACAAAAACTGAGACTAACATATAAATAATATAAATATAATACAATTATGTACTAAATCTGAACATAAAAGATACTAAAATAGAATAACGATGAATTTAAAAAATTAAAATAGTGAAAACACTATGAAGAAAAACAATATGGCCGAATTATTTATTGAAAGTTTGAAAACAAAATCATTTCTGCTATCTAAGATAAAGGGTGCGTTTGTTTCATATTTTTTCATGAAAAAATCTATTTTTTTAAACAAAAAATCATTTTGTAGGATTTGAAGGGTGTTTGTTTCAGATTTTTTAAAAATCATTTTGATAAAAAAAATTATTTTTTTGGCTAAAAATGAAAAGTTAAAAATAGTAGCTTCTCAAATTCGCTACTGCGATAGATGAGAGAGAAAGATGCCAAATTTTTTAAAAACACGGAACTTAACCACTGATAAGAGAAAATGATGTAATTACCTTTACCCTTTATGAAAAATCCAAAATTACCCTCCATCAATTTTTATTAGGTTTTCTCCATACTGCATCAGTTTCACGCACTCAATTGCTACGATTTTTCTACTTCCATGAGGCTCTCATATAGGTTTTTCATCAAGTAAATTTCCTTCTCCTTTTCAATTTTTCCACATAGTTTTTTTATTGTTTCTACGCCTTTAATTTAAATCATTTTATTTTTACATCGTTCATATATTGATACTATTTTTTTTTTGCTTTTTTATGTTTATTTATTGCTTTTTGATGAGTACTTAAGGTACATTAATCAATTTTAAAATGTGTATAAGAAATAGATCAAACTTATAAATTTTGTAGAGTATTATAAAAGTCATGTCCTTTATGGTAATTTTGTAGTTTAAAAAATCACTTTTATAAAATTGTATACAAACGGATTAAAAATCATTTTTATGATAGTAAACAAACGGAAATAAAAAAATCATTTTTAGACAAATCTCTACAAAATAATCTCTACATTTTTTAAACTAAAAATCATTTTTATTTAAGCTCAAACAAACACACCCAAAAATAACCTACAAGTAGTAAATATTTTTTTTTTGTTAAATTAAAATCCACGATAAATACATGAAAAAGAAAAAAAAACAATAACTAAGTTATTTATGAGAATAATCTTCATTGTAATAAAAGATGTATTTCCATTTTACAAGTCATCAATTTAGATATTTCACACTTCTTTATTTATTGTAGAAAACATATGATATAAAATTATCTACATATATGAAGTGCAATAATACAATAATAACTAGACGTCTAATCATGCAAGGATCAAATATAATTACAAATAAAAATTAACAATTTAATAATTTGATTTCTAAAAAAATAACAATATATATTCATAATAATTACTAACCAGTCTCGTGATCTTGTTGTCCACCAGTCAATGGAAGTGTGATATTGTGATGATTTTTCATGTAATTGTTGAATGACCAAAATATAAATTTGTGATCTTTAATCACCTCATTCACCCTTTCTTTGAAAACTCTTGCATCAATTACATTGCTCTCAAAATCATTTATGTGTTTTATAATATTGTCAAACTTTTCCATCTCATTATCTTTATACGTCCATTCTGCCATGGCCGTTAATGTTTTTTTATATGCTGTAAAAACTTTCGGCTCAAGGTCATATGGAAATGGAAGTTTGATTTTATGTTCTGTTGCCATGAACGCTTAATTGAGTAGTGAAAGCTAAGAAAGAAAACTTGTGTCGCTGAGGTTGTAAGGAATACAAGTTAACCCAATTTCTTTGTTTTTTATACAGAAGCTAACCCTATTTCTATTTGATTATTAGAAACTTAAATAAACTGAATCACAAATAACGTAAACTCAGTCTATTGGAGGAGATAAATAAGGAAATTTGGTCAAAGGGGCAAAATCCAACTCTGTCGATATACATTTAGGTTAGGTTTTGTATTCATTACTTTTAAATAAATATTAATGAGTAATTCTTTGAAAAATGATAACAACATAAATTTAAATAATGATCTAAAATAGAAACAAAATTATACTTTAAATATTTTATTGCTATTTTGGATAATTATATTAAATTTATGCTGGTATATTTTAAATAGGTTAAATAGAAACAAAAAAATTTATATATATAGTTTAATTACACATAAAGGTATTTTTCTACTCTTTCCTTTCTTTAAAAAATATCCTACATTTTTTTTTACCTTAAGTCTCAAAGTCTACATAACAAAAGAATTTTTTTTTTTCTCTCGTAAGAGATTGCATCCTATGCGACTATGTGTTAACTTATTTATTTTTTGTAATAAATGAAAAATTGTTAAATTAATAAATAAAAATAATTAAAAATTATATTATATTAATAAAATAAAGGGAAACAAATATATAAAATAATTGCAGTTGAGTAGATGTGTCAAATTTTAACAACTCCACCTATTTTGTTGCAAATAAAGTAGCACTTTCATCCTATTTTTTAACAACTCCCTTCTATTTTCCTTCCTATTTTGCAACCTAATAAAAAAACTAAAATATATTAATAAAATCAATCAAAATACATTAAATGGAAAAAAAAATACATCAAAAGGAAAAAATACACTCTTTATAACAATCGTTTAAATTGGGAGGAGTCATACAAATGACATATTATTTTGTTCATTTAATGTATTTTATTTGATTTTATTAATATAATTTAATTCTTATTATTATTCTTTATTTATTAGGCGATAAAATATGAGGGAAAATAGGGTGAAGTTGTAAATTATTTGGAAGTAAGAATGAACTCATTATTATAAAATTAAATTTATATTTTTTTTATATTTATTCCATATATTTAAATAAATTTTTAATTAATATATTAATGGTGTAAAAAAATCTTAATAAATAGATTCAATTTACTTTTATCAAAACTATAGATAAACTCTTACCTATGATTGGTTTAAATGTAGTACATTAAAAAAATTTCACACTACACTGCATATTCATAAAATATACAATATTTATTAACATTAATTATGTAAAATGAGTGTTATTCATTTGACGGAATAATAATATAGATAATTGAAATAGAGTATCTTGAGACTCTCTTTTTCATTAAGTACAAAACAAATATATTGTTGTTCTAATATTTTTTTTACTGAGTTCAAATATAAGATAAAATACTTAAATTCTTTATATAATAATTTAGATATCTCTCTGTTTTTTTTTTTTGAGCACGGGAAACAAAAAGTTTTATCATATACCCTTATATTTATTGTTCTATCCCATATTTTAATAAAAATTTAATTGTATTCTTTTTTAAAAAAAAAAATCAAACTTTATGTTTTGTGTTTCAAAAAACTTGAAAAAAGTTTTCAGAAATACAAAGTTTGAGTTTCTAGATAAATTTGTGTTGTGAAAATAGGGTGAAGTTGCAAATTATTTGCAAGTATGGAGCTCGTGCCAAGCATGGATAATGAACTCATTATTATAAAATTAATTTTATATTTCTTGTATTTATTTCATATATTTAAATAAGGTTTTAATTAATATATTAATGGTGTAAAAGAATCTTAATAAATAGATTCAATTTACTTTTATCAAAACTATAGATAAACTCTTACCCATGATTGGTTTAAATATAGTGACATTAAAAAGATTTCACATTACACTACATATTCATAAAATATACAATATTTATTAAATTTAATTATGTAAAATGAGTGTTATTCATTTGACGGAATAATAATATAGATAATTGAAATAAAGTAGGCTGAGACTCTCTTTTTTCATTGTTAAGTATAAGGAAAGTATATTGTTGTTCTAATATTTTTTCTTACCGAGTTCCAATATAAGGTTGGATACTTATTAAATCTGTGATTCTTTCTATTGGATACTTCTAAGTTTTATCCTATACCCTTATATTTATTTTTCTATCCCATATTTTAATAAAAATTCAATTTTATTATTTAAAAAAAAATCAAACTTAATGTTTTGTGTTCCGGAAAACTTGAAAAAAGTTTTTCGAAATACAAAGTTTGAATTTCCAGAAAAATTTGTTTTGTGAAAATAGGGTGAAGTTGCAAATTACTTGCAAGTACGGAGTTAGTGCCAAACACGGATAATGAACTCATTATTATAAAATTAATTTTATATTTCTTGTATTTATTCCATATATTTAAATAAGTTTTTAATTAATATATTAATGGTGTAAAAAAATCTTAATATATAGATTCAATCTACTTTTATCAAAACTATAAATAAACTCTTACCCATGTTTGGTTTAAATGTAGTGACATTAAAAATATTTCACACTACACTGCATATTTATAAAATAAACAATATTTATTAAAATTAATTATGTAAAATGAAAACTATTTATTTGACGGAATAATAATATAGATAATTGAAATAGAGTAGGTTGAGACTCTCTTTTTCATTAAGTATAAGATAAATATATTGTTGTTCTAATATTTTGTTTTTACCGAGTCCAAATATAAGGTTGAATACTTAAATTTTTTATACAATAATTTAGATATCTCTCAGTTTTTTTCTCCAAGCACGGGAAACAGAAAGTTTTATCCTATACCCTTATATTTATTTTTCCATCCCAAATTTTAATAAAAATTCAATTTTATTCTTTTTTTTTTTTAAAAAAAATCAAACTTTATGTTGTGTTTCCGAAAGCTTGAAAAAAGTTTTTCCAATACAAAGTTTCAGTTTCTAGAGAAATTTGTGTTGTGAAAAACTTGAAAAAAAATTCTGAAACACAAATTCAAATTTCAAAAACACAATTGTGTACCAAAGCTTCAAGTTTTTTAGTACAAAAATTTCGAATTTTCAAAAACACATCTATATGAAGTAGCAATGCCGATTTACAAGGAAAGGGGTTTGAATTGTAAATGTTCCTATTTAAAAATTCCTAAAAAACTTAAGGATTTAACTCAAGAATGATATTGGTTAAGAAAACAGAAAACGAAAAACGTTCTTGGTTTTTACTAGAAAACGGAGCACATTCTTGTTTAGCTTAAAATCATAAATTCAGTTTATGTTTTTAACTTAAATAATTAATCAGGCTTAATAAATAAGAAGATAAGAGAGAAAATACCACACAAGAATGTATCTTGGTTCACCCAACATAGGCTACGTCCAGTCCTCACAATTGTAAGATTTTCCACTAAGTGTTCAAAACAAAGAACCTTCTTAGTTTTACAGCACCTAGCTTAAATCAACCTTGATCTGTTACAAACTTAATTTCTTTCCACCCTAGAAAGAGATTTTATCAGGTTACCTATCAACATTGATAGGTTTTCTTACAATTTACCCAAACTATACTAAACTCTTATAGTTCGAGTTTTACAATAATGATGAGATTGTTTTGTTAGAATCTGAGATGTCTCAACTCTTGTTTGAGATTCGATTCTTTACAAAGAATTCATTACAATAATAACATAGTATTGAAATATAATCAGAACCGATTATTTCTTGAGAAAGTAAGAATTTCAAGTATGTGAATGTGACTGATTTTATGAGGCTTGTTAGCACTTGAATTTCTGCATTTTCCATGAGCATTGACCTTCCTTTTATAGGCGTTTTAGAGCAGTTAATAATGGTCAAAAGAACTGTTGGTAGTGCTCAGCCAGTTTTGACCAAAACTAATATATATGAGTAAAAATATTCCAGCCTTTTGAATACTTTTGAACTCTGTTGACTGGGCTGACTTCTTTGTTCTTGATCAGATTTCTCTTGTGTTTAATGATCCTTTATACTTCAGATATATTTATTGATGTCTTTGCCTCGATCTGGAGTTTTGATTTTGTCAAAGCAACTTGGAGAATGATGATGAATCTTCTACAGAATTTGAATGAAAATTCTGGAGATTGATAATCAATCTGGAGTTCTAGTCTTTGAAATTTCTGGAGATTGATGATCAATCTGGAAGTTCATTCTTGATCATTCTGGATGTCTTCCTGATTAATCTGGATGTCTTTGTACAATTCAAGATTGTTTAACTTTCTTGACGTCAAGCTGGAGAAGGTTCAGACTTGTTTCTACTTGCTTGATTCATGACCTTTTTTCTTTGTGATTCGAATGCTTTCTTTGATTATAATGGATCCTACTTGATCCTTGTCAAGTACTGATAACATATGTGTAAATTCTAGAGGCAAAATCTTCTTTGAACTAGTGGAGATTGATTGATCTTGACGTTGTGATGATCAATCTTGATGCTGGAGAACATTCTCCGTTTTCACAGATTTTGTCCAGAATGTTCTCCTTTCTTATCTGTTCAGTTTTTATCTGATTTCTTTGTTTTACTTGAGTCCTATCTTTGAATTAATCCACTCAAAAGCACAAGTTAAATTAACATAACATTTAGAATCATAATTAACATTCTTAATTAACCTTTGTTTATTTTTATCAAAACTTAATTTGAGAGTTTGTCTTTAACATTATATTCTAGAAAACTTGAATAGGTAGTTTGTATAAAATATAAGAGTATAAATGTTGGTTATAGGATATAATTTTTTGAAATAAATTATATTTTTAAAGATAAATTGAATGAATGAAATTATCATAAATAAATAAATTTTACTGAGTGAAAAAAAGTTAAACCCATTTGTATGAAAATTAATGTAATGAAACATAAATTTAAAAAATTAAAATTTTAAAAAAATTAAAATTTTAAAAAAATTAAAATATTTTTATTATATATATAACAATATTCATAAATTGTAATTTAATTGTAACAAATAACAATTCCAAATCTTTAAAATAATTGATTTGAAATTTATTTAAAAATTGAATTGAATTTTTTTTTTCTTATGGATTATATGTTTTATAAATATATTTGAAATTGGAATAGATTATGTAATAGATTATGTGGGTTTTTTTTATAATTAAATATAAAAGAAACTGTATAAGTGGTTTTAATATAGGGTTTTTTGTCGGAGTTTTAATATTATACGGGTTTAAAAGTCCTTTGCAGGGTTATCTTTCTGTTTGTCAGTGTTATTTTTCACAATGATTCTCTATATTTAACGGTTATATCTTGTTCTTCCTATTTTCTATGTATGTTATCCGGATTTAACTACCTTAGAATTAAAGTATTTTATTCTGCTAATGATTTTAGAAATTTAAATATGTTGTGATTAAGTTAATCCCTCAATAACTCAAATTTTATGTTGTGTTTTTAGATGCCCGAAATGTGTATTCTTAATATGTTGAAATTTGTATTCTTAATATGTTACCTATGTATATGCATGTTTCCTTTGTTATAATAGATGACTTTGAATCCATTATTGAATCATCAATTATTTAAAATAAAAATAAAAATAATGGATCCATTACTCTTGTGAGGTATTGCTATTGCAAAGAAAAACTTCAATTATTTAACTTTGTATATCTATTGGTTTGTCCCACTAAAATAAACATTCATTCGTATAAGTTTTTTTTTTGACAAAACGTCCATTCGTATACGTTATTAAACAATAATATCATAAATATTAAAGTTTGATTACTTGCTGACTGAAATCATTTTAAAGTTAGTTATATTAACTTATTTGTGAATTTCATTAATCTTTTAATTAATAACACAAAAGTTATTTATTTTCTTAAATTTATATATTGCAATAATTGTTCCTTTTTTGTTACAAAGAACATTTATTATCGAAATCTAACACTTCGTATTGGTGTTAAAAAATATTGATAATGAATCAATTATAAGTTTTTCATTTCTTAATAGTCTACACTATATATAAGGATTCATTTTATTTATAAAAAAAAAAAATCGAGATGCTAGTAGATTTAATTCCATATTTAATATTAATTATGTATATACACTATACAATATAAATGAAACGGATGTTCCATTACCACGTCACTTTATTTATATATAATATAATATTTATACATGATGAGACATCTAATTATTTATTTAATTTTTCAAACATTGAGTATTTTGAGAAAGTGATCATGGTTTCAACATCATACTGCAACAGATGAAAAATAGCTACACAATCCCTTGATGGAGAGTTATGATTTAGTAAAGGATGACCCACAATAGCATTAACAAAGCCTATGTTCTTTCTTTTGCTAAGTAATAGTTTGTTTGCAATATCAAATGGATAATAGAAAACATCAATTATTTGTAAAAAAGTTAATTATTGATTATGAATATGATTGATTGACAAATTATTTAAAAAATTAATTCTCCACTTAAAATATGTATTTAAGTGATTGAAATTATATTCCTTTATTATGTAAAATTTGTAAACTTGTATTGCCATATTTTATTCTGAAATCTAAAAATTAAATTATTTTTGTCAGGTTTTCAAGTATGCCACCTGCTTGGAGGAGGGACGGGTTCTGGCATGGAAACACTGTTGATATCAAAGATAAGGGAGGAATACCCAGACAGAATGATGCTCACTTTCTCTGTTTTCCCATCTCCAAAGGTGTCTGATACAGTTGTTGAGCCTTACAATGCCACACTATCTGTACACCAACCTGTAGAAAATGCATATGAGTGCATGGTTCTTCACAATGAAGCTTTTTATGACATTAAAACTCAGCACCCCTAGCTGTAAGTATCATCTTCTCTATTTTAATCCCTCACTTGCTCTATAAGATTTGGTAAATAAATAATAACTTTTGTTATTTATCTCCTCATGGTCTAATTGCAGTTGGGGATCTGAACCATCTGATTTCCGCAACTATGAGTGGGATTACATGTTTAGAAGAAACAAATTACAACCCCATATTAGAAGAAACATATTATAAGTTAACGAATTTTGAAGGAAAGACAATGCTTTATAGAGTATCCTTAGCAAAACTCAAATTTATCAGGGAAATTTTATCATGTGCCCCTCAAATTATACTCATACCCTCATAAATGCGATCAAATTACATATTTGTCTTCATATAAATATTAAAATTTGTCATTTTCCACCGTCATATCATCTTAGTTTTCCAGTACATAAGTGAATATCAATTTTTTCTATTTTACTGAATTTTTTTTTTCAAGTTTTCTAATACATAATTTATACTTCGGAATTTTTTTTCAAGTTTTCCAGTACAAATATATTTACCGAAAAACTTATTTTCAAGATTTCTAGTACTGGAAAACTTATTTGAAGTTTTCTGAAACTACTGAATTTTTTTCTCAACAATTTCGAAACACAACTCATTACCAGAATACTTTTTTTTAAGTATTCCGAAAATTTTTATAATTTCTATTTTTTTAATTTTTTTCAACATTTTCAACTTTCTACATAAATTTTCAACCTTTTATACTCAAACTTTTTTAAAGGTTCTTGTACACACCTTTTCAACTATACATTTTCAACCTTTGAGAATCTTTTTTAAAAGTTTCCTATATACACCTTTTCAACCATTCTTATCGGAATTTTTTTTAAAAATTTTTCAGTACAAACTTTCTATATACATTTTCAACCTTTTATGTCAGAAAACTTTTTTAAAGATTTTCGGTACATAGCTTTTAAAGTTTTCCAGTTATCCTTGTGTATCGGAAACTGAAAACTTGAATTGTTTGGTTCAGAAATCTTTGAATAGTAAGAAAAAAAATTGAATTAGTAAAATAGTAAAAAAAATTTAAAGACAAATTTAATATTTTAAAAATATTGTGAGGTATAGGTAAAATTGGGAGATACCGAGTAAAATTAACTTTAACACGGCATATCACCAAAACTTGAGTTGACATATTAGCCAAGGTCCATTAAACTCACAATCGGTGCTAACCATGACATTAAAATTTGAGGTTTGTTTAGTTACAGACATTTTTTGTCCAGACTACTTATTTTGAACTTTTTCTAGATTTATAAAAAACATTGTTAGATCTTTGTTACACAGCGAGCCTCGTTATATACAATGCAGGCTTAAAAAATAGTCTGTTTATATTTTGATTTAATCAAACTCAATTCGCGAGCCTAATATGTAGATGGACCCAAAGTCTACATTTCTATTTCTAGAAAATGATGAGTTGTTATTTTAACAAATTCATAATTTATATAATGTATCTATGTGATTTAAAATTTTCACTTCCCGAATCAACTCATTTATCAAGTTAGCTATTTCTAGTGTTTGAATATTGTAAATTTTGAGATACCAAATTTGAATTTTAATAAAAAAAAAACACTAACAACCATATTCATCCAAATGATACCATTCAAACTTTATATATTCATTAAAACTAGCATAAACCCTAACCACAGTTGTAGAGTAAACTTTTTTTTTTGTTATTGCACATTTACGGGTAATTTTAATTAGTTTCAAACATTTGTTTGACAAAACTTATTATTTGTTGTGAATAACTTCCTCTTCTTTTTTTATGAGCAAATTATGTTTTGGTGAGATAGTTTGGACTTCTTTAATTAATCTTACAAATACAATAGCATATCAACCATATGGATTAATTAAAAGGGAAATTACATTAACCATTTATGAGACTTACATCTTTGAAAAAATTTCATCTTTTTTATACTCATTAAAGAAAATCTGTATCAAATTTTTTTTACACATTTAAAATTTTTGTTTTAATTTATAGTTTATAGAAGTACAACTATTTATAGTGACACAATGACACAATGAGTGTCTCTTTAATAAATGATATATAAAAATATAAGCATATCAAAAATAAAATTAGGCATGGCAAGAATGCGGGGCGGGGACGGATTTCGCCTCCTCCACCCCCACACTCGGCTAATTGAGGAAAACCCGCACCCGCACCTGCCCCCGTTTTATAGCGGGTGTAAAATTTAGACCTCATCCCGCCCGCAACAGGGCTCGGGTTTCCCCGCCCACACCTGCACCCACTAATATATATAAAATTATAAATTTAAAAATCATATCTATTATAAGTAATATAATAAAATAATTATTATTAGACAATAATAAAATTAAAAAATATTTTCTATAGAGATAATATTATAATTTTTAATATTTAAAAAAATATTAAGTATATTCAATATGTATATAAAATTTAAAAATTATAATAATATTACTTGTGGGGCGGGTTCGGGTGCGGGTTGATATCACCACCCAAACTCGTCCCCGAATTTTAATTTCGAGAAAAATCCACACCGCATCCAATTAAAGCGGGTATTTTCCGCCTAAATCGAGCGGATTCGCGTGGGTACCCGCGGGTGCAGATTTTGTTGTCATCCCTAAATAAAATACTATATCTATGTGTTCAAGTGAAAGTCAGTGTATTTTGAAACTAGAAATTAATTAAAAGATTAATGTTATAATAACTCTAATAATTTGGGGAGATCAATTAATGCTTTTACGGGCCATCTATGACCATAAACGTATCTGGGAAATAAGTGAACCAATTATTTCAAAAAAAAAAACAGCAATAATTCTCCTTAAATAAATATGTCTAAATAGTTGATCAATTGATTAAAACAAAAAAAAAACAAAAATAGTTGAGTGATCTTGAGAACCAAATCAAACGAAAATCTGTGCAGAAGTAGAAATCTTGAGAACCCAATCAAACCGAACATCAACAAAAGAATTGAATATGTTTTCATTACTAGAAATTGAAAAAATGCAGTGTATTTAATCAAATAATATATACATACGAACTTCTTACAAGTTCTCTAGAAATTTGTTTCCACAATCTCCCTTTGTAGATAACCGCATACTCTAATTTATAATAGAATAGTGTATTATCGGTTTCCTCTTTTTTTTTTTT
>JBBPBQ010000001.1:64592159-64640150 GCA_037974755.1 Cicer yamashitae
TTTTTTTTTTTTTTTTTTTTTATATCAATTTGTATAACTGAATGTTTTACCATTGCAAATTTAAATTTTGTTTGCTACAGTTGTTTTCTTCTTTGCAGTATAAACCATTTCATCCCTAATAATGTAAATAATATCAATCAATCACAATCATTAGATTATTAAAAATATTTAATTTTTATTATAATTATATATAAAGTATTATTCTTGAGTCATTCTAATTTATTAAAGTAAAAAATTTATATGTATAATGCATGACAATTAACTTCATCTTCTATAATTAACTTCATTTTCTTAATAAAAATTCAATTTTATTCTTTTTCAAAAAAAAAATCAAACTTTATGTTTTGTGTTCCGAAAAATTTAAAAAAAGTTTTTCGAAATACAAAGTTTGAGTTTTCTAGATAAATTTGTGTTGTGAAAAACTTGAAAAGAAAATTCTGAAACACAAATTCAAATTTCAAAAACACAATTGTGTACCAAAGTTTTCAAGTTTTTTAATACAAAAATTTTGAATTTTCAAAAACACATTTATATTCTAGAAAACTTGAAAAGGTATTTTGTATAAAATATGAGAGTATAAATGTTGGTTATAGGATATAATTTTTGGAAACAAATTATATATTTTAAAATAAATTGAATGAATGAAAATATCAAAAATAAATAAACTTTACTGAGTGAAAAAAAGTTGAACCCATTTGTATGAAAATTAATGAAATGAAACACAAATTTAAAAAAATTAAAATTTAAAACTTAAAATATTTATAAATTGTAATTTAATTGTAACAAATAACAATTCCAAATCTTTAAAATAATTGATTTGAAGTTTATTTAAAAATTGAATTGATTTTTTTTTTCTTATGAAATATATGTTTTATAAATATATTTGACATTGGAATAGATTATTTGTCTCGTGTAATATAGTTTATGTTCATCATTTGTCTCATATATGCTAATTATTTTTTAAAAAAAATTATGTAAAAAATTTAGACGATAGGTACGGTGTCTTAGTCAAAGGTAAGAAAAATCTTAGATCTCATTGATCACTTACAAATATATTTTTATTTTTTTCACTTCAATGACACTAGTAGAAATTAAACTCGCAACACATCGAATTTAATCCCTATTTTTTTACAACTAAACAAAACCGTTGGAGTTTTAAATTTTGTATCAATGAAAATTTGTTATCGGTAAAATAGTTTAATTTCATAAAGTATAACTTATCTATATTGATAAATATTTTGAAGTTTTTACTGAAGACAAATTTTACACCTATAAGATTGTTATAAAAAATAAAAAATGTTATAATTACTATGGGGCGCCAGTGATATAAAAAAATAAAATCTTTTAAATATTTAAAAAATAGAGATTTTTAAGTCTAACTAATTTTTACTACAATATTAAACAATATAATAATAATTATTAAATGGATTCACGTGATTGATTAAATTTATATAAAATAATCAACAGCAAAATTAGTGAATCAAATTTATATTATAAAGTCTAATAATATTAATTAAATAAAATAATATATTTGAGGTAAAAAATGTGAGGACGGATGTGTTACTTGCAGCCCCTTACACCGGCCCTGCCCCTCTGGAGCGTCGTTCCTATTAATTTCATAGCCTTCGTTGAGGATTGTCATAGATGTCGTGTTGTGGGGAGAGATTAAAGGTGAGGGTGTAGGAAAGATCATATACATGTGATCTACTATAAGATATGTGAAACCTCTTTATCCAATGTTACATAAAACTTCTCTTTTTTACTAACAATGTTAGATAAAACTTGTCTCCTATACAATATCTATTTCACTTGTGCACTAAAGTAATTTGTGGTAAGTATTGAGTTTAAATAACTAAATTAAAACTAGCTATTCTCTCAAATAAAACTAAAAGCAATTAAACAATTATTTTATTGTATTATTTATATAAAAAGTCTAAATATTACTTTGCTCCCTTGTTATAATACATGTTACTTTATTCGTCATACAATAAATGATCTATTTGAATATTTTACATATTAAGAAAATTATATAAATAAAAGATAAATAATATTTTTATTATATAGATGATGTTATTTGTTTTTTCGTGTTGGTGAGTGTTTCTTTGATTTTCTATCTTGTTACGGTGTTCGTTTAATTCAGATTGACAAATCAACTTCGATCAATTACTCATTCAACTAATGACTTAGATTCTTAACGCTGCACATTTGGAAAATAAGTATTTTGATCACTTTGATTTTGTTACATTATTATTTGTAGATATTTTATCGTTTTATACTATTAATTTAAAGAATTTGTTTGTAAATGTATTTTCTTTTTTATTTTTAGCGAAATTAACTTTGTATTTGATGTAATAACTCAATTTGAATGATTGAATGTTTTGTTTTGTAAAAGTATACTTTTTTGATTAAATTAGAGGCATATTTTAAAAGTAATTAATGTATTTAATAACTGATTTTTTTATGAGACTTTAAGAACAGATTTATTACTAATATTATTTTTCTTTTTCAGAGGAGATTATTAAAAAAAATAAAATAGATTATGGCGCCTCATTTATTCATTAAGATTGTTTGATGCATTAAAAAAACTTAATGCGGCCATTACGTGTATTTCTTTGCATCTACGCTACGTTGTATTAGCTGGGTAAATATTTAATAGTTTAGATTTTCTTTTTAATAGGTTAGTTTAGATGATTTGATTTGATTTGATTTGTGTGTAATTACGTTTTAAGATTTGAATAATTACATGATATCCGAATATGAAATCTAGAATCTAATAAATACATGAAATATTATCCAAAAATAAAAAACAGATTTGATCAAAATCAAGTAGTTGAACGAACAATTCATATTTATTATTATTGCATTAAAATATGGCATTAAATATCTTAAAAAATAGTATGGCATTAAATTAAACATTAATTAATGAAAATTGTGTGTAGACAAGAAGGAGTATCGTATCAGAAAAAAGCATGATGAAAGTTAGAAAAAGAAAAGGAAACAAAAAAAAAGGAAATATCGTTGAAGAGAGAGAGAGAGAGGCTATTGGAGGAAAACGCGGGTGAGTATGTGACTTTGTTTGTTGTGTTGTGTGTCCAAGATAATAGTAATAGTAAATTAATAATTAATATTAATATCCAATCGATTGAGAAAAAAAGATCCAAATATCCTCACCTTCGTTCCTTCTTTGATGGTCTTTTGGTCAGGACGACCTAAAGAATCATCGCTGACAAAACCTATGCATACCCCCTAAACAGATCAAACATCATCATGCCCAACAATTCAACAACGACCTCTTTAATCCTTCACTTAGCTTCACTCATCACCACCATTATTCATTCACCCTGAGCTTACCTCAATAATTTAATCATTCCTTCAACGATAAGGTTTTCTTTTTCCACTTCTACATTCCCAAATTTCACTCTCTTTTCTTTCCTTTATTATTCTAATCCTTACTTTCTTCTATTTGCTACATAACATAACAGATCTCTACCCCGCTTTCCCAATTATCAATTTATTTCATTCTAATTTCGATTTGGATCTAGTTAGGTTCTTACTCTCTTGGACTAATATCCTATACTACTTACTTTTCTAATCTTTTATTTTATTTTTATTTTCAAATCTCTAAATCTCATCCTTACGTGTTTGTTTTAACAATCTCTATTTTCTCTTAACCTTTCTATTTTTAATTGAATTTCAATTATTCCATTCAAACCCTAAGCTTCTAAACTTACTACAATTTTTTTACCCTGTCTCAACTGCATATATATGGTTGCTCTCTAGGTTAATAAAGGTTTCTAGTCTCATTGAATTGTATTCTATTAATTGAATTAATTGAGTGATTAATTGATGTTATTGTACTCTTAAGGGGGTGGTAGTATATGACACGACATTTAATGTAATAATGATGATAGTAACCATACTGATTCTTTTCACTCTCCACTGATTATTTTGTTGCTGTTGATTTGCAGGGAATGGCGACTCCGGTTGAACCACCAAATGGGATTAGAAACGAAGGAAAGCATTATTATTCCATGTGGCAAACCCTGTTTGAGATTGATACCAAATATGTGCCGATCAAACCTATTGGTCGAGGAGCATATGGAATTGTGTGTTCTTCTGTCAATAGGGAAACCAATGAGAAAGTTGCAATCAAGAAGATACAAAATGCTTTTGAGAATCGTATTGATGCACTTAGAACTTTGCGCGAACTAAAACTTCTTCGACACCTTCACCATGAGAATGTGATTGCCTTGAAAGACATCATGATGCCCGTTCATAGGAATAGTTTCAAGGATGTTTATCTGGTTTATGAACTCATGGACACAGATTTGCATCAGATTATTAAGTCTTCCCAATCTTTGTCTAATGATCACTGCCAATATTTCCTCTTTCAGGTATGAGTTATTGTTAGGGTAACCAAGTATTCTTGACTTCTAATATGTCATTTTTCCTGTCATGAACATTTGGTGTACATAGTTTTGTTATCTGTGTATGCAATGCATGTTTATTATTCTGGAGTTAACACTATAGTTTGTGACAATCTTGCAGAAGGCCTTTGTCTAAATCCTTGTCTATATGGCAAGATCTAATATGATTAGTTGTATTTTTGTTGCGTATTGCACTTTACCCTACTGCTCATGCTTTTTAAATCACACCCTTTCTGAACCTGTAGCCCTTGCCAAGAAAACATGCCTTTTTACATCAAACATGTGTATTTGGGCGTTGTGGAAGGCAATAAATAAAATTGTAGTTCAAAATCAGGTTTGGGAGCTGGAAAGGGTGGTAGAAGGGGTAAAGTTATCTTCATGGAATTGGCTGAATGTGAAAAAAGAGGTTTTGACTATTTTGTGTCATAGTGGTGTTAGAACCCTCTTGGACTGGTACTGTAGTGGGTAGTTGATGGAGGTCCATATTTACTTGTGTCACATTCCTTGAGGTATGATTCTATGTGGTGGATGGGAGGTTTGGAGGATAAGGATTTGTGGTTTTCATTTATGATAATAACTGAGCTGTTTTTTTGATGCTGCAGTGGCGGGTTTAGGGCATCTTACTGATCTTTTTTTATTAGTGCTCAGGTTATGCATATTGTAATTAAGTTTGCTTGGGGTTGTGGTCATTTTCAATGTTCATATTGTTAGGAGATGGTGTATTTGGCCGCAGCACTTTGGGTCATAATTTAAGAATTAGAAGTTGGTGCTGTGTGTTCTTAGAAGAACATTGGTACAGTCAAATTTTATGGTTTGTATTGTGTGATCTAGTTATCTAACATCACTTGTGCCATGGCTTCTGTTTTTTATTAATATATTATGCTTTTGCCTTTGCAAAAAAATAAAATAAACATTTGTGTTGCTTAAATGATTATTGGATTTACTAATAGAAAGTTCTTGGTTGCAGTTGCTTCGGGGCTTGAAATATCTTCATTCAGCTAATATCCTTCATCGTGACCTGAAACCTGGGAATCTTCTAATCAATGCGAATTGTGACCTAAAAATATGCGATTTTGGGTTAGCGCGCACTAACTGCAGCAAGAATCAGTTCATGACGGAGTATGTTGTCACTCGGTGGTATAGAGCACCAGAACTCCTACTTTGCTGTGACAACTATGGGACATCTATTGATGTATGGTCAGTGGGATGCATCTTCGCAGAGCTTCTTGGACGAAAACCTATTTTCCCTGGTTCAGAGTGTCTCAACCAATTAAAACTTATTATCAATATCCTTGGTAGTCAAAGGGAGGAGGATATTCAATTTATTGATAATCCAAAGGCAAAGAGGTACATCAAATCACTTCCATATTCACCTGGAACCCCCTTTTCCAGACTTTACCCCAATGCACATCCATTGGCAATTGATCTACTGGCAAAGATGCTTGTTTTTGATCCCACAAAGAGGATTAGTGTCACGGAAGCGCTTCAACACCCTTTCATGGCCTCTCTCTATGATCCTAACTGTGACCCTCCAGCCATTATTCCAATTGATCTTGACATTGATGAGGATCTAGGGGAAGAGATGATAAGGGAGTTGATGTGGAACGAAATGCTTCATTACCATCCTGATTCTGCTATGGAAAGTGCAGAGATGTGCTCTTGATATTATTTTCTTCAGGGTTATTTTTTATGTTCCCTTTTGTTGGTCCCAACAGTGTCTAATATAATAGCTTGCTTTAAAAAACTAGGAGGGCTCTGCTCTTTCATAAGTGAGCTCGATATATATATTCTGTTTCCTCTTTGTTGAGAACAGAGAAAGCAGCTAAAATATGGTCATCTCGAAAAAACCATGAAACGCTGTTTTGCTGATGATGCGTGATAGTAGTTTTTAACCGCCTTGTTGAGACATTGATATTGTCTTGAACTCTCTTTTGTAATTGCCTCGTTTGAGTTGTATATAATGTGTCTTTCATAAACCATTCTGTAAATTAAGTCTAATGTTTATCAGTACTGTATCGCCATTTGAAGTTCAAACACCTTTATTTTCTCTAAGCTGATCATAGTATTTGTGCTTCATTCACCTGTGCATGATGTGGTGGCTCACAAAACATGCATAGTGATTGGTCGATTTTCTCTCTGCATCTGTGTTTGCATGCCCTCTTTCTCTCTGAACCCACCTGCTTTTCATAAATATGCTTACAAATGGTACTTGATTTTTGGGTCTGAAATTTTTCACTTCTTTAATGGACCATTTTGCTCTTTTATATCACCAGCCACTGAAAACTAAGACTACTATAAGGCTACTCTTTGTTGCCTTGTAATCAACCTTTCACGAGTCTTTCACTGATTCACATTCCTCTCATCTTTGACACTATTCCCTCCGATCCCAAATAATTGTCACATTTATAAAAATATTGGTCTCAAAATAATTGTCACTTTTGATTTTCAATGTAACTTTAATTACTTTCTTCTAATTATATCCTCAAATTAATATTGTGTGCATCACTTGCAAGTTATTATTTTACATTTTGCGTTTATGATAATTAAAATAAACCAATAGATGATATGGTAGTTTAGTAAATCATTGTTTCTTTCATTCTTTTTTATCTTCTTTTTTTCTTCTTCTTAATATGTGTGAAATAGTCAATTACGTCGATTATTTTGAGACAGGGTAGTATTTATTTGTTGTTCATCATTTACCGGTTGTTAGGAGCCGAGAAAAGGTGAAAAAGCATTTAGTGAAACTCCTTAGAGAAAATAAGCAAAATAATGTTTTTTTAAGATTATGTTTGACAAAAACTGTGGATAGCAGATAAACTAGTTTATAGCGGATGCACTTATAGTAGATATCAGATAAATTAGTTGATAGATGGTAGTTGATTTAATTTGAAGAGTTTTATAAAATTAGTGGTTGAATATAAAAGTATAAAATAACATAAAAATTATATTTGTAATTAATATTTAAACTTTTTCAATTTAGATAATGAGAATAGAAATGGAAGAAAAATTAAAATATTATAAAATATAAGGTCAAACGCTATTTCAAGTAGCTTATAAAAAAACGCTATAAGATAGTGATAAAAACTATTACCAATTATGCTATTAGCTTAAACACTATAAATTATTTGCTATAATCTTAATTTTTTTCCTTTAACAAACATACCCTTAAATTTGAGCTAATATAAATTTAAACTAATTATATAGTACGTGCCTCGTACGAAGATTCTCATACATAATAAATGAAAAGAAGTTTGAATCTAAATAAGATTAAAAAAATAATTATTTTAAAAATTTGAATGATTTCCTCCTATGTATATATATTTTTAATTAAAAAAGTCTCTATTTTTTTTTGTTGATAAAAAATACCCTACTTTATTTCTTTGTTTGTATAAATTCTAAAAAGGATTGGGTTATTTTTTTGGCAAAAAGAGAGATGTATGATTATTTCTTTGGGTATATAGCCTATATATGAAGTATAGATGATCTTGTTTAATCTTATTTTATTTCTTCTAAAAGTAACCTCGCCCAATATTTTTATATATGGTTTACACAAACGATCTCTAAAAGTAATATTCAAGATATCCATCCAAAATAAATATTTTGTATCATTTTCATAAAAAAAAAAAGTAATATCTTGCACCAGTAAAATCAAACTCCATTTTGATAAAAACTCTAAACAAAATGAGTAAAAAAATAGCTCATTTTTTCACTCCACTAACACTTTAAATATATACTTTAAAAAACGTTTTTATTTTTCTTTTAAAAATATTTATGAATAAAAGTGGATGTTCTTACATTTTCATGTTTGTTCATTTTTACTGGATCATAATTTTTGATAGTATAAAATATATTAGTGAATTCTATTTTCTTGTAGTGTATTAAGAAATGGATGGAGAAAATCGGAGAACATCTTCCATAAACAAAAGTGTGCTAGTGTAAAGAGCCCAATTGAATATGCCGCCAGAGTAGTTTCGGACTAGTTTCTCCCCGGGCCATAAGCCCATCACCCAAATCACAATCATTCATAAAAAAAAAAAAAAGTAAAACATATTCGCAAACCTAGGAGGAGATTCCAATGCTTTATGCTTTTGCCACCATTTTCACTGTCGAATTTTCTGTTGTGTCTGTCACCGTCAATCTCTTCTATAAATTTAATCCAAATTACCTATCAAACTTCCCCTCCTCCTTTCTCCCTTTTTCCCCTTCACCTTCAACCTTAAATTTTCTATTTCCCTCTCGATCGACTCAATAATCTTCGGTGAGTTGGGTTAATTTTCGATTTTTATCTAAAATCCCCTTTGTTTACAAACCCTAAACCCTAAATATTAATTAATTTATTTGCAGGAATCTTGATGCTGCTGATTGATTCGATTATCTTCATGTTAAGTTTTTAACATTCATGTCTACGATTCTCAGTGAATTTCTTCTTTCTGGATTCATCATAAATTCTTCTTTCAGACGCAGGACTCACTTAGTTCAATCTTTCTCTCTTGTTTTTCTCTACTGGTTCTACGTTTTCTCAATAATTTTCACTTTTAATTCACAATTTATTATTATCATGTAACGAATTAGTAGTATTAATTAATTATTTGGGGTAGTGTTTGTGCTTCTAGGTCCTGCGTTTTAATCAGAATTTTCGATTTTTTTTTTAATCATTTTGTTGCAAAATCTGATGGATGAAAGAAAAAACAAGAGAAAGCAATCGAATCGAGAATCAGCAAAAAGATCAAGGATGCGAAAACAGCAACACGTAGATGAATTGACAAACCAGGTTTCTCAGCTGAGAAAAGACAACAATGAAATTGTCAAGAGCATAAATATCACAACACAACACTATTTGAATGTTGAGACAGAGAATTCAATTTTGAGAGCTCAAATGAATGAACTTAGTCAAAGGCTTCAATCACTTAATAATATTATTGGACTCATCAACACAAACACAACAAGCACCAATACTGGGTCATCTTCTTATATGAGGGATTGTTATGAAACAACAAGTGCACAAAATATCATGAATATGGTTTATCGTAGCCAACCTATTACGACTTCTGCGGATATTTTTCAGTGGTGAATGATAAGAAAATTAAATTAAATAAAAAGGGTCAATTATTATTCCATGGTGGGATGAATGAATGGAAGAGTAGGGAATAATATTAGTACTGTGTTTAGGGGGAAGGCAATACTTGGTAATGAGTAATAACGGGTGATTTACATTACTCAATGAAAATGACTTAGTGGTTGGTACTATGTCACTACTCACTACCACTACTTTGTCCATTACCATTAGGGGTTGGGTTTCTTTTATTTTATTCTTGTTCTCGGTAAAGAAAAAAAGGGGAGATTTTGGTGACTGTAATCTATACTTGTGTATGTTGTTATTATTCCGTCCTATGGTATGTTTGCTTAGTGTAAAAATATCGTATCTTTTTTGGTGTTTCACATTATATCTACTCTTGAATTTATATTAATATAATTTATATCCAACAATTGAAATTGTGTATGAGTGTGTTTATTTAACGCAATAACTAAAGAAAACGAAATGCAAGAACTAAAAATAATATTAAACAATATGTAATCCACTATCTTCGGAAGTCAACATCTTCAAGGGGTTCATGTTATTAGCATCAAACTTTTTCAACCAATAAGAACATTCACTAGCTTCTCTCAAGATGTGATTAAAAGAGACTAATCAAGGAAGAGAAGAGAGCTTCCTAATGTTTGAAAGAATATATAGTCGCATGAGGATAGAAATCAATATGATGAACATCTATGATCAAATCCAAAGTAGCCTTTGAATCAGATTCCAAAATGATAGACATATAGCCAAGATCCCAAGCCAATTTGATGCTCGACCACCAGAATTAGAAAAATCATGAATCTAAGTTTCATTGTCGTCTCTCAAAAGGCCCCCAGAACACGCTCTACTTAGTTTAACAAAAAAAGAACCATCCATATTAACCTTAATAAAACCTTCAGATGGGATGATGAAAAAAAAAAAAATTGGTACTTGTGTTTGTGGTTTGTTTGATTATAAAATAGGCCCCTCGTCGATTTTTTTATACAAAAAAATTGGATTTTAATTTTGTTAGTTATTTGTAATAGTCTTTAATATTATATTTTAAATAGTATATTGTTAGGTCCTTAAATTTAGATATATTTAATTAAAAATTATGCAAAAGCTCATAGAGCTAATATCAAAATTTTTAGCCCAATTATCTATCGATCAATTTGAGATTTAATCATAATTATTTTTAATTTAGTGACTTATTTAAAAATTCTGAACAATTTAGAGATCTCTAAAATAATTAAGTATTGTTTTATTTATAAACAAAAACAAAAGAGAAAATCTTTCAGATTAAGTGTTGTGATAAAATCAACCATTACAGTGTTTTCAAAAATAGTGAAATTTGTCCATAAAGTTTAGTTTAATTGGAGATTTTTTATTTGTTAGACTGAAAATTATATCATAAATTTGAAACTAAGACTTCACAATTGTTGTGTGAGTTTGAATTGTGTTTATCACTTTCTCTATCAATAAAACAATGATTTAAAGGTTTTGTACCAACAATTCAACTACTTTATATTAGACTCATAGTAGAACTGGTGAGCGAAGAATCTGGAGGAGTGAATTGTCCATGAGAAGAGAATTTGACCCCCCCCCCACACCTCTACAATTTGACCCCAATCCCTACAATTTTAAACTTCAATTGCACCTTTGTCATTTTGACATATTTAGATAAATAAAAAATAAAAAATTGTGTTCAACCCTCACAAACTACCAATTTCACCTCTTTATGAGCTTCCATCCTCATTACTCTATTCGTCTCATAATGACCGAATCAATTGATCATTTCATACATATTTAAAAAATGTATAAATAAAATAGGAAAAATACTACTTTTACAAAATATTCTTGTTAAATATCAATGCATTGTTGATATCATAAAGGCTTAGTGAAAGATATTTCATTGAAAGTGATGAATATAATATTAATTAAATGATACAATTGTAAAAAAGTGCATTGAAAAATATAAGAATGATTCTTTTTTTTTTTGGTCTGGATTGGGTATTATTCCTCGAGTCATGTAGGAGAACAATGAACGGTAAAACTCTCTCTCAAGAAATTTAACACGGCTACATTATCAAGACTTAATTTAAACCAAGACATTTGATTAAGTTGGAAGAGACTTTTACCATCTCATCCAATTACTACCGGATAAAGGGTGATTTATTTTAAAATAAAATATTATTACAAATGGATCACACATTACAAGATGAAAAGAGAATAATAATTATAGGCTAAATTTCATCTGTGGTCCCTTAACTTAATTTCAGTTAATGTTTTAGTCCTTTATCTTTTTTTTTCTTCCCGATTTGGTCCTTTATTCTTTATTTGATGTTGTTAGAGATGAAAATATGAGTTTATTTAAAGATTTAAGTTATGAATTTGATGAAATTTGCATTATATTGAGGATGAAAATTAATTTTATGGGTTTTGTTTGAAATTTTTGATGAATTTTTGCACAAAAAAATGATAACATTGTTGACATTTTAAAATCAAATTGTCACTTAAAATTAAAATAAAGGACCAAATCGGAAAAAAAAAATAGATAAAGGACTAAAGCGTTAACTGAAATTAAGTTAAGAGACCACATATGCAATTTAGCCATAATTATATATATTTTTCTTTTGGCACAATTACTTCTGCGGTCCCTTAACTTAATTTCAGATAACACTTCAGTCTTTTATTTTATTTTTTCGATTTGGTCCTTTATTTAATTTTATTACAAAAAATCAAAAATATAAAGAATGAAAATATGAGTCTATTTGAAGATTTGAGTTATAAATTTGATGAAATTTGCATTATATTGAAGATGATAATTAATTGTATGAGTTTTGTTTAAAAAATTTAATAAATTTTTGTAAAAAAAAATAACATTATTAATATTTTAAAATATAAAAGATTAAATTATTTACTCGAAATTAAATAAAAGACTAAATTAAAAAAAATAAAAATAAAGGACCGGTGCAATTATGCCTTTTTCTTTTCAACTGAATCACAACAATAATGATCCTATTAAATATGGAATGATGTCACTGGACCACCCTCGGAGGACTAGCCCGTTGAGATCAAATCATGGGTAGCATGCACAATGTGTTGGACAAGCATACCCCCACAATTCAAGCCTACCCCCACATTTTGCACAATGTCCACAATAAAAAAAGTTTTTAGAAAATAACATTAGAGGAATTTGTTTAAACAGAAATACAGATTTCTGTCATCAGTCAATTGCATTATTTTATTAATCACTAAAATATATACTATTAATTATTTATTTAACATATATTTTATTAATCATTGATCAACTAAAATATATGTTATTAATTATTTTAAAGTACTTTATTAACAATTAAAATAAAGAATTTTAAAGTAGTTAATGATATATATTAATAAAATATCAAATTTTTAATTATATTTAATTCAAGTGGAAGTATATTTTAACAGTAAATGAAATATTCTAAGTGATTAATGACAAAAATTTCTTTCCTCAAAAAAATATAACAAAGTTTTATACATATATCACAAAAAATATATCTTCATTATTGTAATTTAATTTTAAGAAAAAAAAAAAGCAATTTTTTTTGAAAAATATGTTACTCAACATATAAATAAAATTTGTATTTGATGTCCAAATATCATTTTAATAATTTAATTGTTATTTTGACTAAAGAATGAAATCATATACTTTTGTGACGTCACTAATTAAATCATCTACATTTTGTTTTATTTTATTTTTGACAAGAAATGACCTTCATTTTTTGACAGTGACAATTAAATTAGATTATCTTACTTTAAGCTAAGATGAGAATAATTCGATAGATATCGAATCGGAACTTGATATTAATTTAGCAGCATTCCCCCATACCATTCCATATTCCCACCTGACAAGTGTAACCTAACTCCGTTATAACGGTTTCAGCAAAAGTCATAACACTAGACGGCTTTATTATTACATAAAACAACTTTCGCTGCGCATAATCAGCGACGACACGAAGAAGAAGAATACACAGACAAACCCCAAAATGAACACTTTCAAATAATTTCCTCTCTCAAACAAACTTTTCCATTTGATTTTTAATTGAACTGGTAATAACTCTTCTGCTCCTTGATTCTACTTTTGCTAATTCGTCTCATACTTATTATTATTCTCTTTCTATTTTTAGATTTTATCTTTAATAATGAATGAACTCGTCTTGAATGTTTCAAAACCCTAACTTCCTCTTTTTTTCATTTTTTCTTTTAAATAATTGTTATTCTAACTTTAATGTCAACAATACTGCCTCATTTTGTGCATTACTGGATGATTTGTCTTCTCTGTGTTATGGAAGAGTAATTTTTGTAAGCCTTTCGATTTTTTAAATTAATTTTTTTTTTGGATGGTTTTATGATTAATTATGAAAACTGAAATTTTTACCTTTTTGAGTGTTTGATGGAGTTTTACTTTAGTATTTGGTCTAGAGCACATTTCTGTGCTGTGCTTTCAACTGGGTGAGTGTAAACATTCAATTCAAGTACCTTGGCTACAAATTTAGGGTTTGAAAGGGGCATTTGATGTTTACAGTACTTTCTAATTGTCATGTTACTCATGCAATTGAGGTGCTTTTTAACAATTGTGTACTATGACGTCTTGTTCAATGCTAACTAATTAATTTGGTTGGATTTAAATGATAGTGTTGACCCCGTGCACATACATATGGTTATGTCTTGTCAGCTCAGTGGTAAGAGCTGAACCATGACTATATAACCTCAAGAGTTCAAATCCCCTTGGGGACAGGTGTAAAATGATCATTATTGTCACTTTAATTAATGATAATTCCCCCTTCCCCAATTTCTTTTTTAAAAGACAAAAGAGTTTGTTCCTTCATTGTATTCTAGATTGTTTTTACACATACCAGTAATATGAATTTAATTAACTTTCCTTGTTGTTTATTCGTTAGAAGGAGGTTGGATTTAGTTGTCTCATTGGAAAATTGAGGTGGGTTTTGAATTTTATACTGTATTTTTGCTGGTATATAACTTGATGTGTTTTCTTTATCTAAGTTTTAGTTACTTATAGTCTTATACAGCAGTTCTAGTTATGAGTATTTGTATGTGTAAATTAGATTGACTGCTGTTTATGTCAGCAGTTATCATGGGATCAGTTTGTTGTGTTGCTGCGAAAGATCAAACTATTCCCAATAGAACTGGAGGTGAAAATTTACACAGAAATGTTGTATGTTCACCATCGTTGAGTTTTCAATGGGATAGGTGGGGCCGTGTCGCTGGTGAAATTGACGATCTTTCGTTTCGCACGTCTCGTAGAGTCAGCAGAAGTGTCAGCATGGAGTTAAAGGGGTCATTAAGTTCTGAAAGAGGCAATTTATCTGATGTGGGAAGCACCCTCGAGAACTCTGCAACACCTGTGTCTCAGAAGTCCCCTATTCATGAGCAATTGGGTGCAACTCAGATGACTCTATCTTCAGGTAAATGTTAACTCAATTATTCTTTTGTTGAATGTACTGAAACATTAGCATTAGAAAGAGATGTTTAAAGTACCCCATTGTTTGAAAGTAGATATTAATATTTTATTGCTAGAGATTTTTTTGGCAATTATCTTTGGAGATTACTGAGCTCACTTACTCAAGCTTCACTTGTGTCTTTCCAACTGAAGGAGTGGGGGAATGTTTGGTTAAGCTCTGGTTAGAACCAACTTTGAGCTTTTTTTTTTCCTGCTGTACTTGTCACTGTACTCGTTAATACGAATACATAGTAGTGTCTAGAGATTATTCTGGTCTGTTAGACTTGTTACAGTAACTTCACCCTCTATATGACAAAAGGGTGAAGTAAGGATTAGTCTAAGAGTGTCTTGAACATCATTTTCAATGATGGGACTGTCGACTGAAAAAAACCAATATACGGGCTTAGAGCTCCTCGTTTATCAATCAATGCTCTTTCTAGGTTTGGTTTCTTTTAAAAAAAATGAAAAACATGATTTTCCAATCTTAGCTCATGACTTGAATGGTCACATATGTTGTTTCCTGATATCAAAAGACGATGCTCTCTTCTATTCATCATGTTTCCTAGTTCACTGTTTTTTTCCATTCAGACATTGATTTATCTTCTTCCTCTTTTTGCTTGTTGCAGATCTATCCATGTCAAGTAATTGTTCCACAGCGGTGAGTTTTGATTCTTTTGAACTGCTGAAATTGATTAGAATAGTTGCCCAATATCTGAATTACAAGTCTTTTACCTGTGTAGCTCTAACCCAACTCTTATCTATATTTATCTTTAGGTGAAGAATCTGACAGAATCACCAGAGATTGCAGAATCCTCAATACCAAATCTTTCTTTTTCAATACCTTCTTCTTTCTCAACACCTATAACTCGTAATCTTAATTATCACAATCTTCCTAGCTCAACACCGTCTAGATGGGCTCATCGATCTCCAGGACACCCACTGTTGAGACAAATTTCTGATAGTCGAATCCTGGGTCTGAAATCGCCCGATAACTCAATTTCAGAGGGAAGACCATCGTTTGTACTGTCCACTTGCAGTAATGACATGATAACTGGATCCCAATGTGGGTCATCTGATGGCTGGTCTATGCGCACCTTTTCTGAACTGGTGGCATCATCTCAAAAGGAGCGATGGTCATTTGATAGCGAGCATTTAGGTTCAGGTCGCCACAAGATAAGTGGAAGTAGTAGTAGGTTCTCGTGTTCTCCCACCATGGATTTACAATCTTGTGGGGCCTGCTCCAAGCTCTTGACCGAGAGAACTGCATGGAGCAACCAGAAATTTGTTTCCAACAGCGACCTCTCAGTTGTTGCTGTACTTGTCTGCGGTCACGCATATCATGCGGAATGCTTGGAGACCATGACAACAGAGGCAGATAGTTATGATCCAGCTTGTCCAATTTGCATGGTTGGAGAGAAGCACTTGTCAATGTTGTCCAGAAAAAGTCTCAGAGCCGCCGAATCAAAAATGAAGGCCAAGAACTACAAGATATCCCGAAATCGTGTAGTTGATAGCAACTTAGATGATGGATTAGATGTTTTTGATCGCCAAAAAAATGTAGTTTCAAAATTGGAGCCTAGCTCCAGTTCTAGGAGTTCATACAGAAAACCCTTCTTGAGGCGGCATTTTTCACTGGGATCCAAGTGGAATCAATCCCTGTCTGAGAATGATTCTGCCAGGAAGAAAGGTTTTTGGGCGAGGTATCGGAAAGATTGAGCTTCCTTAGTCATAGCTGTTAGTTGCAGAAGCTCTCTAATTATACTTGTAGCACTAGCAAGTTAGGATTTAATATTTGTACGCTGACTAGCTTTACTAATAATTCTAGATTTATTTTCATTTTATTTTTACTTTCCACAAGAAATTTGCTTCGTGTTATGTTGATGTGGCTCATTAAGATTACATGAATGCAAAATATGAGCTACCCACCAACGAACGCATGGAAGAAAAGGAAACAAATACGCCTGTATATTATGTTAAAATGTTTCACTTGTGTTGTTACCTGTTACTACATTGAATCATGCTGCTTCAAACTATCTGCCAGAGATTCTACATATTTGGAATACCGTGGGAATTATGTTATGTATCCTTATTCTAGATATATTATATAGACTAGATAAAGATAGAAAGTGAAAAAATAAATCCTATAATTCAACGGTGAGTAATTGAGTATATAACGCAAAGTATCACTTTTTAATTGAATTTTACTTAAAATGTTGAATTGAACTAAACATAGTATCGAGTCTTTGGAAGGAACTAAAATAAGGATTAAAGATGATAATGTTGTAAGTTGTGATACATTCTTTAGTGAATTATTGTAATCGAGCCAAAAATCATCACGGTTGAAGTTGATCACATGAACATAAACTTGCAAGATAGCTGGATGTTTCTGTAGTGCTGTGTCATCTATTCTAATACCAACAAAACCAACACACAACCGAGCTAGTCTTAGTTCTGATAGTTACTTATTTTTCTACATGCCATTGGCTTTTATGGAAGTTGTTGTGTATGTTGAGATTATTAGTTGTCTTAAATAATTTCAGTTCATTTAGCATAATATTAGTCTCTAAATTTTATTTTACGGGTTTCATAAAATACATAAACAAAAAGTTTATTTCTCATTTGTATTATTTAAATTAAATTCTTGTTTTGGTAATTCTTGTTGGAACTAATTTTTGGAATGGATAGATTATGGGCCTATTTGTTTAAAATGTTTAAAAAGAATTTGAAAAGTGATTTGACTTTATATTTTAAAAATGATTTTTAGGTGAATTTTCTTAAATATAATAGAAGTTGTTTTAAACTCGTTTGATTTTTTCCTTAAAAATAATTTGACTGATTTGATTTTTTAAGAATTGATTTCAGCTTGTACCTATATCGCAAGTAGCAACATTAAATCGAGGATCAGAAGGTTTCATAAAAGAACGACGATCGAACCAATATTTCCTAAATTTTGAAAATTAGCAAGGTAATTTTAGAGACTTCAACCTTCAACGGAGATGTTTTCGCACATCTTTGTTATGTAAAAAAACAATGCATCTCTTCAATTACAAAACAATAATAATATACATACACCACATATTTTCACACACTCAATTAGCACATCATTTTAATTTAATTTTTATCTATCTCTTTCTATTACATAATCAATATATAACATTATTATCTTTTATCACTATATCTCTCAAAGTGTATATACCCCCACCCTTTGGTGTGTAGGTCAAACATTTTTCATTACAAAAACCTACCCAAACCAAACCAGCAGATATTCTGAAAAGTAAAATTTTAGAATTAGCAAGGTAGTTAATACTTAATATATTCTTTTACTCAAACGATCAAATAAGTATTATAGATAAATTGTAAATTCTATTTTAAATTAAATAATTAAAGGAAACCTGATGTGCATATGCCAAGACGCTAGTATAGATATGAACCGCACTTCTACAATTCTACAATTAAAAAAAACAACAGAAAAGAAACAGTGATACAATTCAGTTTTTGAGCAAATAATTCAATTGAAAACCCCTTCACAGTAGGACGAGTTTTCATTTTAAACTTAGAACTCGGATAGTACATGCCATTGCCCAGACGGCCACGATGCTATGCTCCATGAATTGACAAAGTTGCACGAGGTATTTCCGGCTCTAAACATGCACTGCCATAGATATCCATGGCTCTGAGAATTTTTCAATAGATTTACTCTTTTCCAAAATCAGCATTGTAGTGTGCACTGGATTCAAGTTTCTTTGCCTCATTCAGTTTCCTAACAGCCTGGAACCAAAGTAAGAAACAAGTATTAATATCCCTGTAAGAAATTCGGCGAGATAGACCCTTCAGGGAGAAAAAAATACAAAGGAAAAACTTTTTCCTAAACAAAGAGCTCACCTTCATAAAATCTTCGTGGATCACATAATCACGCTCTGCACGAATTGCTGACATTCCAGCTTCAGTGCACACATTTCGAAGATCAGCCCCATTAAACCCCTGGCAATTTTGAAACAGATAACACATTATACATTTACCAAATGTCAGTTAAACTAATCCAAGCCACCTGGACTCACCTCTGCAAGCTTCACAACTGCTTCGTAGTCTATTTCACCATGCTTAGCGATTCCAGCTGCATGGATCTTAAGAATTTCCATCCTTGACTGTTCATTTGGCAATGGAATTTCTATTTTTCTATCCAATCTACCGGGACGTAGGAGAGCAGGGTCAAGTACATCAGGTCGATTTGTTGCCATTATCATTTTAACCTGCAATAGAAATTCAGACGACAATGTGATTACCAATCAATCACTAAGAGATTGGTGGAACAGTCATTGGAACAAAAACATCAATCACAATATCCATAAGATTCAATCAATGAGAAAAGTTTGAATCTCATATTTATCTCATTTGAATTACATGTATCATATATATAGTAGGGATAAAAACTCGGCTAAATACCCCATTCTTTATAAAAAGTTGATTTTGTACTTTCAAAGAGAAAAAGGTCCTAATATAGCAACTCATTTGTTTGATAAATGATGCACAAATATCACTTCCTAACATTTTCATTCCCGTTTGCAAGTTCAAAGACATTAAAAAAACAAATGTAAGAACAAGTACAAGACACCATCTGAAAGTATAAGATACTAAATTTAATGTATTGTAGTTAGCATACACACCTAGACCAAGAGGATTTTGCTACAAGATATCAACTTTTTCGAAAAGACAAACACGTTGGTTATTTTTAAATCAAGTTAAAAGGTGTAGAAAAATAAAATATACCTTTCCAAGTTGATCAAAGCCATCAAGTTGATTAAGCAGCTCCATTAGTGTTCTCTGAATCTCACGATCAGCACTTGTTCCCTCGCTAAAACGACGACCACCAATAGCATCGATCTCATCCATAAAAATGATGCAGGGCTAAGCAAAAAGTGGAGATTTAGTACTTTTTTCAATTTGCATATATAAACCTATACGAAGACAAACACAAGAATATCACCTGGTGATCACGTGCATATCCAAACATTTCTCTTATTAACCTTGCACTTTCTCCGATGTACTTATCAATTATGGCACTTGAAACAACCTATATAAGATAAAAGGGAAGGTAAATACAATTTAAAGTGAAGGACGTTTCAAAACACATGGAATTGATAAAAGAACATAGTCTGACCTTTAGGAAGTTAGCATCTATGTTACTGGCAATAGCCCTAGCTAACAATGTTTTACCCGTACCAGGAGGCCCATAAAGGAGAACACCCTGAAAGATGAGAATTGAGAAGAAGCATCGGATGTAATAGCTAAAAGTATGGCTATATAGGGTCTATTTGGTTTGCAAAATGTTTTTTTTTTTATCAATTAATAAAATGCCACATTAATTTCAATGTCTCTTGTTTACAAAAAAATTACAGCAAATATTGAAAACAATAAAAAATCCTATACAATTCTTTGAAATCAAGAATAAAACGAAAATGGGGAATTTTTGTAAATAAAAGTAAAAAACAGAAAGTATTTCTGCAAACTAAACAGTAGAGATTTGGATGACGACACTGCTAAAAACACTCATTCACAAGGATACAGGTCAGAGACTGGAAACTGCAGTGAAAAAGTTGATTACCTTGGGAGGTTTAATTCCAACTCTAAGAAAGAGCTCAGGATTCATAAGAGGTAATTCAATTGATTCCCTCAATTCCCTGATCTGATCAGATAAACCACCAACAGCAGAGTAACTAATATTACCGGGATCTTCATGCAGCATATTGTACACAACTGGATCAACCTGACAACCCAATTGATAGATATTAGTGACAAGCAATCATGGAAAAGCAGCAGAGGAATTTTAGAAACACCCAAATTAGAGAGCCCAAAAAGACAAACAGATTCATCAAATAAAACAAGAGTATAAACTCCGATAACTTACTTCACGGGGAAGAGCACGCATTATGGTGAGTGTTGTCATATCAAGAACCACTCTAGTCCCCGAAGTCAGTTTTTCCTTATCCACTTTACTGCGGCAGCCAACCACATATCTTGGACCACTGCTTGCTTTAACAATCACTAAAATAACAAAAACATATAGATTTTAGAATCATTGATTTTAGAATCTTACATTCATATCAATCAAGACATAGGATGGTGTTTTTTTTGGTAGATGACTCAAATAAACGAGTTATAACAAAAAAATATCAATAGTCAGTGAAACACGCATGCTATATATTTCATTAGAACAAAACAAAAATTGATTAGGGATAAAAGTTCTTCATGCAAACAATCTAGGTATATTATATCACAACTTTCTGGTAACACATGTGACCAGAGGAGCCAATCTAAATCTAGATGCAGAGATGATAAGAACGAAGTTCAAGGACGAGATAGCATGAGATATTATTTAAGATAATATGAAAAAGGAAAGAACAATTACAGCGTTCATTGTCAAGAGGCCTGAGAACTTCCCCAATTATCTGCCCAACACTTTGAAGAGACTTCAAATCATCTTCTGTTTTGTTGAACTCTTTCTTTGAAGCTCGCAAGTTTTCCCTCACTGAAATTTGAGATTTAAAACCAAAGTCACTATAACTCATCCATAACCAGTCAAGTCCATACTTTTTAAAGAGTGAAGAAAGAAAGAAGGAAATTGGTATTATAAAATCATAAGCTAAAGGAGCTGGCAAAGAAATTTCCATTTTCGAATGGAAACAGGACATGCTAAAAACAGATTGTGGCTTAGCCATGCCCCCATCGTCTCTGATTAAGACCTGTATTAAGATCCATTGCTCAACAGGGAATTCACTAACTTCATCAAAAGAATCTCAATAAAGCTTCAAAGTGATATTAACAATAAGATCCAGTTGATAACTTTACCCTAATTTCAGGAAATTCGCGTAAAATCATCAAAAACACAATTCTCCTAAGGCAGAATCTTAATGAAAGCATAGGAAATTTCTCCGGAAGACGAAATAAAATAAAATAAAAAACCTAATTTAAGAAAATTATAGGGTTATGCGATGGCAATCAAACCAACGGTTAAAAAAGAAAGAGCGAAAACCCTAATACAGTGACTTTCGAGAACAAGTGAAAATTGAAAGCGAGAAGGAATTGTAGATACTGTTACAAGTGAAGAAAAATCGATGAAAGAAATAAAGATACAAACCGGATCGAACTCTGGATTCCAATTCCTTGTGTTGAAGAAGTTTCTTTCGATACTCGGCGACGGCATTACGGCGTCGTACGGCATCTTCTGTGTCAGTCATGGTTGTGAAATCGGAGAAGATGGAAGAGGTGAAGTTAGGTCGCAGAAACTGGAACGGAGGAGTAGAAGAATAGACTAGTTTGTGGACTACGAAAGCTTATTATGTACTTCTTTTGTTAATTAGTGTCACAAATTATTTTTACGATTGACCCTACACTACACCTTTATTAACTTTGAACCCACCCACCATATTGCCATCTCAATCGAGTTAAAAATAGGATTAATCCCTTTGTCACCAAATTATAATTATCTTCGATTTGTTTCTAAAATATATTAAAATAGTTTGATGATATATATTTTCGATGTAAATTAATTTTATATTTATGTTTAATAAAAACTATTTATTTTATTTTAAAAGAAAAAAAAAATCATATATTTTTGTGTGTCGTGGTACCATTAAAATAGAATAAAGTGAACTAATGTAGTAGCATATATTATTTTTCAATGGATAGTGGTGCAAATACGTTTTTTTTCTCGTATAAAAATAAGAGTAAATAATATTTAAGTCCTTCAATTGTGTTATAAGCATTATTATTATAGTTTTGAATGAATTAAAATTACAAAAATATAATTGATGTGTTTAGTCATCGATTAAAGAATTATACTTATAATATTTAAGTCATAGTTCAACTGACAAAAAATGATGATATTGTTAAATTGAATATCACATCTCAGATTCGAACTCAAGATATCGAAGTTGTATGTGAGTTTATGATGTCAATTTCATCTATTAACAAAAAAAATAATTATATTGATAATGTCTCACATATTAAGGAACCAAAATGATTATTAACTCATAAAAATAATAAACAATCTCTAAAGTACATGAAGAGCATATTTGAACTTGCAATAAATTTGACAAAATCACGATGACTCACTGGAATTTTGCAAAAGCTTACACTTTAGAGTTATGAGCTTAAAAGTAAATAAAAAATTTTCTTCTTAGACTTTAACATATTAAGAGCATGGACTAAAGTAACAAATATTCATATATTTTTACGAGGTGATAATTTCATTAATTAATTAATCCATCATACATCCAATTCGTCTAACCATAAATTCATCTAATTCATCCACTATAAAAATATTAGTGGATTGAATTCAATCCATTAAATAAAAACATATGAATGAATGGATCCAATCTATCCAACATTTTTCAAAATCAAATGAATCACATAAGTTTTTAATGCAATTCAATAGATTACATTTGTTCACTCATCATATACTTTATAATTAGTCCGTTAGTTGTTCAATCCTAGATCCGCCCCTAGATAGGGGCGGGTATAGGCTAAGTAGACCGAGAAAGACCTATGGCCTAACCTATGTTAGACTCAGGTCAGACCATTTTTTTTAAAAACATACAAGGTCAAACATATGTAATTAAAAATGTGAGACTACAAGTCACATAAAAAGTTTTTTTAGACTTATCAGACCAACCTATTTAAATAAATATAAATAATATTTTTTAATACAACTATAATTATTATATTAAATTTTAATCTCTTTGTTAGATATTGAACTTTTAGTAATTTAAGCATCTTAATCTTCTTTAGTTTTTGACATATTTAAATATATTATTATAAAATAGAGTTGAAATAGAATGTCATATAAAGTCGGATTCTTTAAATGTCATGTTAAATATAAAAAATAGAACTTAACTTGTTAATCTATTTAAAAATATTTGTGATTACTTATTCAAATAGGTTAAAATCAAATAAATTTTTAAGTAGGCTAACAAGTTATATCCGACTTTCATCAAGGTCAAACTCAAACCTAAAAAGTAAGTTTACGACAAACTACGTGTTAGACTAAGCCTTGAATTTTTTTGACAGGGTAGACTTCAGCCTTGCAAAACTTAATTTGGCTTAATCTATTCCCACCCCTATCCCTAGATGAATCATGGATCCGAAGAATGCTTGAAACAATTTTTGGATTAATTGAGTGATAAAACCATGAAATGTGAGTGTGTTGCACCATTTTCCAAAATGGAAAAAATATTCTTAAGGGAGTGGTTTGCTGATGGTATCCCATCGATGAAACCAAATTTATTTTTCATATCTAAAGAGATATGCATAGCTCTTGCCCATCCATAGTAGTATTACTCATCAAGCACACCAGAGACGAGAAGGAGCAAATAATATTCATTCAAATGGATGTACAATGAGTTTCTGAGATTTCAATTTAAGTGCATATCGGTATGAACAATGGTGAAATTTGAGTTTGAAGAGCGAGACGTTGAATGAGGAGAATCAACTATCGAGATGAGTTCAATAAGAACGAAAGAACAAATGAGAAGAATAAATAAATGAAATATGAAATGAGGTTTTTGATGTGTATTATGAGGGAAAAGAGAAAGAATTTTGATTTTTCTTCTACTACCATAATAACATAAAATAAAATGAATGTTTAATTGAATAAAGAGCACTAACTAAATATATACAGACAATAAATAATAGAAAAAAAGCTATTACCAATACTGCGATTGACAATACTATTCAAACGTACAAGTCAACAGTACTATTCAAATGTACGAGTTAACGACTATTATCATCTTCACATCTAAGATGATGATTGCATTGGCTCTTCTCATTTCTCTTTATTTTTACCGAATTGACATCAATTGAATTATTATCTCGACTATAAAAATGAAGAGAAACATTAACTTAGTTTTCCAAAAAGCATTGTCGATTGCTCTTAGATCTTAGAGTATTAGGTAATTATTAAACACTAATCCATGATGAAAGATAAAATATTTCAGTTCTAAAACCAATAAAACGGATACACCAATTACGTTGAAAATTGTGCAGAGAAAATTTCATAAAACGATCCTTTCAAAATCGTTTAATTAAAAGGGTTAGCTAAAATGATCTAATGTGTAATATTTCTTATCAAGAAAGGGAGTGTAGATTTATGAGTGTAAACATGTTTGATTCGTCGACCAATTTTGTTTGATCTTAGCGAGGAAAGCAATATATCACAATCTATACATCGACCCGTTACGCATACCATACAGAACAAAGGAAGTGGGATATACAATTCATTCATTCTCACCGAAGCATTCTCCCTTTTTCTTTTGAATCAATTTACAAATTTAATAGTAAAGTACCTAAGCTGGTTAATTTAAGTGTGCTTTGCCTTCCGTAAAACGTCTTTGAGAACTAATGCAATTCTATGCGACATATGGTGCTCCAAAAACATCTCTTTCACTTTCTCATGCCCTTTCTTTCCCATGGTGAGTCTCTTTTCAACGTGACTTGCCAATTTCACAATGTTATGCGCAAGAGGTGTCACACCTTCCTTGCCAACAGGATGCAGCAGACCGGTTGTACCATTCACCACAATCTCCACAGTGCCTCCAGCTGCAGTGCCCTGCAAATATTTTAAATGGGAACATATATGTTACATGAAAAAACAAAAGTAGACAGGTATGAACATGTTTGCAAATAATATATTCCCAAATTGGAGTAACCTAATTGAAACAGCAAGAAACAATTTACTATTGTGCACTAAAAAATTCAAAAAAAAAATATCGTCTCATTTATAGTTGAAATACTTTGAATATCAATATCAGTAACAAAAAACAACTAGCCGAAAGAATATCAGTAACAGAAAACAACTAGCCGAACTAACGAGGACTCTAATTGAAATTACCATGAATTGATTACAACTTATAAGTCAGGAGCTCAATTAATGTCGCAACTAACAAATGAATGGAAGCTGTATCATCTGACTACCAAATATAACAGTATTCTTTTGCGCATTCATCTTATCAAAGTATTGACTGTTATATTACTATAACAGTATAACTTCCTCTGAATAAATATTTCTAGAAAAACAGACTTACAAAAACTAAAACATACTTCTCTTCCCTGATTTTAACTATCATGGAAGCATATCTTAAAACAATTTGGATAACTTAATGGGAAGGTGGATGATTGAGCAAATGGGGAGGAAAATTAGTGAATCAAGGTTGACATGTTCAAACAAAAGAACGGTGCAAATGTGAAATGTGAGTTGCTGAACAGTTATCATCATTTCTTTTCCTAAACCTCCGTTGGACCCACAAATTAATTAAGAATTAGCTACACGAGGATGTAGCCGATGAGCAATGCATAAGAAGGAAACAACATTTAGAAGGAAAAAAATACTGTGATGTTAGCATTCAAAAAGACAATTCAGTGCTATGATAATAAGAAAATGAAATCACTTTTTTGTTTCTATTTTTCTTCTAGCCTTTTCTTAGATATGGGTGATGGTGGTATGAATAAAATACAGAACATTATCATACATCAGATGAGATATAATGAGTAAATTGGACATAGGTAGTAGTAGTAATTAAACATGTAAAGATATACAAGGAAACACCATATTGACAGGACAAATCAAATATGTAGTGAAGGACATACCAGTACAGGCAGACGAAATGCCATTGCTTCTATGGTTATCCTTCCAAAACATTCTCCCCGTGCCTGATATGAAGGGAAGAACATTTGTAAATGAAGCCCAAAAACCGAAAAAAATACTTTAAACAGAATTTACATACAACTAAAATGTCTATCTTCAGGTCCCTTATTAAACTACTGAACTTTTTTTTCATACATTATGGAAATCAAAAACAAATAAATTACATGAAAATCTTGAATTGAGAATGAGAAGCGAGGTCAACAAGTCAGGATGGCAGAACTGAATCAATACAGTCGTGAGCCTAATATGTTTTGGAAAGTAAAAAAATATTTAATCAAACAAACTAAAATTAAAGGATTGCCGTCAGAATGTGAGGAGTTTGAGAGTCATCATGGCCCCCATACACTATAATGTGCCATATAGCAACTCTCATTTTGCAACACAATATAATATAATATAATGTAATATAAGCTTTGTTCCATAATCAACTGCGCAGTGTATGTTATCAGAAGATACCTGAGAATTCTGAACAAGAACATCAATAGAAGCCAGGTACGGAGCCACTGCCAGGGTTTTGTTAACAAAGTGAACACGGTCCTGAATCTTATTCTCTGTAACAAATTTGCGCAGTTCCATTTCAAACTTTGTCTGAGCATTCATATCACTCCCTACAACTATAGCATGCAAAGATGGCAACTGGAGTTTCTTCTCTTGAATGAGCTGCAAACTTTCATGAAAGGCACGAAGAAATAGATCTTGCCCTTTACCACGTGAAACACCTGCACTTAAAACAACCTGGAGCTCAGAATAAAGACTGACAAAAGGATTGTCGAAAATCAACAGAAAGGATACAAAGTACACTACAGAGGGGTAGGATTAAATTGGAATGCAAAACAAAACAAAAAAAGAGAAACTACAAGGCAAACAATGTTGATGCGGTAAAGGTAACATGAACTTGCACACATGTCATGCACTAAATTGGATGAAACTAACACAGTAAACGAAAAATGAATATCAAATGAGTATAGGTAGTGACATACTATTTATGATGGCAAAAAGAAGGTCATCATTTCTTACTCCAAGAGATTCCCGAACATGCTCACGAAGAACCCTCTTTGCTACACTATCATCTGCAACTTCCATAAGTTCCTTGCTATTTCCAAGATGTACAACATAAGTTTCAGGCATTTTAATTCTACAAAGTCAGGCAAAAGCACACAGTTAGAAAATGACTTAAATTAGTCACACATAGCAGTAAAAGTTTATCAGATGAAGCCGGAAACACACCCTAAACGCTCCCTAGTCCTATTCTTCCAGTACTGTGCAGTTGTATGTGAATCAATCATGGCACCTGCAACAAAAGGGAGGTGCTTAACATATTCCACTTTGAAATAATGCCCTCGCATTTCGTGAATCCACCATAAAACCTTAGGAAGAACAAGGGTAACTTTTTCTTTCAAGACGGCATCCAGCCACTTTCCAGCTACAGCAGTATTCAGAATGACCAGATCAGCTTTAAGAGCTGTATCTACGGCCTTTTCACCTTTGGCAGGCAGGACCTATCAGAATATATGAAAAAATAGCTGTACTTAGAAGTTCAACAACACATGGATATGAAATAAAGGTATGTATTTCTTACAGATTGGAACTATTATCCAACTCAATCAAGACTAGAAGAAAATAAATGCCAAACTGATTACACGGGAGCATCCATGGTTCAAATAATCGGAGTTGCTTAACTCATATTTTTATGGGTTCTAGTTCTACCATGCCACATGTGAACTAAGTTGATTGTACTTTAAGGCTTAAGCAACTTTCAACTCCAAAGGTGCAACAATAAAAGTTAAATGGATCTCACAAATTAGAGAACTCAGTTGATTGTGTTTGAGAATTGAGTCGGAACAACATTTTTTGTAATGAACATAGAGACACACTCCTTAAACGTAAGCAATCATGGCAACCACATAGAGACACTCCTTAAATGTAAGCAATCATGGCAACCACATAGACACGCTCCTTAAACGTAAGCAATCATGGCAACCACATAGAGACGTTCCACTAGTGAAATCCATTAAGCATCAGTTTCTTAATTTAATAACTCAATCAACAACTCCTAATGGAATTACTCTTACAACAGCATATTCATTCTCCAGCCTCTCTCCAAATTCTATTGTTAATTTATATACAATGAATGGCAGATCAATCAGTCATATACTTTCACTAGAAGTAATCTATTTGTAGGATTTAGTTCTCATGATCAATTCACTTTAGAGTGTGTAAAGCAAGTGGTCTCAACCTTGATGAGAAGACCAACGTTTGATATTTCAACACCTCCATAACTTTTTCCACATTACTTTCTTTACTTCGCTCTCTAAAGTAAATCACACTTTATATGAGTCAATTAGTCAAATCCTTATTAGTAGAGGTGCACTTCATAATTCCAAATATGGAAAAACCTAAGCTACTAAACCCTCTTAAAATATTTCCACACAACATTAATTTGACATTCAACACATAACACCTCTAATTACAATTCTCCCAATTACATATATTAAATGTATTCAGAAAATAAACAACAACAAAAAAAAACACATTTTCCTATCTTAGATAATGAAACTCAACCAAAGTAAACAACCACTGTAGTAGAAATGAAAACCAATAGAACATAAAATAAAAAAAATAAAAAAATAAAAAAACAGATAAATAAATTAATGAATAAACCCTAATAATAAAGGAAAAGAGAAATACCTGAACTCCTCTATCCAACATCTTACTTTCCAAACTGTAAATAATCTGATCATGTTCACCAGGATACTGATTAGTGATCCAAACAACATCAGAACCTACACCTCTCAACAGAAATGCCAACTCCATAAGAAGCAAAGGTCCTCCAGAAAGAGATAGTTCATGAGAAACCATAAGAACTAGCTTCGACTTCATGAAATCCAAGGGACTAGGACCTGATGGCACCTGAACGGAAGAGGAGGATCGAATCTGACTCTGTTGTGCTTCAAAAATCTTAGTGTTGCAAAAAACAGAACTGTTAGGTCTCATGAAAAGAACCATCACTGTTGAGATTGATAAGAAAGCCAGTAACATTAACGGCCATCTCTTCTTCGCCATTGCCACCGAATGCTTCGCCATTGTTCCAACCTTTAATTAATCTCTAATTTCGCATTCTATTTGTTTTTTTAGGGTTTTCGATCATTCTTTCTGTATTAACGAATTATAATTGGTTGTAAACTGGTTTAGCGAGCATCAGCTTTTTCACTCACGCTTCCAGATCGTAAATTCATGATAATTCAGAGATCACAGACTAATGAACTGTCTCCCTCATCGTGATCGAGCCGAGAATCTGATGCGAAGCAAATCAATGGTTATAAAAGGCAAAAGCACAAACCCTAATGTTGTGACTTTCGAGAACAAGTGAAAATCGAAAAAAAGAAGCAATAGTAGATGCTATTTTTTTTTTTTGTATGAAAAATAGTAGAAGTGAAGAAAAATGAAGAGGCAAACCAGATCGAGGTGAAGTTAGGTCGCAAAAAAATATATCTGTTGGTTTTTAATTTTTTTAATGCAATACTTCGAAATATTTTATTTCCTAAATGTTAAATTTTAAATATTATATGGTAAGTGAGTTCTACATTAGACAACTTTGATAATGGTGTACCATAAATATTTAATTTTTTTTTATAAATTCTAATTCTTAAAAAATAAAAGTTCACGGCTATACTCATTTTATAAATAAAACGATTATTTTATTGATTTCGATTCAATGCGAAATAGATATTTATTTTCACTTATTTTTATCTAGTAATATCAATTAAGTCATTGTCTTAATTGTAAGAATGAAGATGATTTTACTTCTAAAATATTACACCGTCAAATAAATTTTAAACATTTTTTAACAATGGTCTATGGTAAACCATGTCTGTGTTATAATTTTCTTAAGTGTTATATTTTGCAACAAAGCTACTATTTCATTGTATTTTTATAATATTAATATACATTTTTACCGTTGTAATTTGAATATCCAATAGTTGTTTGAAATTAAATTGTTTGTAATTTGATGGGTTCTTATTTTTTTAAACGTCTCATCCAAACTGGAACAAATAGTATGATTTTATCTTTTCAAGATTTGTATCTTAAAGTATTTATTACTATGATCTAACAAATTTTTAAAGATTTAAGTGTCGTTATTCGTCATCTTTTTCTGCAACCCAAAAAATATAGCAGTTCTTCTTCATTTTCATCCTACGCATATATGAATTGTTTAATTTACGCCCTATTTTCATATTTTCCTCACCACCCACCCTTTTAATTCATTACTTCATACGAACATGGTGATCAATTTCAAATACTTTTACATTTTTTGAATATGGAAATTATCCACTTAGTTCTTCAACGTTAGACCCATTTTCCTTAGAATTATTGATTGTGATTCACAACTCTATGACTAGACACTTTCACACCATTTATGTCTATTGAATTATTGATCAAGGTCCATGGTCCAAATTTTAAGATTAATTTTTATTTTAAAAAATAAAAATTTGCTTTCAAATTTAAATTATCTGATACTGATCGTAGATATCATTTGCATCATATTGTATCTACTCCAAATTCGCGTTTTTCATGTTTTTTATAGAATGTCTTTTATGCTAATTGAAACCGGTAGTTGAAAGCTTTTCCACTTCACGGCCATTTGATACTTCAAAGAAAATTTGACCCCGTACCCCCACAATTAACCCTATACCCTCAAATTAACCCTATACCCTCAGTGAAAATACCATAATACCCTCGTATATATTACGTCAAATTTTTTATTTTTATCGGAAAACTTTTTTCAAATTTTCCAGAAATAATGAACTACCTGAAAACTTGTTAGTGACTTTTCCGGAAGTTACCGGAAAACTTCACCCACAAGTTTTCCAGTAGTTTTATATTTTTTTTTATTTTAATTTTTTTTTATAATATTAGTATTTAATTAATTTATTTGATTTTAACTATATTTTTTTTCGGTGACTGGGATAGAGGTAAATACGGCAAAGTTATAGTCACGGGAAGCTTCATTACACGGCCACCCCAAAATTTTCAATAATTTTTTAAGTGATGTAAAAAAAATTAATAAAATTTAATTTTTTTAAAAAAAATAAGGGTGTGTATCGGAAAACTTGTCGATAAAGTTTTTCGGAAACACGTTCTGTACCAGAAAAGTTGGAGAAGATTTTCCTGTACACACATTTTTCCCTTCTGTATTGAAAATTTTTTTTTTAGTTTTCGGAAACATCCTTCTGTATCGGAAAATTTGTAAAAAGTTTTCCGGTAAAACTACCGGAATTTTTGAAAATAGTTTTCGAAAAATGAAAGTGGATTTTATAAAAAAAAAAAAATTAAAGGTATTTTTAATATTTTCAAAAAATTGTGGAGGTATAGGGATAAAAGTGGGGTACATGGTCAAATTTTCTACTTGAAACTCGGATTTGGGAAGCCTATGAATATCTTCGACATTTATGGGCTTACTAGGTAGATCTAAGCAAATTAACAAATCTTGAATCTCAAAAAAAAAAAAAAAACTTTTCGTAGCCCTCCAATTGTCATCATACACTCTCTATCAATCAACTAAACGCATGAAATCCCAACTCTACCCCTAACTGTTTTTAATTATTTTTTGAGAGTACAAGGTTATTAATTTGTATACCAAAAAATTAAAATTAAAATAAAAATTTGGAAAAGTTAAATTTTAAATTTTTTAAAACATATTGATAGTTGAGAAAAAAATAAGTTTTCCAAAATCTCAAATTTTGTTTTTCCTAAAATATAAAATTGAACATAACTTTGTGACTAATCATAAACTTCAATAACTTATTCCCTTTTATTATCAGTCCATGAATTTGGTCAGACAAAAAATGTGCTCATGAACTTATCAATCAACATAGTTTCTTTTGTTCAATTAATTTGAGTTTTAGCACAAATAAGATTAAATCTAATAAAATTGCTATCTCATTTATGACAAGATGAAACATGACATGCTCATAAGTGACAGTTACTAGAAGTAATTATGATAGAAGTTTTGAATGAATTTGTTAGTACTAGGAGTAGTATTTATCAACAGAGTATAAATATCAAACCTGACATGACACAATAAAATCCTGAAGATGTGTCAAAATATGGCGACCGGTTACTAATCTAATGAACATCATTAGTCATGAATTTCAAAAACTATAAATTCACCTCAAGACATATTGGCTCATCTTGTAATCTTACATAATAATATTTTCTCTCCTGATTTTGGAGAAAATTAATTGTCAAGGCCAATTTTTTTTCTTTATCCACTGTTTTTAATGCAGTCCTATTCATTCCTCCACACAATCTGTGACATCATCCCTTGACATAAAATTGTTAGCGGGTGGGTTCGAGTCTTCGGAAGAGTCTCCAAACTCTTCTTTGTACATTTCTTCTATCATTGGTTTCCATAACCGTACTCGAGCATTTATGAACCAATTTGAGACCTGATGCAACAATAAATACACTAACATCAACATCATTTATAACGACGGAAAACATGTTTGTGTTTTTAAAATAAAATCTCAATTTAGTCTTTGAAGCATTAATATCTTTTCAATTTAATTCCTAAATTACTAAATAGACATCTCTATTAGTTCGATATACTTTATAAGATTAAATGAATGAATATTGTTTTTTTTTTTGGTCAAAAACAAAATATATGTTAAATTATAGTCCTTGAATTAATTGAAATTAAAAAAACATCATTGAGTGTTTTGTGGATCAAACTAAAAAAAGACATATTTAAAGATCAAATTAACTAATTAAAAACATATTCAAAGACTAAATTGACAAACAAGATATACACATCCAAATATGTTTCTATAATTTTGATATATTTAAGACAATGGTAATAATATTGTCTGATACATAAAAACCAAAATGGTTGTTTAATTGGTCACTTCAGTCCCCTTGTTATTGAGATGCTAGGACCAGCGTGACCAATTTTCATGTACTCTATGGACTAAACAACCGGTCTTATAAGTAAAAATGGGTTATTTAAATATTCATAGATTTGATTTAAATTTTTGACCTTTATCCATACTTTTTGTTTATATTTGACAAGAGAGGAGAACTTTACAAACAACTAATTACTTTAATGAATTTTATAGATTAAATAGAAGAGACAGTGATACACAACTAAATTAAGGGTCTATTATAAAAAGAAGGAAAATGAGTAGTTTTTGGATAGGGAATTACTTGATTTTTAGTTAAACCTGTTTGGGAAGCCAGCATTAACTTCTCAGAATCATTAGGATAGCTGCAGGGGAATGAAACATCAAATTAGCATTTCAGTAAAGTAGAAATTGACAGAAGAACATAGTAAAAAACAAAAAGAAGAACATAATTTTGATAAGCTTACGGGTGAAGAAAGTGTTCAAAGAGCCAAGCACGAAGAATTGCAACAGAGGTTTCAGGCAACCCTCTAATAGGTCTCCATACTTGTCTTTGGTTTTGAATAACTCCAAGTTGTTGAAGAGACATTCTATTCTGTCTACTATCTCTCTCAAATAAGCTAAGTTGAGATAATCCATTATTGATTTTAGGTAAATCTTGAAACAGTTTTCTTTTCTCAACATTTATTTGTGACATTATTGCATCTCTTAAGCTACAAAAATGTCTAGACATAGCTTGAAGTGCCAAAGCAGTGTAACATTTTGCAGCTCCTAGACCTGCTATCATTTCAAAAGATGACACCACTTCTTCCATTTGATGGTAGTATTTCTCATATCTACTCTCAACCTGAAAATAAATTAAGCACAACAAAAACAAACACATCAATTTCAAATCCAAACACAACACCACTGATACGTGCAAAAAATGTGAGCCATGATTATCTATGAAGTACTGACACAATCGCCAAACACAACACCGCTGAAACATTGACACAATAGTAACAATTTTAATCGAATGTAATTATATGTATCAATGTATTGTCAGTGTTGTGTATTAATGTCCTACACTGACACGTATTAGACACCAGACATCACTTCAATTTGAAGTGTCGGTACTACACAAATGACAATAACATCATCAAAGTGTGAGTGACCCAACGAGCTTAATTAGTAAATCAAGAAGAGAAGACCAACCTCATCCAACAAAGCAATCAACTTTGCAATTTTGATTTGATGTTCATGTTTATCAGCCAATAAATGCCCATTATTCCTCAACTCAGCTTTAAGCTCTGAGGACAGTGTCCTGGCACCTGTTCTACTCCCATGAAACAACTTCTCAGCATACTTTTCATTCATTCTATCAATCACATTTCCACCAACATCAACAAGATCTTCAAGAAGTGACTGTACAGGTTTAAGGTATCTAGAGTTTCCAATAACAGCAGCAAAAGACTCAGGTCCATAAGAAGTAGAAGGAGAACGGTTGTTCAATATTGAGTTGTTGTTATTAGAAGAAGATGGAAAATTTCCACCACTGAAAAAATAGTCACTTGTTAAATTCTCAACAGGTTGATGATTACAAGTTTCATCCCTTGTTGTCTCTTGTGGTTGTGACATGAAGTAACTTGGGTTGATGAGAGCTTGATTTAAGGAACGGTGTCTGTTGTATTCATCAACAAACATGTGAGAGTTTAATGAAAGGGATAGGCCTTGTTGTTGGTGATTGTTCTCGTTTGCTGCGCCTAAAAGATCCATCAAATGTCTTGTGTGGCTCATTTCAGATTCAGAACCTTGCACTAGGTTCACTGTTCTTGATATTATTCTGTCTCCAATTGATTCAATGTTAGGATATGTTAGTGTTTCATGAGGATATGCTGCATTGTTGTTGTTTCTCAAAGAAGAAGAACCATAACAACTTATTAGCTCTTGGTGGTTCTCAAATTGATTTTGATGGGTCATTGAGTTTGACATAATAATGGTAGAGAAAGTTATTTGGATTTTGGATAAGTATATATATATCTATGATGAGTCTTTCTTTTGTGTGTGTGTGTGTGTGATGTGTCTAACTTTAATAATTGGAAAATTGATGAGGCGTGTGAGATGTGAATCTCACCACAACAGTGAAAGAAGAGAGAAAAGGATAAGTATATGGAATCAACACTGTGTTTTTTACGTACTGAAGAAACTATTTGAGCAAAAAGCTATATATTCTGAAGACATGACTTGATAATAAATAATAGACATAAACACAGAAAGTGGTGAGTCCGTACAACATTGATGTTGAGCAGTGGATAATCAGTAGTCACAATCAACTTCCAAGTTTCATGTTTGGTGGGAGAAGGAGAATAGAGCAGCTAACAAAATGTGATCACTCAAAACCAAACTTGGAGGATACTACTTACTACATACTAATGTATATTTATTACTTAGGATTTGTTATTTAATTTCAGAGAAAAATATTTGTGAAGAGCATATATCAAAATTTGCGGTTTCAAATATGTGTAAGCAACTTGACTCTAACTACTTATATTGACAGAGTTAAGATGCAAACAAATTAGGAAAAAAAAAAAACATAAAAACTCCTATTTTTTTTATTTAGTTAAAAATTAATAGCTTTAAAAGAGTTATAGAAGTGGTATTATGAAAAGAGTCTAGTTAACAAATATATTTAGAACACTTGTTAAACAAAAAAAATTAGAAATTGTGCATAGAAAATAATAATTTTTAAACTTTTAAAAAATTAAAAACACAAATTTCAATATATTTTTAATTATTTTTTTTTTAATTTTTTGTTCTTTATCAAATATCTTTGAGACACTTGTTAATATTTATTCTGTAAAATTATTTTTAATTTCAAACAAATGGTCCAATTTTTTAAAGAAACAACCATAATTACCCAAAAACTCTAGTAATTTTTTTAGTAGAATAGAACTGCAATGGCTAGTAAAGCGAGGCCCAAAGCAACTCGAAGAATCTCATCCAGAAGGTAAATAGATTTCTATAAGTAAAAAATTAATCAATGCTAAAAACATTGTACTTCCTTCATGGCAAGTTATTCTGCGGAAAACAATTAATTCATGCCAAGGCAAAACAATAACAGGTTTTCTATAATGATAAAAAGCAAGCTCGTACTTAACCATGGTTGCAATTACATAGATAATCAACTCGTTGATAAGTGCAAATTAATCGAAACTTTAATTCAAACGATCTATTTATATTTTATAGATAAGATAATAACTTGGTCAAAATAGAAATAAATATATCCATTAAATCTAACATTAATAAATCATCATTTCAAATATAAAGACAAAAAAATAATTAATTTATACTTTAAAAGAATATTGTCTCTTAATGTTTCAAATAATTTTTAAGTATTAATTTAACGTGGATAATACATGCCTTAAATTTTAGGTAAAAAAATTGCATTAGAAAAGTATAGCAATTTTGAAAAGAAAATGGTATTAATAATATTTAATTAATAGTATATCCAGAAATTAAAGGACAGTGTGGAAGTGGACCTGAGGGCAGCCACAGCACGTTTATAGCCCTTGGCCCTTGCAGTTTCAAGTTTCAACAATGATGCAAAAAAGGGTTTGATATAGTAAAAAATAATAATACTAGTAATTAAATTCAATGAATGTAACAATACAAGTAGTTTTCTTTTCTTTTCTTCCCTATCTACTATATATCTATATCTCTACTGATCTACATAATCTATGTATCTACCCTCAGACCTATGAGTCTGTCTATGTCGACGCAGTTGTTAAAGAAGGCAATTTAATTGGCTAAGTTTGAAAACATAGAAAATGACAGAAAAATAAAATGGTCCCCAATTTTGCTGACTATAAAGCATCAATTTGGTCCCTGCAGTTATATTTTTTTGGGAGACTCAAAACAAAAGAAAACCACCTTCGATGATGGTATATTAATGGGGGGAGCCCTCCCTTCATACTCATAGGGTTAAAGTGAAACTAATTGTATTGTGCAAAATGAAAAGAGAAAGAAAAAGTGGGCTATCTTTTACATTTACACACTCTCACTTCTAGGATTGTCAGCTTGTGATCGAATATTTTTTTACTTTACTTTTTTCACCTTACCTATTCTATTTCTATTGTATTGTTGGCATGCATAGCCATAGGGATGTTGAAAGGACACTGATTATCACATTTAGTATGAAATTAAAAACAATAATAATAATAATATTACTATAAACTCTAAAATAAAATAAACTAGAACGGTGTTGGTGTTGATGTTGGTGTTGCCCCCAGGCCCCCCAACACATTGAGTCTAATACTGATTTTGGGGATCGTTATTTGGTCCCTTTGGACAATGATTGCCATTTTTTTGTTCCTTTGGACTCCTCCTCTTGTCACTATCTCCTTCCGTAACCTTGCCCTGTTAAAAGACAGGCGCATACCTTCATCAAATCAATTCATTTCTAATTTAGTTACTTAATACACAAATTACTTATTACTCATCCAAATTGTAGGAACCGATTAGGTTACTTCGATTTCTAAAAGATTTGGACTCCACTAACTTATTAGGAGTCATGTGACTCTCCTTGTACAAAAAATGCAAAAAATTTAGGTCTATTAATAACTAACTTGTCAATAGTTAATTTACGTACAATTGTAATTACTTATAAAAATTATTTAAAAAATAATTATTTTAGTGACATTGATAACGTAGAAAAGCTGTATATTAATCATATGATTGAAGCTATTGCATTCACCGTTGATTTTAAAATTTTAAAACTTTATTATTTAAGTAATTTTTATATGAATGTATTTAAATATAAATTGCATTACTTTTAACCGGAATCAATTTCATTATAAAATTTGTCATTCTATAACCAAACACTTTAACAAGCGTTCAATTAATGTGTTACACCCCAGACCATGGTCTCTTGGTAAAAGTTAAACAGAAGTATTATTTTTAATGATATTTTATAATTTCCAAGTTGTATTGTCAATTTACAAAATTAAAACATTATTTTGGCATATATTTACAATTTTAATGACTAATTTATCTATTTACTGATTTATAAAATACTAGCAACCATGCTTGTAAAACCTGTTTCAACTTTCATTAATTTGAATCCTGTTTTACTATTATTGTTTTACCACGAGAAACAAAGTTTCCTAAAAAAAAACAAAAATTAAGAGAAAGTTACCATTTATTTCTAGCAAGAAAATGCATAATTAAATATTGGCCAAGGAGGTTAAACAAATTTGTTTTCCACTTCTCATCCATTGCCTAATTGCCTCCAAGGAAGTTAATTACTGACCAAGGTGTGCACATGGACCACACGACATGTCATAAATAAATTTACTACAGAAGAGTCAGTACATTCACATCGTACTTGTTACCTTTTATTTTCACACAATTTCTTATTCAACATTAATGCACAAGATATGTTCCTTATATCCTTTTACAAAAAATTGCCTGCAGATACAACCAATGATCTGTAATATTATTACACAAGTAAATGAATATCTTCTAAAACATATATACCTATCTGTATATTTTTTGTACGTTTATGATTTACATCACTTTATGAACAAAATGGGGGCAACGCGAATGAATTAAAAAAAATAAAAATATAGCATATGCTTTTTTTTCTCTTTTCAGCTTTATGTTGGTACACCTTTCCAGAGATGCGAATAAGATACCCTTTTAAAAAAAATTATATCATAAAAAAATAAAATGTATATCTTTTGCTAGATTTAATTTCATACGACAAACTCATGCAACAGATGAGTATTGCCAAACCTGTGTTGTTGCTTTCCAGAATCTGTGAAATGATAATCTAGTAAATCAGAGTCTGAAGAAGAAGCCAATGTCTGATTATGATTATTATGTCTTTTTTGTATGGCATCATCGGATATAGCTAATACATCGCTTTCACAGTTCCTCAACTCCAATGCAAGAGAAACGTGGTGGTGGCCACCCACAGAAGAAAAGTTACCCAACTCTGATAATTCATATGTGGCAGAATCAGAAGCTATTTGTGTGCCACCACTACTTGAATAAAAGCCATTTTTCGCGCTCAACCTTTGATTACCCTGCATATTTTTTTCTCCATATTGTTCTCTAGTGGAAGAGGTTTGTTCTGACTTCAACCCATGAAATTGTCCAGCTTGGATATTAGTATTATTATCACTTGTAATTACATTGTTTTCATGTGACTCTTCTGATTTATTATTATTATCAAACTCTTGAACGCAATCTCTTTTAGAATCACTAAACTCTTCTTTGTATATTTCCTCAACCATTGGTTTCCAAAGACGTACACGTGCATTGATGAACCAATTTGCCACCTGATGTATCATACCATATGATATTAATGATGTCTCAATAAATAAAGAAACTTCGTTGTCAGTTATTTAAGTTAGATAATAATGCTGTATAGTTTAGAAAAAAAATAATTAATTCATTATAATTGTACCTGATTTCTGGTTAAACCAGTTTGCCTAGCTAGCATAATTTTCTCTGAATCCTTCGGATAACTGGTATCAATCATCAAATGAAAGATGAAAAGGAATTGTATTAAAACAAACATTAATATAAATTATTATGAAAGTAGAGTAATATGACACAGTTGCATTAATTGAAAAAATGAGTACAGGGCTAAGGGTCTGTTTGAATTGGTTTATTTACTCATATAAGCATTTAAAATAGTTTATGAAAACAACTTATTATTTATATATAATTACTTACATGATACAATGATAAGTACTTATAAGTAGTTTATTAAATTGTTTCTCCAAACAGAGGGTAGAGGGTAAAGTAAGACATACGGATTAAGAAAATGCTCGAAGAGCCAAGCGCGAAGTATTGAAACAGAGTTTTCGGGAAGTCCTCTCTGAGGCCTCCAAGCTTGTCGCATAACACCAAGATGTTGAAGTGCCTTTTGTTGTCTAAGATGTTGATCAACATACCGGAGACGAGGTATTCCTTCTTGTTCCCCAAGGTTCCTTTGAATCACTTGAATTTGGCTGCTGATAGCATCGCGCAAGCAGCGAAAATGGCGTGAAATTGTTCGCAGCGCAAGTGTAGTATATGGTTCTGCTGCTCCACACCCAGCAACCATATCTAAAGATGATACCACTGTCTGCATATGATGACAGTACTGTCTGTATCTTTTATCTACCTACAACCAGCCCAAATAAAGGATTATGGATTCAGCATTTAGCCAACACCAACATTGTCATAACTAACAATGTTTTCAATATCTAAGCATGCAGTTCAAACACTAGAGCACATACAAATGTAGACATAGATATATGCATACAGCATAAACTGAAACTCGGGTCCAACCATGCTTCTGCCATGATTTCACAGAAGCTATAAAACCAAGCCTCTACTTAGTTTTGGAAAATTTTGCAATGATTTTGAGTAAAAAATTCACCTTGCAACCAAACGGACTCATAATATATCTGTATAGTAATATTATTATACCTTCGTAATTAATCAACTTTCAAATTAGTTGAAACAGCAAATATTAAGTGAAAACTATTAAACTTTCTATCAATATCAATCGTTTAATGAGTGGCTTTTCTGGTGGTACACTTTCACAATCTGATGTGACAGCTAACCTTTTGGAATCAATTCATTACTGTTGCTGTTTAGGCAATTGGAATCTCTGCAAACCATGACAGTAAGTACACCAGAAGAGCTCTTTCAAATAGTGTAAAAGAACAGATGCTTTTTTAAAAAAATTGAACACAAATCCACAAATGCACTCGCACAGAAAAGAGTAACAGTCAGTAATAAAACAGGTTAATATCCAAAAAAAGAAATTGTTTGATATGATCTCTTATATGTTATTCAACTTATACAAGGTAAATGGTTACTTGATTAAACCAACTATGTGCATGTCTAAAATTTCAGTGAGTTCGAAGAAATCATATAGTGATTTTGTTGAAGTTTAAGATATAGTTTTTCCCGAAATCACAGTAACACATTGTGATTCTATCAAATTCCGCCAATCTAAACATTCACTATGGCAATGGAATAAAAGAAAGGATGAAATCCAATCAAATAATATGGGTTGAAAGGTTTACCTCATCCAACATGGACAAAAGCTTAGTCTTCTTATCCAACAAATTCTGCCGTTCAGCTGGGGATAATTCACAGCAAGGATTGGAATTATCACCATTAGGACCTGAAGACATTTGCATAGAATGACTAGTTTCTTTTCCATCAACATCTTTAGAGTTATCTAATCCAATGTCACTGGTTTTTTCTTGTTTTTCCATTCCATGTTGCTTCAAAGCCTTTCTTACATTAACTATCTCATCAAGTAACTCCTGTGTAGCCTTAAGATATTGTGAGTTTAGAAAAATATTAGAAAAACCTTGTGATCCCTGAAAGCATTGATCTGAGGGGTGAAGGTTGCGAAAACCTTCCCTTTTGGTAATGTCATGGTGAAAGGTTGGCATACATTCAGCACTTTGCAACTCCTTATGCATGTTGTCATCATCATCTCTGGATAAAGTAGTACTAGTTCCATTTAAGTTTGGAAGACAAGCATTCATGAACGAAACGAAACCAGTGTCGTGATACTGATATTGAAGTGGAGAAACAGATGCAGTAGAAGGCAATAGTGTCCCTAGACTAAGAGATAAACCATGACACTGTTGTATATTTTGGTCACTGTCTACGTGAGAGTTGCAAGCATTGGAATGTTCATCAATGGATTGCATAGTTGTGATGGCTTCATTTTGTTCTCCTAATGATTCATTGTAGTAGTTATGAGGTAATAGAGGAGTCACGGTGTACATATCTGCATAGGATCCTGAAGAGAATGCTTGGTTGGGATACATTGCAAGTTACAAAATAAGTACTTGTTTGGAACAAGAACCTGTGATTTCTGGTTTCTTCACAACTATGAAATCAGCTTGATATCTCTTTCAATTCTTAGGATTGGAAAACAATTGGCAATGATGAGCTCAATATGTAGCATTTCCTCTTATATTCTGTTTCATGGTAACAATGATTTTCAATTTTAAAAAAAACTCATCAATAAATTTTCTCTTTTGTTGCTTAAAAGAAAATCAAAAGCTCATCATTATTATTATTGAATAAAATATACAGTTTTTGGAGGTGGGGGAGATAACATAAAACATAAAGAAGAAATTAGTGTATAGTATTAGCATATGTCTGACTCAAAAATATGCATAGCTTATAATAGGAATGCAATTTCAATTCAATCTCATAAACATAACATTTATCTAAGCTAAAGAATTTGCAAGTGTCAAAAGTGAGTTGTGCGCTGTTTGGTTATCTTTTATTCAAAAATCCGGTTTGAAACTAGATTGTGATGAGAAAGTTATGGCAATTTGACAAACAACAAGAAGGCTAGAAAACCATCAAATTCCACTTCTCCAAACACACAATCATGAGAAATTGAGAACAAATAAAAAGATGGCTCAAACAGTGAAGAACTAATCAATCAAGAACAGAACAAATAATCATGAGAAAAAAAAAATCAAACACTCGTTAAAGTACCTCACTCATTGCATTGGTTCTAAAAATTTTAATCATTTTTTCCATTCACTACACACACAGTAATTAACCTTTACAGCATTCTAATTTTCCGCTTTTCAGTTATCAAATTCAAACACCCCTATCACATCACTCATACTTTACTACAAATAGATTATCTTAATACTACCATATCATCATCGCAACCTTCTTTAAACAAGAAAAGGAAACAAGTTTTCTGCTTTTGTTGTAGCTTTGTAAGATATAAAATATATATCATAAATCAATGAACATCAAACAAAAAAAAAAAAAACAAATAAGATTAAAAGAAGAAAGAAATACCCAAGAGGCGAAGCAAAAGGCAGAGACAGTTTAGAGCAATAAAAAATTCAGAAATGGAGTTAGAAGAAGCCAAGACAAATGCCAATCCCAACAGATATATATTTTTTTGCATTTGAAACAAAAGACCGACCACCTTATCATTGGAAGAACGGTACCAACCAATCAAATAATAATAATTATTAAATTAAAAAATATATTTATTATTATTAACTCGTTTACTTGGCAACACCAACTACTACATTTTTTATTACTAATATTTAAAAATATTGGTGAAAAGGAAAAAATAATTAGTAAAATTGAGCGCCAATGATTATCGAGTTTGTCACGTGTGAGAAACGGGTAATGAAAAATAGCGGGCGTGTGGAGAGAAGAAGAGAAGCGAGGAGGTGGTTGTTATGTTAAGTTGTGTTGCTTGAAATTAAGGGTTCAAAGCGTAACCACCAGTTGGTGGAGCTGTCTGTAACTTGTAACCGTTCCTTGTTAAACATAAACCTATAGTTTAAGCATTAAGAATTATTAATTAATTAATTAATGGATACAAAATGAGGTTGGGTGGATTCGCTATTAGGAGTAGGTGAAAGTGACAAATTCACGCGTCCGTCCATCCCCCTCTGCCCTATGCTATGCTTTCTGTCTTTTATCGCAACTGCGACCCACGGATCACTACCTTCTCTTATACAACCACTAAGGTTATGTTATTGTTACGTGCTCCTCCATATTCTTCATTTTTTATTCTAGTATTGAAATAAACGCTACGCTTCTCACTTTTATCTTTGTTAACCTTTCGGTTGTTAAGAGAACCGGATATTTATCATTTTAAATTCAGTACAAAGGTCAATAAAGTATGATTAATACCTTATTTAAGGTTTGTTTGGTAAAATTAAACTATGATAACCGATTAGCTACGTGAGAGTTATAGATTATGGTTGGTAGCTTACAATTTATAAGTGAAAAGTTTGTTTACGATAATAATTTATAACAATTAAAATTTAATTATTTAGTAAAATTAACTTTTATAAATATAAAAATAATTAATTAATTTTAAGAAATAAAAAATTGATGATGTATTTGAAGTTGAAATATATCTTTAGTGGAAAAACCATACTTTTTTTATATAAAAGGAAAGTAAAAAACAAGTTAAGCTGTGACTACATGGGTACAAACTCCCCTAAATATTTATCAAGCAAAAGTTTAACACTAGCAAAAATAGAGTCTAACATAATTATAGAAAAATATTCATTGTGACTAAGTAAAGTCAAAACGTTTGCATAATAGTTTGTTTCACAGTGAATGTGATGTGCTTCAATAAACCAACACATGAGGTGGATAATAGATATGACCTCGCTGAGAAGAGATTGGAGATGGTAGATGGGAGTAAATCGATTATAAATCATAGTGACAATATGAACATAATTGATTTCAAGAATGACATGAGTAGGGGACCCTTTACGGTTGTCATTGTCGGTGACTATGCGTTTGTCATCGTTCCAACGTTTGTTTCACCAATGAATTAGTTACAGCTCTCTTTTTTATGCCCATATCGCCCGCATCATAAGCAAATATGTTGTTTTTGAGTTTTGAAAATCTGATTCAAAATAAATTTCAGCCACCGAAAATATTACTGAGTTGAGACGTTGACTAAGTGGTTCTCTTTAAGACATTTTGCGGCACTGCTCAAATTGTGCAAGACAAACTATCAACCACGAAGTCTCCAGGATAAAACAGCTCATACAAATTGTATCAGAGTTCTACAGCACCGTAGAAACCCATTCTAGAATTACACTATCAATATGGCGGTTAAAATCTCGATATGGTGGTTAAAGTCACTCGTAATATGGTACGACACAAAAACCGCTCTGAAATGGTATTAGGATCACTCAAAAATCGAAGGGACTACGACACAAAACCGCTCTAAAAAGGACAATGGTATTAGGATCACTTCGAACCAATTACTTGACGCAAATAGTTCATGGGAGAAAGTTGAGTTATTTGGGTCCTGAAGGATTGACGGGGCGAACTGCTAGTTAAGAAAGGGGAGAAGTGGCTCATAAGTGCATCGAGCAAAATAGGGAGAAAAAATAAGTTGGGAACTGCATCCAACTTTGGTGTGTCTTTCACAAGAGTTTTACACTCTTTGTATAGTGATGGAAGCAAACCCACATATGTTAAATATCCAATGTGGAACTTTAGTATTTATAGAGTTGAAAACTACTCAATATATGAGAGCTTTTCAATGTAAGACTTCCACAATTTTTAAACTCACATATTAACATACTCTCTGTGTTCCAACAAAATCAAATGGAGACCTTCGTATTGGAGAAATAACTTGTGCCCCCTAATAGTAATATGAGTTACAAGAGGTTGTTCCAAGTTGAGTTCGACGCATATTCGCAAAAAAATTTCATATAAATGTATACATGTGAGATGGTTGACATTTAACATAGTTAATATAGTTGTTCCCATTCGTTGTAAGAACATGTCATTGTACGGTTCAAGCGGTAGTTTGAGTATTCTCACCCATACCACAACCTTCTTCTTGACGATGACACTTTGTAGAAACATATTTCTCCATCGTTGAACGATGAGGCAGTGATCTGCAAGTATCCAAGGACCTTCATACAGAGCGTGCATATAGTCGGCTTCTATTGAAAAGTAAACAAGAAAGTATCCATCTTCCATATCCACAAGTTTTATCTTGTCGTTTTTTGACCATTGCCTTTGTATGTAATTATCCAACACCTTGAAATTTTCTCTTTTCCCATTAAAATTATTATCAAGGTTTTTTTTTCTTCATGATTGGGACCATTGATCCCGTTTAGGGTCTTGCAGCGGGATTTATATGTCATCCATATAAGGTCGAGTTTCCATTTATTCCACGCCGATTGCATCATTTTTGAGAATGTGACCAATCTTTATGTCATAAACAACTACTTCCTCTCCAAACAAATTAAATAGTTTTTCTTTGCATGTAGGAGGATCAAGTTGGAGACCATCCATCTTTTATTTTTACTACGTAAGAGAAGATCCTCTTCCTCTTTGCTTATTTCTTATGTTGTTGTTGTCGCTGTTAGGGAGAAACCATCGGCACAAGAATTCGATTTCACGATAGGTGTAACATATTTTCACTTTTCGATTAAGCTCTAGTAAACAATGTATCTAGTATCCACCCTATGCTACTAAAACAAGTATTATTCTTTAAATTATTAACCACCACCACTAGGTCTACATGCAACATAACTAAAAGAAAACCCTACTTTGAGCCAACTTCAACCCTTCCAAAATACTCCCACAACTCTGTAGTGTAAGCACTGCATTTCCAACCATTCTCTATCCACTCGAATCAAACCTCTACAACCGACATGAGTTCCATCTTTATGAGAGTTATTTGTATTGAGTCTTGCCCAAACCCTGAGAGGGCGATGCCACTCTATCATCTCTTTCCCCTGAGTATTACCTATCGCAAACACATTGGCTTGGGTAGCATGCTTACAATACTGCAATAGCGTGGCAATGTCTACCTAAGGACATAACGGTCTAACAAAATCTTCGATGTGATACTCCTTATTCTTCCACATCCACAACCGATGACAAGTAGTTGCGCAATACTCCCAATCCTTTTTCACAACTTTTCCACACTCCCTTCTCATGTTCATGTTGACCCAATCTTCCATATTAACATTAAAAATCGATGTCTCACATTCAACTCTACAACTCGCATCCACATTACTGTCACAATAGGACAACCACATAAAATTGAAGCATTGTCTCGAGCGTGCCATTCCAAAACGTTTAAAAATAATCACCAAAAGGCATCTCACGCTTCCTATAATTTATTACCTTTACTACCTATGACTTCGTTGACTTTGTGAACTTCAACAATAACTTTATCGCCATTGTCATTGATTTTCGTTTTAGTTTGGTCAACAACTATCTCTTCACTATTAAAATTATCTACACCAGACATCTTTTCTTTCGAGTCATCAAAATGAATTATTAAGGCATTGTTATCGCTTTCATAAACTTTCTCCAAAGTGGGTGCATCCCATTTGTCATATAGACCTACAACAAGTTCATTTATCCTATATACCTTACTATCCCCAACAACCTTATATCCATTCACAAGACATTTTCGACTTATCCCATTTGTTAGCCCTTTTCTCCTTGTCAATATCAGCAGATCCAATGTCATTTAGTGCAACATTAGACTTAATGTTTTCAATTATAATTGGTTGTGACAGTTGGTGCACAACAAAAGATGCATATTCCATGTACTTTTGCTATGTTTAGCATCATACTTGCTCTTTTATCATCCTGAAATAAAATAAAACCATTTGGGTGATTTAGGCCATAAAACCACGTAGAATCTACATGTTGTCTCTGAGCCACAGTAGTTTGTATGAATAAAATAACCAAATCCTTCTCCACGATGTAAAACACGCTCAAATTTACCCTCCATCACTTACACCTAATAAAAATAATGCACAAACATCAATTCATAAGGACCATTACTATAAAAAAAAATTCTAAAAAGATATATGCTGCAAGAGAAGAAAAAGTAAACGTATTTAAACCACAAA